>JAPDER010000010.1:0-575705 GCA_027569225.1 Aspergillus panamensis
CCCCCCCCCCCCCCCCCCCCCCCCCCCCCCCCCCCCCCCCCCCCCCCCCCCCCCCCCCCCCCCCCCCCCCCCCCCCCCCCCCCCCCCCCCCCCCCCCCCCCCCCCCCCCCCCCCCCCCCCCCGGCTCGTCGTACATGCACGACGCCTTCTTGGACCGATAGTGGCCCCCCGTCGCCCGGCTGGACCATTTGCTCTTCTTGACCCGGCCGTTCATCTTACTGACCCGCGCCACCTGCCCGTTATGCTGGGCCACCGTGTCCCGCGTGAACTGGGCCAGGTTGGCTTCGTGCGCCGTGCGCAGCGAGGTCCGAAGCTCCTCAATCTGGCCTCCATCGGCCCCTATTCTCAGCGCCTGCACGCACAGCGGACTCGAGTACAGGATGCCCGGGTTCGTCCCGCCGCCGGACCGCACCTGCTGCAGCGCCGCCGTGTGCGCCGGCAGCGAGATTGGATCTGCCACGGTGTCGCACCAGGGGAGCACCAACACGGGCGAGTCGCGGTGGCTGGAGCGTAGGGAGCAGATGTCCAGCACGCTACGCATCTCCTTCAGGAGCGTCTTGCCCCCGGTGCTTCCGGATTTGTCGACGGCGATGGACAGCGGGACGTCCCGGATACTTGGCGCGTCGGTCATGGTGCTCGTAATAAAGATACGATAGAGATACGGTGGAAGAGATGGGTTGGAAGGTGCATTTAACGGGGGGATCCAGCCTCGCAGTCTCGCAGTCTCGCAGCCTCGTCGGGAGGCTGAGCCTGCAACCCAACCACAGCAACTACAGCAGGAAACAATTATAGACAAGAACTAGATAAGAGCAGCGATTCTCCCTTCGAGCTCATCGTTAACCCGGAGAATAATGGGTGCTTCTCCTGTCTTCTCCTGGGAATACTTACTGATCATATCTTGGCAAGAGATGCACCCGAACTTGTGACTAGGCCCCAGCGACGCTGCCTGACCTCTCAAATCTGATTGAACCTGGGATACTCGTATTTTCTGCACGCCGTCCTTCGCAATATCTGAGCCGGGATGTAGTGGTAGTGGTGGGGGTGGGGGAATACGAGACGCCTCCTGATAGGCATCCATTGGAGCCTGTCCCTAGATGACAGACCAGGAGAGAGATAAATAGCATCCAGCTCAATCCCCATCCGAGTACTCAACCCATATACGAGCTCTACTATTCTTACTACGATACTGTCAACAAAGATGCCCCCCACCGTCTCCGCCCTCTCGCAAACCCTACAGTCCCTCACTTTGAGCAAAATCCGCGAACTCGAGAAGCAACGCGCCAGCTACGAGGACCGCAAAGCCCAGATCCTCGCCGACGCCGACGCCCAGTCCACGCCTTACCACCGGGTGACCCAGATCCTGACAGGCACAAAAGCCATCCACCCGACCGCCGCCCGGGATGCCACGGTCGCGAACATCGAGCGCTGGCTGGCGCAGCACTGCTTTGATTCGTCGGTGACGGATGCCATGCTGGGGGAATTTGAGGGCGAGTTGCGGGCGAGACTGGATGCGCATAGTGGGCGGCTGAGTCTGGCGGATTTGTACTCGCGACTCTTGACGGAATGGACGAATTCGCCGGAGGGGGGGAAAGAAGAAGAAGAAGGAGGAGGAGGAGGAGGAGGAGGAGGAGGAGAGGTTGGAGAGGAGGAGGAGGATTTTCTGGTGGTGGATGAGAGGCAGAAGCAGCGGTTGGGGCAGCTGGTGGATCAGTTTGAGGGGACGGTGTTTACGGCGTTGGAGACGAGTCCGGAGGAGATTTCTCGGTTCTTGGATGGCTTGTTTCCCGACGAGGAGAGGATGGGGCAGATGGAGGCGTTGAGGGCGTCGATGGCGACGCAGAGCCAGGCGGTCTTTGACGAGGAGGCGCCGTTCAACCAGGTGTCGCTGGGGGCGACGATCAAGGGCCTGCTGACCGAGGATATCCTCAGCGAGGAGAAGCAAGGGGTGCTCCGGGACTTTGCGAAGAACAAGGTCGCCTTGACGGAGATCGCGGACGTGCTGAACATGCGCTGGGCCGATCTGGAGAACTGGGACTGGTATGCCGGGGAGGAGGGCATTCCGGTGCTTCCGCGGCAGCAGCTGAATGGGAAGTATCGCATCTGGATGGACGAGGACGTGCTGCAGTTGATCTTCGTGCAGTATATCGGGACCCGGTTGTGCAATCTACTGAAGGAGAGCCTGAAGAGCTTCATTGAGAAGCCCCAGGTGTGGAACTGGGAGGCTGGCGCCCCCATGACCGAGGCCGACAAGGAGCGGCGCACGTATTATCTGGGCGCGCCGGGCAGTCGCAGCTGTGCGGAGGACACGCGCATGAACGAATACCTCGAGCGATACTTCCTCTGCCAGCTGCCACTGTCCCTGACGACCCTGGCCGATGGAGGCGCGCCCTACGACGAGGACAGCGACGGGGACGACGACGACGACGACGACGACGACGAAGAGGACGAGGACAGGCCAGGCCAGCACGCCGAAGGGCAGAAGAACATCAAACAGCAGCTCCTGCGCAAAATCGCCACCGAAACCCTCATCCAGCGCCATATCTACGGCGAGGCGGCCGTGATCCAGTCCGACCTCAAGTGGTACGCCACCGGTCTGCCACACAGCACCATCTTCGCCGTCATGTCGTATATCGGCTTCTCCGAGAGCTGGCTGGCCTTCTTCCGCAAGTATCTCGCCTCGCCCCTGAACCTGGACCACGCCGCCGCCGGCCGGGCCCCCCGGGGCCCCCGTATCCGACAGCGAGGTGTGCCCATGGCCCATTCCTCGGAGAAGTTCACCGGCGAACTGATCCTCTTCTTCATGGATCTCGCCGTGAACCGCACCACGGGACTCCTGCTGTACCGCCTGCACGACGACCTGTGGCTCGCCGGCGCCCCGGCCCAATGCGCCCACGCCTGGGAAGTGATGGGTGAGTTCGCCCGAGTGACCGGCCTCGAATTCAACCGCAGCAAGACCGGCTCCGTCTACCTCGGCGACGCGATCGACCCGATGATCGAAGCCCGCCTGCCCCCCGGCGCCGTCACGTTCGGGTTCCTCGCCGTCGACCCGACCTCCGGGGAATGGACCATCGACACGGCGCAGGTGGACGCGCACGTCCGCCAGCTCAAGCGGCAGCTCGACGGCTGCGACGGCGTGATGGGCTGGATCCGCACCTGGAACAGCTGCATCGGCCGCTTCTTCAAGAACACCTTCGGGCAGCCGGCCCTGTGCTTCGGCCACGCGCACGTCGACTCGATCCTGACGACGTACCAGACCATGCAGGAGGTGCTCTTCGGGCCCGACACCACGGTCCTCCAACACCTCCGCCGCATGATCGCGGCCCGGTTCGGCGTCGGCGTCGGCGTCGTCGTCGATGATCTCCCCGACGCCTTGTTCTACTACCCGGAGGAACTGGGCGGGCTTGGCCTGCGCAACCCCTTCATCGCTCCGTTCCTGGTCCGCGATTCCATGGAGGGCGCCCCGCAGAGGAACCTCGCGCGGTACGAGGAGGCCGAGCGCGACGCGTACACCTACCTCCGGAAGAACTTCCAGGAGCTCCGCTCGAGTGTCCGCGCGGCGCGGTGGGCCGTCGCCCGGGAGGGAGGCCACGTTTCCGCCGCGGAACGGGACACCTTCTTCCCCTTTGAGGAGTGGGTGAAGTTCCGCTGGTCGCACAGTCACTCGTTCCAGAGGCTGTACACCCAGCTGCAGTCGACGCCGCCGCCGAAGAACATCCAGTCGACGCACGCGGTCACGGAGGCGCTGTCCAAGGCGTTGTCCCCGGCGCAGGTGCGGGCGCTGGACCCGGAGAAGGAGTGGATTCTGCAGATGTATGCGCCGGAGGTGTTGAAGAAGTACGGGGGGGTGAGTCTGGTGGACAAGAAGTATCTCCCGGTGGGGGTCATGGCGATGGTGAAGGAGAAGCGCGTCAAGTGGCAGATGGTGCTGTAGTATCTCCTCGACTATCTTGGTGAATATCTTTGACTCTTATCAAGTCCACCATTCTCATCTGAGATCTAAATCGCGACACCAGACCCTATCTCGTTCTTTTGCTACAAAATAAGTATTGCAGGAAAAAGAAAACAGAGACAATATTAATGCAGCCAATCTACAATTCCTCCTATCGCAAGCGAGCCCATCTGCTGGTTCCATGGTCCTGTGCTCTAGTTATCTACGTGGATGGTCTATGGTTACCCAAACTGCAAGCACAGAAGTCAATAGTCAAGGTAAGCAAGAAACTAGGCATTGGCAAGCGACTGGCACAGTCAATAACTCTCGTTTCTTCTTTTCCTGGCCCCTCGCCCTCATCTGGTGGTCATTGCTTTTTGTTCCAAGACTCGGATTTCTCACCTGCATGATATAACCAACCCCTACCCCTGCCTCCCTAGAGTGTACTCCCGACGTTCCAAATCTCACTTCTCCGTACCGTGCCCTAAGAAATCGAGATATCCATCTAACCCATGAAAATCCTCATCGTCGGCGCCGGTCTAGGCGGCCTCACCTGCGCCATCGCCTGCCGCCGAGAAAACCTCGCCGTGACCGTCCTAGAGCAAGCATCCGAGATTCACGACGTAAGCCTGCCCATCCCCTCTTTTCAATTTATGACAAACGAGCAAACTCACTACCTTGACATGCTAATCCATGGATGATATCACTCCAGATCGGCGCCGGCATCCAAATCCCCCCCAACGGGACCAGAATCCTCCGCGACCTGGACCTCCTCCCCCAGATCATCGAACAGGGGACCATCATCGACTCGATCGATTTCCGCCGGTATAGAGATGGGCGATTGATTCGATCGATGACGTGCGGGGCGGAGGTGATTCGGGAATATGGGACGCCGTGGGTGTGAGTTGCCAATCCCCGCCCTGAACTCTTGCTGGTTGGGAGGATGGGCGGTTAATGGGGTTAGGGTTATCCACCGGGCGGACTACCATCGGGTGCTTATGGATGAAGCGAAGAGACTCGGAGCGAGGATCCGACTAGGGTGTACCGTTGAGCAGATCCATCCTGATACAGCAGAGGTGGGCCTTGTAGGGGGGGAGAGAATCGCTGGGGATGTTGTGGTGGGGGCTGATGGTATCCATGTCCATTCCGGATGGGCTCCTATGGCTATAGCAGTGCCAGACTAACAGATACCAGGCCTATGGTCCATCACGAGAACCCATGTCCTTGACAATCCGCTACATCCTATTGAGACCGGGGACATGGCTTACCGGGCAACGTTTTCCAAGAAGCAGCTCGAGGCTCTGAACGATCCCGACATCAACGGTTTATGCAGAGGGAGCTCCGTCACAGGCTGGCTGGGCCCCAAGAAACACGCCATCTTCTACCCTGTCAGTCGAGGAGAGGAGTTCAATCTCGTCCTGCTGGGTCCGGATAATATGGCCTCGGGGGTAAGCCGGGAGGGAGCAGGTCTGGACGAAATCGTCCAGGCTTATTCGACGTGGGACAGGAGGTGGGTAGAGCATCTTCAGATTCCCCTGGAGACGTGCCTTTGGCTACTGTTTAGGAAAGCCGTTCACTCACCCCCACCTAGGCTTCAGAAACTCATCTCCTGCATCCCCTCCTCAGTCGTCAAGTGGAAGTTGAGACATCTTCCCGAGCTACCAACCTGGACAAGAGTAAGCTTGCCAGAACTGAAAAAAGCGAATTGACATAGCTAAGACATCCTAGGGTCGAGTCACCCTCCTCGGTGACGCCTGCCACGCAATGCTCCCCTACCAAGCCCAGGGCGCCGCAATGGCCATCGAAGACGCAGCGACGTTAGGGAAGCTCCTAGGTCTCCTCACACGAGCCCATCCGGATCCGAACCCGCATACGTTACCTAGAGGTACCCTCAATCCCCTACTACCGCAGTTTCTCCAGATATACGAGACGCTCCGCAAGCCCCGGACAACGACGATCGTGCAAGCGGCGTGGAGAAACCGGACGACTTTCCATCTGGAGGATGGGATTCTGCAGCTCCTGCGGGATTTCCTTCTCCGGGGAGGGGGTCTGACACCGGGAACGGACTCGACGAGGCTGGCGACGTGGTGGTGGAGGCGGAATCTCCGGGCCGGGGGGGTAGAAGGGTGTGAGGGTGTGGTGGAAGAGTGGTGGGAATCCACAAAGCACAAGCTGTGATCTGATCTGTGATAGTGCCATATTATATATATTATCTAGACGTATGAGACCTACTTGGATAGCTAAACTCGGTCAACCCCCGTAACTCCTTCCACTCCTTCGCCCCCTCCCCCCTCAAAACCCCACTCAACGCCTCATCCCCCGATTCCACCGCATACTCCAACACCGTCCACCCCCTCCTGACCACATTCACATTCGCCCCTTTGGCCACCAGCAGTCGCGCAATCCCGTGGCATCCCTGACAAACGGCCAGAATCAACGCATCGCCGCCAAACGCGCCCACATCCGCCCCGTACTCCAGCACCAGCCAGCCACACCATCTCCTCGTTCCCCCGCCGCACCATCCGAAACAGCACATTCGTCCGCGACCCAGTCCACTCGAGCTCCGGCCGGCGTGTAACTCCGCATGATCTCCTCCAGAACCGGATGAACGGGGTCCACCCCGATCCGCGCGGCCGAGATTCACCCTCGCGCCTTTCTCCAGGGGCGAAGCGGACGATGTCGATATTCCCTATACTCCCGCCCCGCGGAGAGGGGTATGTTGCGCGGCAGCCATTTTATTCCCGTACTCCTCTTCAGCGAAGACCGAAGCTCTACTCATATGTCTCTACCAGGTACATCACCGAGGATCATGTCGCAGTAAAAGTCTTAGTAATCCAAGCAAGAAGCATCATTGGTCTAGTGGTAGAATTCATCGTTGCCATCGATGAGGCCCGTGTTCGATTCACGGATGATGCACTCTTTTTGTCTCCCTCTGAGTTTTTTACTCAACGCCCACCCCCTTTTCTTCTCTATATTGTTCCTTACTTAATGAATATTTCCACGTCAAAGACAGGTCCAGACTGCGCAAATCATTTTGTTGAGGGTCGAGGGAAGAGATCAGCACCGCCACATTGGTTTCAGCCAAGCACCGCCAAGCTTCCTTCGATGACAGTATAATTACGGATTACTCTTCCTGACGAGGGACTAGCATGTTGGAGGATCATGTCTATGTCAAGGCAAAAGCATTAAAGTCTATTATGCAAAAGATAATCGTACAGGAAATGGAAATGGAAATGGAAATGTGAATGTGAATGTCAATTTTTGCGCCTTGCTCCCAATCTAGTGCTCCAATCTAGTAGTAGTAGTAGTAGGTTAACAAAATGTTTCTCTAGGCGAAAGCCACGGCAGCGATGGCGAACAGGGCCAGGCCGAAGATGGAGCCGGAGACGGTGGTGGCGCTGTTGTTGAGCAGGCCGGAAGAGCTGGGGGAGGCGCCGGTGCCGGTGCTGGTGGAGCTATCGCTGCCAGAGCCGGAGCCAGAGGAGCCAGCACCAGAGGAGGCGGTGGGGGCAGCGCCAGAGGGGTTTGAGCCAGAGCCCGATCCGCCGGTCACGGTGGCAGAGGCGACAGGGCTGCTGGCCGGGGTGGCGCCGCTGGAGGAGCGGGTGCTAGAGGAGTGGATGAGAGGGATGGAAGAGGAGGACCAGTTGGGGCGGCCAGTGGTCGAGCAGCTGGAGGTGCTGGAGGAGCCAGAGCCAGAGCCGGAACCGGAACCGGAACCGCCAGTCACGGAGGGACCGTGGGTGGTGGTGGTGGTGGTGGTGGTGGTGGTGAAGGTGCTCTGGGCGTGGCTGGTGGAGGTGGAACTGGAGGTGGAGGTGGCCGAGGAGGAGGTCGAGGTGGAGGACTTGGCCTTGCAGGAGAGGTCGAACAGGGGCTCGGTGGTCAGGGAGTTCCCGACGATGCCAAAGGAAGGGTTGGGGACGCTGGATCCGGTGGCATCCTGCATGATGTACCACCAGGTGTTGACGGAGTCGAAGAGCGGGCAGCCGACCTCGTCCCAGTACTGCTTGGCGTTGTCGATGGAGGCGACGGCGAGGTTCTCGGTCTTGCCGCTGACGGGCCACCCGGTCTCGGTGATCCAGACCTCCTTGTTGCCCGCGGCCGCCTTGGTCTTGGCCACGGACTCGTCAAAGAGGGCCTTCGCGTCGTCGATGGAGTTGGCCATGGTGTTCTGGAAGTAAGGGTAGCCGTCGAAGCCGAGCCAGTCGACGGCGTCGATGACGGCGGCGTTGGAGCTGTTGGTCCAGGCGTTCCAGGTGTCGACGTGGCCGATGGAGGCATCGCTCAGGCTGGTGCCGGCGATCACATTCCGGACCTGCTGGATGTACTGGACCAGGGAGTCAGGGTCAAGACCAATGCCGGCCTCGGCCTTGACGCCAATCTCGGAGCTGCGGTAGAGATCCTCGCTGCCGACGGAGATGCCGACGACCAGGTCCGTGAAGGCGGATCCGTACTGGTCAATGGCGGACTTCAGGGCCGCCAGCTCGTTGTCGATGTTGCCACCGGAGGTCCAGAGGCCGAGCAGGAGGGAGGTCTCCTGAGCAATGGCGGCGGGGATGGCCGCAATCGGGCTGTTGGTGGATCCACCTTGCTGGGAGGCCGTCAGTCCCCAATTCCATGTTATGTTCTCTGGTCGCCTTCCGCGACATCCCGGGGCCACTCACAATCATAGTATACAACCGGGCACTGGTGAATCCCTCGGTGCCAACGAGGTTCTTGGCGTTGTTGAATTCCTGCTCGAAGGTTTCCTGGGATTTGGCGCTGCCATCGGGGTTCATGTTGCCATAGTTGAATCCCTTGTGGGCCGCCTCGGCAGTAGCGAGCGAGAGCGCGAGCGCCAGGAGGTGGGAGGGCTGCATCTTGGACAGCATCGTAACGACAGTATGGAGTGAAGAAAAGACAAAAAGAAAGCAAAAAAACGACCTTTAAAACAACGAAGGTAGGTGAAAATGGAGCAGAATGAATGGAAACTAATTACTCTGGAGGAGGGAGGAGGAGCCGGGGCCGGGTTTAAATAGGCTGCAAGGGAAAGAGTGACGACCAGCAAGAGACAACAGCAAGACACCGATGCAGGCAGTAGTGGACCAGAAGATGTGACTGGAGCGCCACTGCCTTGACCCATCAGCCAAGTGGATCCATTGTGGTTCGAGTGCGTTGGCTCTCCTGAGTCTGGACTTGGGATTGGGCCTAAGAATAGAAGCCTCTAATAATACTCGGCCCCTAAAAGTCTTCTCTCCCCTCCATGGCGTCGTGTCTTAATTAATTAAACACAAATCCAACCAGGTCGTCGACGGCAGATCCCCGACTAAGAGCTGCAGGAACCGCCAATTCCTGGTGGTTGTCTATCAGATTGTACCTGACAGGAAGAGGCAGCCCGGCCAAGTGGCCGGGCTGACGCCTCCTGCTCCAAATTCAAATCCTACCATGGCGTGCGAATGCCAATTGCCCTCCCCCCCTTCAAGGATTTCCGCATCCTGACTGGAGCACCAAGCGAGGCTGACGAACGGGGAATCAATGCCACAGTCAGCTTCCATGGAGACAAAGGCCTTGCATCCCCGCTCGCTTTCTGGTAGGGCCTCTGATTGGCCCATCCCGTCCGTCATCATCACCGTTGCGTTTGCCACTCAGGGTTTCATTGCCTGTGCCCTACCCCGTCCGGTTCAAGTTAGCCGTCACGTGGTGGCCATGGATCACGTGAGTCCCCTTGTTCCCCGTTTCTGGCTTTCCACCCACTGTTCTCCCGGCCAGCCAGAAGAGTGGGTTGCTCTTATTGGCCGGCCTCTGTATGTTTCCGCATTTGCCCCTGTTTTCTCGAAGACAACAACAATCCGGATCCACCCGGCCCGGCAGCGAGCCGCCTCTTGCAGTAACATCCCGGTCCACCGTCCTTTTCTGCCACTGCCCACATCCAAGTTGCCACAGCCGGCCGTCACCGAAATTCTAAGAGAACCATCCTTGATGCTCGCCGACTCCAGAGTCGATGTTGTGACTGGCCGTTCAGCTATGTAGTGGCAGCCGAGTAGGCGATCTGAAACCAGTCTAATTATTCTGCCCTATTGCCCGATCGCTGTTCAAATTAACATGAATCAGTTCTGGGGTACACAAAATCTGGAGTGGTAGGTAGATTTCTTTACAACGCTAACCCCTTCCTCTCTTCCCTCTCGATATCCCCAAGGCTTTAATGAAGGAAATCTCAGACCCAACTATATAAATTCTTGGACCCCCAGTGGACACTTGTAATTCATCGCCTTCCTGGTTATAGTCCTGATTCGTGTCCAAGAACCTGGGTAGCTCCACCTATCCTCTCGCGTACATCTATCTATCTTTCCAGGAACTCACGCTCTTCTACTCCTAGTATGCTGTCCGTGTCGGGCCAGATGTCGCCATTTTAACCGTCCAGGGGAGGGGTGACTGATGGTAGAGGAGAAGCAAAGCCATGCAGAGGGTGGTTAATCACAGTGGGTTGTATTTGCACTGGGTCTGCAAGACTGTCCTGCGCTCGTGTTGATTTTGAGGCGGTTCCATTCCCAGTTGTTAGATATACGACATCACTCTACCTACATCAGTTGTGGTCTGTTGCTGTGAACAGCCGACTGTGGGATCTTCATTGAGCGGCGAGAAACATGACAGAAGACTTTCTTCCTAGATTCTGGTGATCAGAAAATGACAGGACCCGGCGTCATTTGCAAAGGACTCGAGGTAGGTCTCACCGATGCTCCACATGGCCTCCTGCATGGCCGTCAACTTGCCCGACGTCACCGCGGTGATCAGGAATAAGGCGGTGAAAAGCAGACGGGCAGAATAGGGAGGTTGTTTTCAGGCATTTGAGGAACGGGCGGAAGCCGACATTCGGTCAATGAGTCAGACAGACATGGGTGATGTATTTTCGCAGTCAACTGATTTCATCTTCAATCACCCCAGTCGTGATATGACACTAGGAGGGCGTGCTGAAGGGATCTAGTAAGGCCGTTTGTATCAACAGCGCGGCGTCGGCGATACAAAACCGATGACGAATTGGTGGGATGCGGGGGAATCCCAACCTAACCTCCAGATGCCTACTAGTAGTACCTTGGCAGACTCCTCCAGCGTACTGCTAGTCTGGTTGTAGTTTCACCCTGGACTATTATGGTAAAGGTTATCAAGGGATAATAGCCATGCTTGTAAATTAGTATACATACTGATGATAATAGTATAAGATTGTATTATTAGTAATAAAGAACTAGCTATAGTAAAAAATAAAAACAATTTACTAGTCACATGATCTAATCTACCGCGTTTTTTTATTAAAAGTTGCCACAGGATTTCTTTCTCTCTAATTTTTAAGTTCATCTCAAAAATTTTGGCCCAGCAAAGACATTGAATAATAAATAGAGAAACTTGTTAGTGGGAAGTTGAATTCTGTTATTAAATTATAATATATAAGAGAATAAAAAGCCTCAAAGCTCTATAGATATTAAAATTTAGAATATTGTTTAGCTTCTAGAAAAAATGGAAGAGTATAAAATAATCTTAAGAAAAAAAAAGAAAGTTATTAAATATTAAATAATTTTAGTTTATAAGATTTATTAAATTATAATAGTTGTTTATGTTATAGCAGACTCATAAAAAAAAAAAAATTATTTAAAATTTAGGTCTAATCCTTGAAATTATATGTGGAAAAAGTTTAATTAAGCTTGAAGGTTTAAATTATAGTATAGTAATTAATTATAAGTTTTAATAGCTTAATCTCATTGGCCAGTTATATTTTCTAAGGCTAGTTATAAAACTTGAACTTGCTATTTTAAAATATTAACTTGATTATTTATAACACATGTTTAAGCATTTATCTTTTTTATCTATGTGTTCAGGATTTTAAGCTTGGTATTTACTTAACTTAAAATATTAATAAATTATCTAATATTTTTATCATGACTTTGGATAGCTTGATGGAGTATATTAGAAATATCTACTAATACCTTATTTTAATAATAATTTATTTTTTTATTACTGTTCTCATGTTTATTCTCTAATAATTTTAATAAATTAATAGAAATAGCTGATATTATAAATAGGTTTCTAATTAGACTAGAACTTTTCTGGCTCTTAGTTATATCAGAATATTAGTATAAAAATTAATTTTTAATTTAATTGTTAACTTTTTAGAAAAAAAAATAAGGACTTGATAAAAAGGGGGTCAGTATAAGATAGTAATTGATAAATAATAAATAAGAGAGAAAGAAAAAAATATAGAGAGAAATCAAAGAAAAAAATAGTAAAGAGGGGATAATATTATTTATAAGTTTCAGGATAGTTTTTAGATTATACTTATTTTTTACTTTTTTTTTAAACTTTTTATTATTCATGATTCTTTTGACCATGAAGAGATATAGGGAAAATTATTTAGTTATTTTTATTTATCAGCCCTGATTTGGTGGAGGAATTGAAAGATCAGGGAAAAAAAATAAAAATTTATATGGTTATTAACTTGAAAGTTAGAAATAACTTTACTTTTCTTTTACTGGGCAACTGTTTCTGTTATTATCTTTTAATTACTAATTCTCTGCTAATATTTTCTCTTATTTTTAAATAGAATATTTTTCTTCCATTGTAAATAATTCTAATATTTATGATTTTGATAATAAATCTTTCTATTTTAATTATTTATAATATTAAGCAAGTTTCCAGTATTATAATTAAAGTTTCTTCTGCAATTCAATGGCCTCTTGCTCTTTGTTCTGGGATCTTTTATAAAATTATTTAATATACTACTAATGGAATTTTTTAATAAGCAATCTAGTAATAAAGTCTTGCAAAATCATGGATTTCCCTCTTTTAAAAATTCTGTGAATTTTATGGGGCCCTTTTTATTATAGTTTTAATTTTTTTTTTTTATTTTTTTTAATTTGGATATCCCAGAGCAATACAAGATTTTCTATAGCTAGCTTGGGTTCTTTTTCTTCTTCATAATCTGATTTCTTTGCTTGATAAAGCCTAGTAATTATATTTTTTATTTCTGTTAACTTATCAATATGTGCTGTGGTGTTTAAATTTAAATAAGTATATTTTTTTTTCCAGTTTAATTTAATGAATTCAGCAATAGTTTGCTTTACTGGAGTTAATTGTTTTTTATAAGATCTATATTCAAGTAGAACCTCTGCTAGCACAAATTCATGGGCTTGTATTAATTAGATATTTATTTCATGACAAGCAGAATAAATGAAATCATTTTAATTAAAGATATAAATCAGATTTTCTATTACTGCTGCCTGCAAGATGACCAATATTAGTTGCATCATTTATTCTGCTAGGCCTACTAATTATAATATAGAAATTAGAGTAAATAATTATTGCATCTTTTATTATTTAACTGATCATGTAAATTTTTTTCTAGTAAAGTATTTACTATTATCTATATACAATACTAAAGACTATCCAAAATATCATGCTACTTAGTCCTGTAAGAAGTTATAGGATATTCAGGCACTTGCTATAGGGACTGCTTTGACTATTATATATTAGTTAAAGTAATCAGCCCAGATTAAAATATAATAGTTTCTATTTCATAAAATTAAATTAAATAGATTAATATAATTTATAGCTATCAAGTCAAGAGGATTTATTACAGAGATCTAATTTAATAAGTCTTTTGGCAACTTTGGTCCTATTATTTAATATATATAACAAGTCTGACAGTATTCTTTAATAATCTTAAATTAGTAAAGCTAATAGAACTGTCTAATAGTCTTGCCTAATATAATCCTAGCAGTAAAATGCCCATGGATATTATATAGATTGTATAAAATAACTAGTAAGTTTTTTTTAAATATATACTTTACCTAATTTCTATTTTTTTCTAAATAAATTAACATGGTTTCTCTCTCTATTATTACTATCTGGAATTAGATTGTATTTCTTTTTTCTAGATTAGCAGATTTTAACTTATAAATAATAGACCCATATCACTTAAAAAACTTATACTTTATCAGCCTATTATTCTCTGCTAATGCGTGAAGTAAGAAAAAAGATAATAGAATATTACTATTAATATCTATAGATTATTTCTGTTGCCAATAAAAAACTCAGGATAGTTTATTAGCTAGTACTTGAAGTTAATCCAGAATATATACTATGTCCATGTTATATTCCTGGAGTTAATACTGTTATTAGGCTACCTGACCTGTTTAATTAAATTAATTCTTTAAAACTGTATTAACAGCTGCATGGTCAGTATATATAATAGTTGGGTATAATAATCTAATTACTAATTATCTAATCTCTTCAAGGCTTTGAAGTACTGCCAGCATCTTTTTTTTAATAATATGATAATATTGCTCAGGTTTTAAGAGAGTAAAAAAAAGATATATTATAAGTAATTCTTGCTTTTAGATAGCATAGAAAGCTCGTGTATCTGGTGCTATATTAAATATCTAAAATAGAATTTTATCTAGTCTATAATTAGACACATCTATATTTAGATAATACTAAAGATTTAGATCTTCTCTATAAAGCCAGACCTGCGTGATATAAGCCTTTAGTTAGTTAAATATCTCTTGCTACTCTTTGCCCCAGTTAAAATCTATTAGAATTTTTATTTTTTTTTTTTTTTAATACTGTAAAACATGTTTAAGAATTTTAGTAGTATTTATTTTTCCTGGAATATAGATTTTCATGAATAGTAATATATAGAGGAATTTTATAAAAAAAGTTTTATTAGTTGAGACTGGCTAATTTCTTATAGCAGCTAGTTTGTTAGTAAATAATTAGAGTCTGAACTTGGTTTAATTATAATCTAATATTTTAATAAATAATATGAAGAAAGTTAACTTTGAGAGACTTAGAGTTAGTTTACTCCAGGCTAATCAGGGAAAATAGAACTGGTGCAGGAATTAAAGTAAGCTGGTAAAAGTAATATCTTCTTCTTGATTATTATTAAGAAAATATTTATAGATAGTATATTTATGATTAAGTAAAAAGACCTTTAAATTAGATGATGGGATTGCATCTAATATAAAGTTTTTAAATCTGCTATAAGTGCCAGGAGCATTTATGAGTCTTTATTTTATTTAAAGATAATAGAATTAACCCAAGATAGTGCTGAATACTGTTTTAGAAGTATCCTATATATTTAATAGTATAGTCTAATATTTATTTACTGTATTAGCTTTGAAGAATACTTTAAGGTAAGATTAATTTAATTAATTTAAAATAGATTTAATCTATTTCATGGGATAATTTATCTTCTCTATGCAGGTATTTAGATAGATGTATTAATATATTATATAAAGTTTTCTAGATATTTTTTATAGATATTTTATTTTTGCACTTCATGGGGATATACAATGATTAATAATACCTGCTTGTATTATTAGGGGTAAATTTTCTTGTTGCCACTGCTCCTCCTCTAAGATATACAGGACTAATTTTGCTATGTAAGGCTATATTCTTGGATAAGTTAGTATAAAGTATATAATAAATACTATTACAGGCATGTTTTTTATATTCTCTATAAAGAGGTCTCTCCAGGTGTATAATAGATAGGCAGTTATCTAATATTTCTTCTTAGTTATAATAGTATTTTCTAGCAGGTTCTCATGTTTCTGTATCTAATCAAGGGCAACTAGATCTATAATAAATAATTAGCAGTAATATGCTGGTTAATTTATTGTAGGATATTCTATTTTTATTAATTTAATTAAAATTAGTACATTTAAAGATACCTGCTCCAGGTCCTCCATGTCCTGCCCTTCTAGATTAAAGTTTTTATTATGCAAGGCCAGGCCCTTGTTAACAGGTTTTAATTTTCTAAATCTGAGTTTAAATTAGTAGAGTCTTTATTATATAAAGTTATAGTTAATTAATTATTATCTATCTTATCTATTTCCAACTTCTCCTGGGTGATGGCTTCCCATATAATATTTAGGAGATCCTTAGCTATAAAATTCTTGGATAATAATTTATTATTAATTTAAATTTTCTTTAATAAATATATTCAAGTAATATTAATATGTCCTGGCTCTTTTATATTTTCTAATACAGGTTATTCTCTAGGTACTGGAACTCTTTTTCTATTATTCTCTTGAAAACTGTATATTCTATAGTAATATTTGCTAATTAGCCAAATATAATATATTTAATACTGATTAAATAATAAAAAGTATAATAGTCTAGCATTTATTATAAATGCTCTAATAATACAGATAGCTCCTGTAATTATTACTATAAGCTATGTAATATAATTGAAGTTAATAATTTATTTATTTACTGTTTCTCCTGTGCTATTAATTAGAGCTATGCAGGCTTATAGTTTCTTAATAACATGCAATGAAATAAGGTTATATCTAGACTTTTTATTAATAAAAGTATATAAAGTACTGGTTGCCCATAACTTGTTATTTTTAGTTATTGCCTGTATCTCTGTATCTGCAAAGAACAGGGCCATGATTTCCTGCTAATTGTGCTGTATAAAGTTATTATAAAGATTATAATTACTGGAGTTCTCATTACTTTCACAAGAATAATTAAAGAGTTTAAAGAGGCGAGAATTTTCTATTTTATAGATTCTTACTGTGGTGAAGGCTGGCCACTTAGTTTAATATTATTTTCTTGAAACTGGAGGCACTCTCTTCTCTGAGACTTTTTTTTTATAAATTATTAGTTTTTTTAAAATAAATTTTTTCTGTTTTTTTTTTTTTAGTTTTATAAGTTTTGCTGTTTCTGACTGAGCATGTGGAGATAAATTAAAGAGTTGGGCCAAGATAAGCTTTACTATAGTTTTATTAAGCAAGTTATAAAAACTGAAAAAGAGCTCTTTAATTTTTTTAATATATTGTCTTTCCTTACAGGTTCTAGTCTATCATATAGAAACAGCTCTTGGTTCTGCAGTGTTACTCAGGGTATCTTTTTTACAGGTTCTCTTGGCTTTTGTAGTGTAAATATATTGTAACTTTTTAATAGTGTTAGTTAATTCTATTATAAAAATAATATAGATGCCTATATCTAAGAAACAGTTCATGTTAATTTGCCTAATATCTATAATTATATTTATTAATTCTTTTTTATAGTCCCAATAATCCAGTTAATTATTATCTATATTTATATACTATATCACAGCCACTGTAGTGGGAGCACTTTGATCTATTATTATAAATATAAAACTAGATAAAGTTACAGGTAGTATTAATTATTAACTTTTTATTTCTGGAGATTTAGATTAGATAGATTCTGAAGCTAGCTGTGCTAGAGGTAGGATTATCAGGTTATACTTTAGAAATCTCTTAACTAATCATTCCTGTCAGATTATCTCTTGTTATTTAACTAGTAAGAATAATTAATTATAGTTTGGGCTAATGTGTTCATGCTGCCTGCATTAAAAATACTGGTGATTTTTTATTATGCCTTGTCTTTATAATTATGCTTGTAAAAAGATATATAATATTAGTATTAGTTATACAGGAGAAATAGTCTATTTAAATAACTTTTTTATAAGAGATTTTATTATCTTTAATTAAGTATTAATTAAATCTATTAAAATTTCTTCTGCAGATTTCACACTGTTAAAAATAGGTGCTAACTTTTTTATTTTTTTATTCTTTAACTTCTTTATTAAGCTCAGGATATTTTTAATAATAATTATATCCCTTGATCCCTTTCTAGCTTCTATATAGCTAAGTAAAACTTTGTGATTGGTGCTATTATTTAGTCCTGAAATAAATTATCTAGTTAATATAGGAATTTATATCTAACCTGTTAGTAACTAGTACTCCAGGTCTCTAGTAGATTAAAGATATTTATTAAATATTTAAGATTCCTGCTTTAAATCAGCAATTTTCTGTATTATAGTAATTTTTTAATTTTTATTTTTTTTCTGTTTAAATTTACTAACAAGCCAGTTGTAGAGAGTCTCTCAGTTTTTTTTTTTTTTTGTAGGTAATTCTCTCATGTAATAAGCTGCTATATCTCTGACTCTAGATTGAATAGATATATAAATAGCTTTATTCTACTCCTCCGCGGTTAATGAGATAGATATCTATAGAAACTGATATTAATTAATAAATAATTTAATATTCTTCCCAGGTTTCCCTGAAAAGATTAGTCCTTGATTATAAAATATAATAAAAGATTACTAACCTGATGATTTAGGTTGTTAGAATAACTTTAATAACTTTACTAGACTTATTAATATTATAGATTAATTATAATCCCGTGACTGTTCCTGTTCAAGAGTTATGATTTAATAATTTTTTTTTTTTTAATTTTTATTTCTTGTAAAAGCAGGCATTTTTATTTATTTATTTTTTATAATCTACAGATTAACTTGTAGTTGCTCCTGGAAGTATAACTGTTAGAAATTCTTTAATAAAAATAAAGAATAAGAATATAAATATAGTTCTTAATATCTAGATTTAATATTTAAGTAATATAATAATTTTATCAAGATATTAACTGTCTCTGAAAGATCTTTACTATTATTTATTTAATTACTTGTTCTAGCTCTCTATAGAGAGAAAATAATTCTTAGACTGCTGTGCTACAGCACTAGAACTGATTATACTAGAATATAAGAGAATACTAGTGTAAATCTATAATTTAAAGGTTTTAAAATAATGCTAGTCTAGTTATAGTTTTATCCTGGACTATTATAATAAAGGTTATCAAGGGATAATAGCCATGCTTGTAAATTAATATACACACTGATAATAATAGTATAGGATTATATTATTAGTAACAAGGAACTAGCTATGGTGGAAGACAAAAACAGTCCACCAGTCACATGATCTAATCTACCGCGCTTTCCCATCAAGAGTCGCCACAGTACCTATAGATTGACCACGAATCTCCGGCGGTGCTAATTGGGACGCTCTGATTGGCTAGCTAGATCAATTTTTCCCGGGTCTGCCCCTCTGTAGTAGCCCTGGCCCCCGAGGCTGCAGCTTAACCTGGGCTCAATGATCTGATAAACGAGGTGACGGGGCACAGTATCTCTTGAAAGGTGGTGGAGTTTGGTCGCTTTCACTGGAGTAGAACGGTCTGGTTTCTCGGACGTCAGCCAAAGCCCGGGGAGATACGGTGAGAGAGGGGAGAGATGAGGTCAGCAACGTGTAACATCAGTCAGGAATGCGGCCGGACTCAGTCCGCGAGGAACGCAAGGGGAGACCGGGGAGGTCCGAACCCCCTGTCGCTGCATTGATTATCCCTGAACAGTGCTGGAAAGAACCTGCTTCGTTGGTCGAGAGAACGCGCAAAGCGAGCGGTTGGGCAGCTGCCACGGCAGGTGGGATTCGAGCCATGGCTGGCTGGCCGCGGCTTTTGACAAATACACGGTCCATCACTGGGATGCTTTGTCCAAGGTTTGAGACCCAGGTTGGCCCATTACTTAAGCTGCTGAATGGGGCAGAGGTCTCGCCAAAAGACGTCATGAGGAGGGGGGGGGGTTGCTTTGTCTTGCTGACTTTGGCTGTGGTGATGATGACACCACTTGATTCCTCCTTCCCCCTCCTTGTTGCTTAAACGAGGGAAAATATCTCTGGCCGACATGCTTAACCATATGTAGGATTTGATGTATATTGAAGTCGAAGTATCGCTGAGATCGTAACACCACCCGCCTGCCCTGCACGACTCGGATACTTTGGTCAAGTATCAGGCAACCCCCCGAATCCAATCGAATTCTTCACAGGTAGCGAACCCCGCTTCGGGTCTCGAGAGCCACCGTCTCAGGCCAAAAGTACCAATCAGAAACGCTCTAGTTTTGCTAGCTATCATTCTGCTGAGCCGGCGGGGACCTTGTCTAGGTGTGGGTGCGGGGTTTTGGAGTGACCAGGTGGAGGTAGGGCACTGAGAATCCCCCGCCACTCCCCGGCGACGTGAATCTTGTTATTTATTTGCCTCTCGTCTCTTGCATCATCAAACCCTCTCTCTCCTCCTCTTCCTCTCCCGCTTCCGCTTCCTCTCTCTTTCATCACCCATGACCGACGAAACTTCCCAGAAAAAACCAAAAACCATGGCGTCCGAATGCCCTGTTCATAAACGCCAAACCGCCAACATCGGCGGCGGCGGGACTCGCAATGGCGACTGGTGGCCCGACTCCCTCAAGCTCAACATCCTGCGGCAACACACCTCCGTGTCGAACCCGCTAGAGAAGGACTTTGACTATGCCGCTGCTTTCCAGAGCCTCGACTACTTCGCCCTGAAGAAGGACCTACAGGCTCTGATGACCGACTCGCAGGACTGGTGGCCCGCGGACTTTGGCCACTACGGTGGTCTCTTCATTCGGATGGCCTGGCACAGCTCCGGGACCTACCGGGTCTTCGATGGCCGTGGGGGTGGTGGCCAGGGTCAGCAGCGCTTCGCCCCCCTCAACAGCTGGCCGGACAACGTCAGCCTGGACAAGGCTCGTCGCCTGCTGTGGCCCATCAAGCAGAAGTACGGCAACAAGATCTCGTGGGCCGACCTGATGATCCTGACCGGCAACGTGGCCCTCGAGTCCATGGGCTTCAAGACCTTTGGCTTCGCCGGGGGCCGGGCCGACACCTGGGAGGCCGACGAGTCTGTCTACTGGGGCGGCGAGACCACCTGGCTGGGCAATGATGTGCGCTACGCCGAGGGGGAGCTGAGCAGCCCCCTCGCGGCCGCCCACATGGGCCTGATCTACGTCAACCCGGAGGGCCCCAACGGCGTGCCCGACCCCGTCGCGGCCGCCAAGGACATCCGCGACACCTTCGCCCGCATGGCCATGAACGACGAGGAGACCGTCGCCCTCATTGCCGGCGGCCACACCTTCGGCAAGACCCACGGCGCCGGGCCCGGCACGAGCAACGGCGCCGAGCCCGCGGCGGCCGGCCTGGAGGAGCAGGGCTTCGGCTGGAAGAACAGCTTCGGCACCGGCAAGGGCCCCGACGCCATCACGAGTGGCCTGGAGGTCATCTGGACCAAGACCCCGACCCAGTTCAGCAACCAATTCTTCGAATACCTCTTCCAGTTCGAGTGGGAACTCACCAAGAGCCCCGCGGGCGCCAACCAGTGGGTGGCCAAGAACGCCGACGCCTTCATCCCGGACGCCTTCGACGCCTCCAAGAAGCACCCGCCCCGCATGCTCACCACCGATCTCTCGCTGCGCTTCGACCCGGCCTACGAGAAGATCTCACGCCGCTTCCTCGAGCACCCGGACCAGTTCGCCGACGTCTTCGCCCGCGCCTGGTTCAAGCTCACCCACCGCGACATGGGCCCGCGCGCGCTCTACCTCGGCCCCGAAGTCCCCGCCGAGGTGCTCAGCTGGCAGGACCCCATCCCCGCCCTCAACCACCAGCTCGTCGACGCCAGCGACATCGCCGCCCTCAAGAAGGCCATCCTCGCCAGCGGCGTCGCCCCGGCCAGCTTCGTCGCGACGGCCTGGGCCTCCGCCTCGACCTTCCGCGGCGGCGACAAGCGCGGCGGCGCCAACGGAGCCCGAATCCGGCTCGCCCCCCAGCGCACCTGGAAGGTCAACGACCAGCCCTGGCTGGCCGAGTCCCTCCCGGCCCTCGAGGCCATCCAGACCAAGTTCAACAGCGCCCAGACCGGCGCCAAGAAGATCTCCCTCGCCGACCTGATCGTCCTCGCCGGGGTCGCTGCCATCGAAAAGGCCGCCGCCGACGCCGGCCACGCCAACGTCGCCGTCCCCTTCGTGCCCGGCCGCACCGACGCCACCCAGGAGGACACCGACGTCGAGTCCTTCAACTACCTCGAGCCTTTTGCTGATGGCTTCCGCAACTACGGGAAGTCCACCCCCAAGGTCCGCACAGAGGACTTCCTCGTCGACCGCGCGCAGCTGCTCACCCTGTCGGCGCCCGAGCTCACCGCGCTCGTCGGCGGCCTCCGCGTCCTCAACACCAACTACGACGGCTCCGCCCACGGCGTCTTCACCTCGCGCCCGGGCCGGCTCACCAACGACTTCTTCGTTCACCTCCTGGACATCGGCACGAGCTGGAAGCCGGTCTCGGCCGACCCCGAGATCTTCGAGGGCTCCGACCGCAAGACGGGCGCGAAGCGGTGGACCGCCACGCGCGCGGACCTGGTGTTTGGATCGCACGCCGAGCTGCGCGCGATTGCCGAGGTGTATGGGAGCTCCGACGGCGAGGCCAAGTTCGTGCGGGATTTCGTCGCCGCCTGGGATAAGGTCATGAATCTGGACCGGTTCGACCTGAAGAGTAACTCGGCTGTTTATCGGATTAAGAATAACCTGTAAATCACCTCCACACCAGTCCATAAGCAGTCCGGGTCCGGAGGTGCAAATTGACGAATTTTCTTAGGTAGTCAATGAATGCTAGCGTTTTTCTTTTTTTTTTTTTTTCTCCTTTTTTACCATTTATATCTATTTATCCTACACAATCTCTCCTCCCTCTTACCCTAAGGCATGTTCATCGTCAATACCTAACATAGTAATACCTAGTAGCTAGTAGCCACCCCCCTTACTAAACGAGCAATGACCATCCTTGCACCCCTCACACAAACCGCGATCATGAGGTCCCTTGCTCTTCCCCCCCGAGTAAACCGGCACCTCGACCTCCACCCCAGACCACTTCCGCAGCCGATACACGACTCTCTCCGCATACGACCCATCCAGAACCGGCTTCGCGAGCCGATCACAACTCCTGCATCGCTGGTAGTACACCCTCGCGTTGTATTCGGGCCCCTCGTACATCCGGATCCGGATCGCGATCACCTTGCTCGACCACCCGGACTGGTTGCACCAGGGCGTTCGACAGATGAAGCGGCCCATGACGTTGGTGTCCCATTGCTTGGTACTGCCTTGGTCGCTGTCCGTGGGGTGGAAGGTGAAGGTTAGGTTCTCGGCGTGGTGGTTGTTGTCCAGGAGCCGGGAGATGTCGTCGTGGCGGTCGGGGTATAGAGACCATTTCTTTTGGGGGCGTTTGCGGGGGGGCATTTTAAGAAAAAGGGCTTTTTTTTCCGGCCCTCTTCTTCTTAATGACAAGGAGATAAGAAAGAGGGAGAGATATCTGTAAAGTGGAACGACCGAAGTGGGAGTGTGCGAGGTGAGTTTACGCCCTTGGGCGTCAGGTAGTAGGGATGAGATTCTTTTTCAATCTGGGAAAGGATTGTTGTCCTGGGGTTCAGGATTGGAGCCTTTTATGCTGGGACCTCCGCGTGGTAGTGTTTCGTTTGTCCTGCCTGCGCTCAGGCAGATTTGCGACGTGGCACCGAAGGCAGACAAGGACCAAAAGGCTCGCAGGGCGTAGATGGAGAGATGTGCCGCCCGCGCCGCAGTGCAGGATTCGCCTTCCCTGACGCTGTGGAGGTGACTATGCAGTCGCCTTGCATTTCCGAATTAGCATGCTCCGTCCGGAGCGATCAGCCTTGTCTTTCTCGGGTTGGTGTTGGTTGGTCCATGTCCTGATATACTCCCTAAGGTAGGTTTGTAGGAATGAATTATGCGATGCCGGTTGGTGCAGGACTGACTAATAATGCATCTGCGAAAAAAACCCACGTCAAGACGGAGGATTTCTCCGTCGTCTCCCCTCCCATCAGAGAATGTCAGGCGTGTCAAGGACGAGAACCCACCGGCAAATCAAAGGTGCCCCAGACTACGATGACCCGGTATACTGGGATACCAAATTCGCCACGGGCCAAGATGTGGGCGAATGGCTGAATTCAGGGCAAGCCGTCCTCCAAGCTGCATTGGCCCATCTGGACCACCGGCGGTCGCACAAGAATTCGAATTCGCCTCCTCGGGTACTGCATCTCGGCCCTGGAATATCCCAGCTAGGAGCGAAAGTGCGCGATGAGCTTGTCACTCGGGGATGGCCGGGAAATGGCATCATTGTGAGTTTCCCCGTCATCAACCGTGACCGACTGGGCTAATCGAGTGGCCCATGGCAGAACGTGGACTTTTCCTCCGAGGCCGTTCGGCTCGGGATTGAGATAGAGAGCAAACAGGATCCGGTTCACGCGATGCACTGGGTGCGCGCTGATCTGCGATCCTGGGCCGATGTCTCAAGTCTTTCCCGGTTTTCACCGTTCGATGTCGTCCTCGATAAGAGTACGAGCGACGCAATCTCGACGTCTGCCTCGGTGGCGCTCACAGCACTGGGGGTGGACGGACAAGCGCTCTGTCCGACGGTCGATGAGGTTATCCAACGCGACGGAAACGTGACCGTTTCTCCCGTTGAGCTGCTCTCCTTGCATCTGGTCCCGTTGACGCAGACGGGATCGATGTGGTTTGCACTGTCGTATTCGGCGATGCGCTTTGAGAATCTGCCGTATTTGTCGGCGTACTGGGAGGTGGTTGATCGGAAACCACTGGAGGCCCCACGAGGCCAGACTGCGTCCACGGCACACACCCCGGCTGTGTATCATTGGCTGTATACCCTTCGACGCTGTTAGTCGGCTTCATCTTATGTATCGTGTTTTTGCCATGGTTTCTTTGCTTCATCCTCGCGAGTTGGACTAGACTAAGCCCCTTTGGTAGTTGCGGGGAGCGTCCATTTCAGGCATGGCGCTTCACCTGACTGGACTGGACTGGACTGGCTGAGTTGACGCGCGAGGCTGGCTTGTTTTTCTCCTTTCTTTCCCACAATCCTGCGAGTTTCTTCATGATTATCTCCCAGTAAAGACCCCTCCGATTATGCCCAGCGCCATCAAATATGGATGGCTGGTCGGCACTCGGTGCAGCCGCAGCCATCGCGCAATTCATCGACTTTGGTAGTCGGCTGATCTCCACCACGGTCAAGACCCACCGATCCGTGGATGGCTTGACCGAGCAATTAAGGGACCACAAGTTCGTCACAAAACGCTTGCAGACTTTGGTCGATAGACTTACGGACTCCCATGTATCCGCCGTCGGGGGTTCTCTCAAGGATGACATTGCGGTTCAGGCCATATGCGCCGAGTGTAGACGCATAGGTACCGAACTGCTTGATGTAGTCAAAAAGATCTCCGGGGATGAGGCTACGACAAGTGTGGTGAAAAAGATCAAGATTCAAGGGCATCGTCGGAAATGGAACAGCTTTGGACAAGCGCTGAGACAAATCTGGAACGAGGACAAGATAGTCGACCTGACCAGTCGGCTGCAGATACTCAGACAGGACCTCACAGTCCATTTGTTGGTTGCACTGAGGTATGAAATCTATATTCACTGGGGTGGATTTCTCCACTAATATGTTATAGCTCTCAAGCTGATCGAAATGCTCGCGAAGAAGCTGGGAAGTTGGACTCTCTGACAGAAACGGTGAACCGAGTTGAGGCGAGCTTCATTGGCAATGAATTCGTTCAGAGCCTTATCGAAGGCGCAGAGTGGCGAGAATGTCTCCTTGACGCGCTACAGAAGGAAGATATGGAAAAGCAGTTGCCTGTTGTGGAGGCAGAAGATGAAGACGCCGTTCGGTACTACCAGCATTCCATCAGTGCCTTTACCAAGAGTCTACACTACCCTGGTGTTATGGACCGCGAAGTCAGCATCACCAAGGCACACGAAGAGACTCTGGAATGGATATTCCGAGACCCAGAGCCTCAAGGGTTCCAGTGGACAAGCTTTGTAGATTGGTTGGAAACCGATACGTCTCCCAACATCTACTGGGTCACCGGCAAAGCTGGTTCCGGAAAATCGACTTTGATTAAGTATATCCACAAACATCCACTGACGACGGAATCTCTGCGGAAATGGTCGCCCGATCGGCCGGTGATTACGTCTGTCTTCTACTTTTGGAATTCTGGCACCGCAATGCAAATGTCCTTACTTGGACTCTTACAGACACTTCTCTGCGGAATTGTTCAAGAAAGGCCCGAGTGCATCCCTCTTGCAAGCAGGTTGCGTTGGGAAGCGCACCGCTTGTTTGCCACGCCAATCTCGAAATGGTCCCAATCTGAGGTGCTGGAGGCGTTGATGGTGACCATCCGCCACTGCACCAAGTCCTCGAGTCTCTGTATCTTTATCGACGGACTTGATGAATTCGAGGGCAACCCTGAAGACTTGATTGGATTGGTGAACGGGCTCATGATACCCAAAGTCAAAGTTTGCGTTGCCAGCAGGCCATGGCCAGTTTTCCGCGATCACTTTGGTCACGGGCCGAGTCTTATTCTGGAGCACCTGAATATGCCCGACATTAAACGCTTCGTCACGAACTGTTTCGAAAGCAGTGCTGGGTTCTCGGAGCTGAAAGCACATGAACCAGATCAAGCAAACACTCTGGCACATGAGGTTACTTTAAGGTCCTCTGGAGTGTTTCTTTGGGTATCCCTAGTGGTTCATTCCCTCCTTAACGGGCTTGCACGCGGAGACCGACTTTCCGACATGCAGCGAACTTTAGAAGACCTTCCCACCGAACTAGAACATCTTTTTGAAGTCATGATCAACCAACTCGACGTGACCCGCCGTAAAAGAGCAGCGGAGATGTTTCGCATAGTAGGCGCCGCAAAAAGCCCCCTACCACTCATACTGTTCGCCGACGCAGACGAGGAAAATCCGAGATACGCCCTCGAGTTCGAGCCGAAAGTCCTTTCGCCAGACCAGAGACTGAGCAGATGTCTTGGCATGGAGCGCCGGCTGAACAGCTATTGCAAAGGGTTATTAGAAGTGACGATGCTACGGATCTCGAAAGACCATCTCGAAGGCCAACCTATCAAGGTGAACGACGCTCACAAGATGCTTTCCTCGCTGGACGATCCGGAAGACATTGATGTCTACGTGAACTCAATCTGCAGCTCCAAGGTCGAATACCTCCATCGGACTGTGAAGGACTACCTCGAGCGCCCGGCCGTCAAAGCTCAGCTCGAAACCTGGACCGCACCGGACTTCCACCCGGACTGCTCGCTTTGTAGTGCGTTCCTCGTGAACCTCAAAACAATCGACCCACTGTCGGTGAACCGGCCAATGTTTTGGTGGCCGATAAACCGGTTCTTATCGTATGCTGCGCGATTTGAGGCAGACAACAGTTCAACATTGAGCAGCCTGATTGACGAGCTCGATATAGTGGCCTGTGACCTCTCACTAAAACGAACCAGCGATAGTAAGACGGTATGGCGTGTTGTCGCTAAGGTCCCACAGCGAAAAACAGTGCCTCACTGGACGAGCACACTTGCACCAATTGGGTCCATCGAGGAGAGGTCCTTCCTCGGACTCACCCTGCAATGCAGCCTGTTTAGATATGTGCAGATTACCCTGGAAAATCGGCCGTTAGACGAGTCTGAAATCAACGGATATCCTCTCCTCCTGAGCGCATTCATGGACTACGAGCCACCTGAAAGTTATATTCTGCGGGTCAGCGATACACACCCTCCACCGAGCCTGATTGAATCACTCCTGAAGAAAGGAGCCGACCCGAACGCGTTATGTATCAATAACATCACCCCCTGGCAACTCGTGCTAAAGAAGTCCGCGGACGAGTTATATATGGCAAATGCCGCTCTTGTGTCTTACTGGGCTGACATCTTTGCATTGTTTGTGGAGTATAGAGCAGACCCCCGGCATAAGATTCCTCCAAGTACTTTGAAGGTGATAGAGAGGTATTCACCAGATGGAGGGAAGAATCTGAGAGCTAAGATCCGCAAGAGGCGTGCGACAGGTATCATTCGGAGGTTGAGCCTATTCGATTCTAACACTTAATGCATGAACCGATCTAATCTTTTTGCATGCGAACTGTTCATACCCATGAATTACATACAACCTCAACCAACCGACTTAAACCAACGACCCAAGCCAACCTACGCAAACCCACAACTAACTTCATACCCCCCTCCAGCCACCGGAGTCGTCACGAAATTCACCTCCCCGACACAATCCCCATACTCATATGGCTCGTCCAAACTCCCGTCACCTGCCCCGGCCGTCTCAGTAAACGGATTCCCAAACACCACATCCGTATCCGGCAGAGAACCACACGTATGACTCGGCCTCCCATTCCACAGATAATACTCCACAAACCCCTCCTGATGACTCTCAATACCGCCCGCACCGGCAGGGAGCGTGAACTCTCCAATACGGGTCGAATTGGCATTCGCCGTGTCGATCAGGGTGCCCCTCCACGTCGTCCCACGCACATGCCGGATCTCAAGATCATACCACGGTGCATACGGAGCAGGGATCTCAATACTGCAACTCACTCCTTGCCCGCCATCCGCACCATCACTGCAGTTCTCATCTGTGCTTGTTGTCCCGCCCATGAAGCTCGAGAAGACAGCGTGGACGATGGTAGCTCCGCGTGAGTCGGCACGGGGCTGAAGACCGGTATAGCTGATGTTCTCGACATTGACGAAGCTGAACTGCTGCGCGAAGTAGTAGCCTCTCTCGTGGGGGGCGTTGGCGATTTTGATGGGGAACGTGATGTCCTGGAGGCCGTTGGAGGGGGTGTCTTCGATGTGCCAGGCGACGCCGACGAGGGCTTCGGTGAGGGGGAGAAGGGTAGTGGCGATGGTCAAGAATGACTGGAGCTTCATTTTGAGGGCGCAGTGGTGATTGACCTGAGGATTAAGGATGCAGTGCAAGAGTTATCGCTGAAGGAGTGGATGGAGCTTTCTTTATATATATTTGAGGTGACACGTGGAATGAATCTCTGGAATGCAGCTAGGGCGAGAAGAGATATTGGTCGAGATTCCGAGGAAAATTTGTAAGGCTGGTCTGAGGTATGGAGAGGGCCCGACAAATCTCATAGTTTAGGTCCTTAGGTAGTCTGCTACCGGCATTTAGACCATGAGGACATGTGCAGCATCGGGGGATATATTCAGGCCACCAGGCATAAATGCATATCAGCAACAAAGCTTTATAGAGCCATCTATTACCACCCCTCATTCGTTGATTTTCCTTTACCGACGACAGCGCTGCTAACGAACGTAACAACTCTGACCTGAGTTATTCCCAGAGCTTGTAAGTGGACAGTTACGAAAATTCCAGCCCTCATGGCTCCTATCAGGGCGCAACACTTCGCATTCCAGCGGCCAACCCTTCAAGATCCCATCACATTCAACGCATCCTTCACGATCTCATTCCGCCATCCAGCGTACGAGGATACGCACAACATTTTCATGATCCTCCCTGGATTCGACCACCCCAGTGGAGGTATATACCACCGCATTGCACTCCTGGCCTGCGGCATTCTCGCAGGCAATGAGTTCCATGGATGGCTTTCGGAAGACCGCGAGGGTATATTCATCGTGACCGTGGGCTTGGATGGCATCCTTTTGGGGAGGAACTACTATTACCAACTGGGTTACTACACCGGTAATTAGGAGACATCCATCTCTATTGCCGTGAATTATTTTGCTTGTTAACTATATACTAGAACTATACCCCATTTTCACAAAATTCAACGACTGGAAATTCCCCCATGACAAAATCCCATCTCCCTGGACCTGCAATACACCTCGTCCTACAACCTATCCCATTCCTAGGGAATCCACCTCATCTGGATCAAATCTCCGGTGCCATATAACCAACCACGCCGGCGCCCAGGCCGTCCACATTCTTCCCCCAACCAAACTTGGCACCTGGTTCATGAAAAATAACATGGAGAAATACAACAACCAATCAAACCCCGAGACCGACCCAGTGAGCAATTCTCGCAATATAATCCGCTTACGAACAGATCTACATACCTCCTTCAACAGCGGGCTACTCACCTTCACACCGAAACCCAAGATGGCCATCATGCGCGGCGCGGAGTTCCCACCCTCGTACAATTCCTACGTGGTCCACGTTTTCAACTCCTCTGTGCCTCATGAGCTGGCGAAACTATACCATAATGTGGTCGCGCAGCCTTTGGCTGGAATCGCCCCCGAGTATTTATTTGCGCGCTTTGCGTGGATGGTTTTCCGGTCCGTTGTGGTTTTTGGGCCGGCGAGTTTACACGGTCATTTGCGGTTACTGCCGCTGGAAGATGATGTCGCTCGGTTGCGAAGGGAGTTGATTAGGCTTCGTAGACGGGTTGAGCCTGTTGAACCTGTGCGGCCTCGGAAGATGCTGAAGCTCAATTTTGGTAAGAAGACAAAGGTCTAAGAGGGAGAGCGATCAACTCGGAATTTCCGATAAGAGTACCTACCTATGCAGTACTGGTGTGGAATTGGGATCTCAGTCTGAGCGAGGAACGCATATCTTTTTAAGCTGTTGGTTACTCTTAGACATGAATTCACGCAAGTCGTTGAATTGTTAATCAATTCTTTCTTTCTTTTTTCCCCCGTGTTGTTCCCTTACTTCCTAGCTGTATATGCTTCCCTATTTGACTCTCTCCCGTGGTTCGTCACACACCACTCCATAGACATAACATGAAATCCAAGAAATATACCCTCATATCCTATTAAATCGATAATGTCTAACAATAAACACTTGAACCATAACAACACTGAATAAATAGGGTAACAAAACTTGTCATCAAGGAATGCAATACATTCAACTACTGAATAGGATATTTACATTCTCTATAATTCAGCAATATACAGACACGGCAGCATAGAGAACACTATGACACTCCGTATCCGGGACCCTAAAACTCGACCCTTCACAGTTACTCCCACTCCAAGTCGTGACAATACATTTACTGTGGCCTTGTTAGTCCTACACAGCAGAGATCTACACATGGATCATGATCACATACCTGGACGGAGCGCGAATGGACCTCTTATCCGAGGGAACGGGGAAGCAGAGTTTAGAACCGGAGGTAGAAATCGAGTAGGAATCCTCGAGGCCACCGCAGGAGTCGGTGGCGAACATGTCGAAGGTGGCTAGTTGTGAAGAGCTAGTTGACGTGCTGGTGGAAGTGTCTGTTGTTGTCGTAGATGATGTGGATATTGTCGATGTCGCGTTATTGGTAAGCGTGGTGGATATCGTAGATGTCGGGTCGTTGGTCAGTGTCACGGTGCTGTTATTCGGGACAGGCGTTGATGAGGATAATACGCTCGAGTCACTGCCGGTATCTCATTAACCCTGTCTTCCCGGCTGATTGTAACATGCGTAGTGGTAGGGAAAGATGCGAAATACCTTTGCTTGCCACTATCCTTGTGAGCAGCTCGAGAGCCCAGCACCCCTCCCACAACAGCCCCAACCACAACTGCTACGAATACGGCCAGTCCTACCAGAATCCACACCCATCGCTTCTTTCTTCTTGATTCTGGGGCGCCGGCACCGTCGATAGGTCTATACGGTTCAGCTGCCGGGTTCCATTCGAGGGAAGGTTGTTCTTGTTCATTGGCGAGATATTTCGCATTATGTCCTGTTGGGAAGTGAGGCGGTAGCGGGTTATTCGGAACCACGAAATGAGGGGCGCTATTGGGGTCCTCCTCCAGGTAAGGATGCTCCTGTATGGACTAAAGTCAGAGTTGCATTATACTGCAAGGGTTGCATGATTCGAGACACACACCATGGGAGAGGTATATTTTGACATCGCTGGACAGGATCAGAGTAGAAGGTCAAGTATGATTCCCATCAAGTGTTTTCACCGGAAAAGAGCCTCTCCTTTAGGTCCAAGAGAGGGGAGAGTGGGCGATGATAATTAAAACTGCGCATCGCCCCATGCATTGGTATTTTGCGAGCAGCAACACAGCCTAGAGAAGTGGATCCGGGATAGAAATCCACAAGAACACGATAGTCCGGCGTAGACGTGTCCATCGGAGTGGCCTTAGCAGGGTTCGGCAGAATACTAGGTACTACCTAGAGAGCTTAGTAGACCCGCGTGGTGAGGCTTTGCTTGCACAGTACACCAATGGCATCGTGGCCTCTTGTGTTGGATTATCCCAACCAGGACTTAGTACAGCTAAGCATTGGGATCGGCGTGGGAGGGAGCGCTTGCTTTTACATTATTAAACCGGGATAATACGAATTAGAATCATCGGAGATTTTTTTCCCTCGGAGGCATGGTATGGTTTGGCCCATGGAGTTGAGGAGCAATATCAAGTTATCAACACCAGGGACTTGTTTCTTCCTGAACGGGTCAGAATGGATATCGGTCCTAATATACCTCATACACGCCAGAAACCAGAAATTGCATGGAAAAATCAGATCGAGTGTTGGTTCCAACGAACAAGTAAACTCCTCCGCACGGACCGCTCCAGGCTAGCTTGAAGCGAACTCGGCTTATTTCTATCCTAAGCGATCCGAGTCCTCCGACCGATGTGTTTGAGGCTTTGAGCCTAGCTAGCGCGATTAGTGTGGTTTGGTTATGAAAAAACACTTGGCATGACTGTGGAAAATCGGCATTGCTTCTATATCCAGATGAGATATCCTGTATTCAGCAAGATGGATGGGAAAACATACATATAAAAGTCAACCCCCCACAACAACCGTACACTTCATCTCAACCAACAACCTCGGATTAGGCAACTCCTTCACCCCGATTGTTGTACGTGCCGGTGCATCCCGTCTCTCCGGCCACACCTTATTCCACTCCTCGTTCATCCCGGAATAATTCCGGGGCAAATCAATCAAAAACACCGTCACATCGACGATATCATTCAGTCCGCCCTGGCCGTTCGTGGCGCCCTGGATGATCGTCTCGATGTTGCGGAAGACTGCCGCCGTCTGCGCCTTTATGTCGAGCGTCCAGGTGCCGTCGAGATGCTCTGTTACGCCGTCCCAGGTGCCGTCGCCGCGACGGGAAGAGGTCCCGGAGACGTAGATGGTGCGGGAGGAGGTTGTTGGTATGATGCGGGCGTGAGGGTAGTTGGCGAGGCCTTGGGCTTTATCGGCGGGGAGGAAGAAGGGGGTTCCGTTGGACATTTCAGAGGGATATATGAGGTTTTGAGGGGGGTGAGGAGATTTGAAGTAGGGAGGTGAAGAGGGTTGAAATGAGGAGGTGAGTTGGGTGGAGATGAAGGTACGTCGTGGTGAGGGGAGGTGCGGAGTCAAAATTATTTAAGGAGCGGGATGCTATCCGGGGTTGCGGGTACGCATCCGTCAGTGCTCCACGACTACAAGGCAAATTCATTGATAAATCGACTGAGGAGGCAAGATGGAACGACATCACTCGTACAGGTCAAACTAAAGCATGCCAGCAACGAGAATACCAGCGTTCTACCTTTCATAACATAACCAGCAGACATTCACCCGGACATACCTCCATCCTCCAAGTCCAACATTTCCCAAGCAAAGTAAGTCTGTACTCTCCCAGTTTGTGACGGATTTCCAAATCTCCTACAGTACTACTCGACATCTTGTTGCTCCCGGCAATCCGCCCAGCAGGAGCATGTGCCTCTCTCAGCACACTCACGCCTCTCACACTCCGGAGCCCTTTTCTTCAACATAGACTCAGGCTGTTTAGCAGCCCCCTTGTTTGCATTATGTAGTTCAAGAAGCATCTTGCTAGCCTTGAGCAGCCTGGTATCTGTCGGCTCATTCAGAGCAGACTGAAGCATGTGGAACTCGCTTGGTTGGAGTTTCAGGAGAACCGGCTCATACAAGCGGTCCTGTTTTTCCTTGATGAAGGACTTTAACATCGTCACTAGGATAATGGTAAATACTGGGGCGATGATCACTAGGACTGGCATATAGGGGCTATTAGCGAAGCAGTCCATTTTGGCTGAGAGGGATAAAATTCCAAAGGTGGTTTTATAGCTATCAGTTGGGTTCAACAGAGATAAAAGGTGGTTGCAGATGGTTAGTTACTGTAGCCTTGACCGGGGAACATCTAGGGGATTTATACCGACTTATATACTTTTTGCCGTCATGATTCTCGCATATAGACTTCGTGTCCCCATACCACATGATGACCTCACTTTCGGTTCTAATATCCGAGTCTTTTACGCTATATTCGCATCGAAATGCGGGGCATTCTCAACCTCAAATGCGATATCGAACCCAGGTCCTTAGGCAGAATTATCCTTCAGCCCGCTCAGGAAATCTATGTCAAACTGTCACACCACTGCTACTCGGCAACATAATGTCATGATCTTTATCCACCGATGCGCAAAGCATCCAGATTACAAATTGGCGTTTTGAGCGATGTTATGACAGAAATGATGAATGCCTAATTCTTACCACATACAGTAGTCCAATGGTCAAAAATGGTGAAGCCTAGACGGCAGGATGCGATGCTTATGACCACCTGGGTCAAAATAATGATGATGGGTGACACGTGAGTGGCAGGGTCATCTCGGTATATTCTGCCGTTGGGAACCGCTTTCCAGGGTGGGTCTGGCAGGTGAAGCCATCATCACAGGTCCAGGTCCAGGTTTCCCCCCATTCTGATTCCTTCAGCCCCCCCACACTTCGACCGCTACTCACCTCCTTGATCCCTCACCGTCCGTCGAGCCCACCACCATGAAGATTGTTTACATTGGTGTAGGTCATACAATCGACCGTCATTCTCCTCCAGTGACTGACCTGTCCTAGATCCTGCGAAAGGGCCAGCCCGAGCCCGTTGAGCTATGTTGCGAGCGAGAGCTCAGCAGCTACTCCCGCTTCACCAGGGGGAGCATCTCTGAGTTCACGACCATGTTCAGCAAGCTGCTCACGGACCGCACGAACCCAGGACAACGCCAGGATGTCCAAGAAAAAGGCAAGTAAAGCTTTTCGACGTCGCTGCACGAACCTACGGTATCGACGGGGTATATTAGCCGTGGTGAAACAAACTTTTCTAACCATGTCGAAATACAGACTTCACCTTCCATGTTTACGCCTCCAACCAAGCCCGCGGCCTCACTGGTGTCATCATCAGCGATGATGAGTACCCCTCCCTTGCCGCCCACCAAGTACTCTCCAAGCTTCTCGACGAGTTCATCACTCAAAACCCCTCCGCTGCGACTATGAATCCTGGCGTTTCCTTCCCCGCGCTGCGAACATACATCACGCAATATCAAGATCCTCAGAATGTCGGAAGTATTTTGAAGATTCAGAAGGAGCTAGATGAGACCAAGGTGGTCCTACACAAGACCATTGAGAGTGTACGCTTTGCTCTTTTCTTTCTCATATCCTATGTCTTTTCCACTCGTCAATTCTTTTTTATTCTTGTCTTGTCGGGGGTTTAAACTAACAACCCGATTACAGGTTCTGGAACGAGGCGAGAAGCTCGACGATCTAGTCCAGAAGAGCGAGGGCCTCAGCTCTCAGAGTAAGATGTTTTATACCAGTGCAAAGAAACAGAACTCGTGTTGTGTTATCATGTGAATATGCGATCTAGCGCCGATCTTTTATACCTCTGTTTACGACCTGTCATCCGTTCATGCCTATCTGTGTTTGTCAAGATTTCCATAGCTGCGATTTGCTAATACAGTCGATTTCGTTTGCTTGACCCGGATTTGTCACTCGTCCGTGTCAGACATACTCAAAGCCTCCTAATTCGTCCTGGTACAATTACAGGGATCGTTATCTGCTCGGTGAATTAGCTGTAGTCGCCAAGTTGAACTGGAGACGGCTGCGAGCCAAGGTCTGCATGCCTTAACTTTAGGTTATCTTTTGCTTATGTCTCCCAATCCCACGCCGAGTCTCTGGATGTTATTCCTTCACCTTTCTCCTGACCACTCTCCGGTTAAATCCTAATCCCTATTGAGGCCAATCCATGCCAAGGGGCAGCCAAGGCGGGAAGCACTACGGTGATGAGTCCTCTCGACCTCCAACACCGAGAAACTCGTCTTACCGCACAAAGAGCCTCTACGCCTAACGCATCGGACATACTTATTACAGAAATATTTCCCCATCTCGTAAGGACCCTTGGTATTGCGGGTGAGATGGAGTTGGCTGTGGGATTATTTCACCGGATAAGATTTATCCGATTCTACCTGCGCCGGGAGAATCCGTGTGGGATGGATATGAATGAGTATTTATATTATTGCGGCCTGGTGTCTGAGACAACGCTCGACTTTGGCCACTGTGGGGACGGGTCGTAGTTGAATCCCATCCCTGCTGACTGTGTTCCGTTTGGTGTCGGTTCTTATTTCGGGTCTCAACGAAAATAATAGCATAAAATCCAACCAAGACAGTGTGAAGCCGTTTCAAACCATCCGAATCTTAATCTAAAAGGGTGGAGCTCAAGGTTGTTCTTCACCAGATTAAAGGGAACTAGATAGATAACTCTAACGCCTAATTCGCTCGAATAGCCCGGGTTGGTCTGATGAAGGCCGATCCCCATCGTACGACGCTGATAAGAGGCCATGACCAATTTGCAATTGTGTGTGGAATGCTTGATCCCTGTTTGCAGGATCGTGGATTGGCTCTCGGTTGGATGCTGGTGGGGGCATCTCGGGCGGCGTCCGATGGGACGAGGCGTTATCGGAATCTTTCACGGGATGCCCTAAGATTGACATTGTCATTGTCATTGTCATTATTCTCACGATAAGGATGGCCATTTCGGAGACGATATATAGCACCCAGCATGGGACGTGGATTTCTCTCCAGGAATTCGATACTATACGGAGTATACTACATTCACCATGACACCGGAAGACCCCACGATCGTGAAGCCTCCTCTTGAGCCCGAGAGCGAGGAAGTTGGCCCTACAGCATTGGGCGAGTCCCTGGACCCTCAGGCAGAGCGGGCTCTCGTATGGAAGTTCGATCTGCGCATCCTGCCCGTCCTGGCGGTGATGTATCTCTTCAACAGCCTGGACAAGTCGAATCTGGGCAATGCGAAGACCGCTGGTCTGGAGGATACCCTCCATCTCAAGGGAAACCAGTACAACCTCATCCTCAGCATCTTCTTCATCCCCTACGTCCTGACGGCTCCCTTCCTGGGTATCGTGGGAAAGATGTACGGGCCTAACCGCGTCCTCCCCTGCATGATGCTCTCATTCGGATTCTGCACGGTGATGGTGGTGGCGGTCTTCAACTTCGGCGGACTGCTCGCCATCCGCTGGTTCCTGGGCATGTCCGAGAGCGCTTTCTTCCCCATCGTGATCTACTACCTGACAACGTACGCCTCCTCTATACTCCCCTTCCCCCCCCAAAACAATGACAATTTACTGATGGCGAAACAGATTCTACCGCCGCGGTGAACTCGCCCGCCGTCTCGCCATCTTCTACGCCGCCCAAAGCATCGCCTCCGCCTTCTCGGGCCTGATCTCCTTCGGCGTCTTCCGCATCCACTCCGGCCCGCTCGCCCCCTGGCGCTACCTGTTCCTCATCGAAGGCGGCGGCACTGTTCTCTTCGCCCTCTTCGCGCTCTGGTACCTCCCCCGGTCCGCCACTGAAGCCACCTTCCTCACCGACGAGGAGCGCTCCCTCGCCTACACGCGCATGCAGCTCGACTCCTCCGCCGTGGTCGACGAAAAGATCAACATCCGCGAGTCCTTCACGGTCTTCAAACACCCGACCAGCTGGGCCATCCTCGCCATCCAGATCTGCCTCGGGGTGCCCCTGCAAGGCGTCCAGCTCTTCCTCCCCGTCATCATCAGCCGTCTCGGCTACGGTACCGTCAAAACAAACCTGTACACCGTGGCCCCCAACGTTTCCGGCGCCGTGATGCTCCTCATCCTCGCCTTCTGCAGCGACTGGACGCGCTGGCGCTTCCCGTTCATCGCGCTCGGCTTCCTCTTCACCTTCGTCGGCATGATCATCTACGTCGCCATCGACGTCGAGCGGGACATCAACGTCGCGTACTTCGCCTCCTTCATGATGACCTGGGGCACCTCGGCGCCCTCCGTGCTGCTGGACGTATGGTATAACAATAACACCGCCAGCGAGGGCAAGCGCATCGTGCTCACCAGTATTGCGGTCCCGCTGGCGAATCTGATGGGGCTCGTCAGCTCGAATATCTTCCGCAAGCAGGATGCGCCCAAGTATATCCCTGCCTTGATCACGACGGCGGCGTTTGGGGGGACGGGGCTGGTGTTGACGCTGTTGCTGGGGCTCTGGATGATCTGGGATAATAAGAGGAGGGATCGGGAGCAGGGGATGGTGTTGAGGGCCGTGGATATTCCGACGGAGAGGCTGAAGGAGGGGCCTAATAGTCCCGACTTTAGGTGGTTTTACTAGATGGGTATCTGTATATGTATTTATATATATGACTGGGCTATGAATGGATTGAATTATGATATTTTTTTTTTCATCTTTGGGCGGGGATACCCCACTGAAGGTACCTACGTAAGATGAGGTTCTTTCAAACGCCGACAAACCCCGCAGAGCAGAATTAGAGTCGTATACAAATGCTTGTCTGGAATCATTCTTGGTGAGTTATGTTTGGCTGCGGGGTAAGCATAAATCCTGGGAACGATTGGGGTAGAAACACCCATTTCGAGATCTCTCCTTTCTCCTTTACACAACAATTCCCTAAACTCAACTGCATCCTTGTTATACTCCTCGTACTCTTCGCGCCGCTGTCGGCCACTACGCACGCACCTATCTATCTTAACGCCAAATAGAGAACCCGACAAACCTATGAGTTCTTCAAGCGCATGGCCGGCGAATCCGTCTACGCAGTCAGTGATAAGATCACTGGGATCTGTACCACTGCAAACCTGTCGCGACCTTCTTCAAGAAACTTGTCTGGTCGCCTGACGACAGCCACGGGCACAAGGCCATCGATATCCCTGTTCATGGAGGCGCCGCGAAGTTCAGAATGCTGCTATGCGGCGAGAAAACAAGCTAGCTCGCATAATACAATATGATCGCGCGGGACTAATAAATCTACACTTCGACCTGGCCTCCAAAATTTCCCATGCCATGCATAGTATCTGGGCCCAACACCGGTCGATACCGCAAATTTTACTACCAGTACCAGCAGTACTAAATACAACAACCACATCGTCGCAAATCGCACCCGCACCGCAGCGAACTGCCCAGCGAAATGTTTCGGGATTATCAACGCCCGCTGTCGCAAATGAGAAGATGCTTGATTGCGCCTGAGCTGGTGCGGGACGTCATTCGGACGACGACGGAGGGGCGCATGCAGGCTGAGAGTGGTTTCTGAATCCTTCGGGGACGCCACTCGTGCGTTTTACGGTGATGGGCAGATGGGCGAGAGGGAGGAATGGGAGGGCCTCCAGCATGTGCAGGGCATTCTGTATGTGGATTTGGATAAGAGTGCAACAGTTAAGCCGAAGCAGTTCCAGACGTGGCTGGGGGCATCAGTGCTTTGGTGTCTTTCCGGTCAAGGCCAGGCAGACTCTGGTGATTTTTATGAATCGGCTCGAGGAGGAGGCGGGCAGTTCTTGGTAAGTATGAAGTATGCTCTTCATAATGCCTCTGTCTCTAAATATATACCTAATATTATCAACCAAGGGCATTGAATTTATCGCATGATGCTGACTGCGGTGGTTGGGGTGGTGCGTGTTGTAATGACGACCCCGCTTTGCCTGCATGGCGCTCTTTTTTATCACAACTAGCCGCCAAGGCGTTTTTGCGATAGAAAAGAACCCCCTAACCACCCCCCTTATAATCTGAACAGGTTCCAATGTAATAACCGGACAAAGTAAGACAATACATCCTCACAATGTCCTCCCATAGATTGAGGTCCACTTTCGAGGGAGCCGGCATTGACGGCGACGGCGCCTTTCTCTGCAAATGCGGATATCCAATGAAGGAATTCCGAGTCTCGGATACAAAAAGTCCATATCGAGGAAATCAATGTAACTCTCATCTAGACCGTGTTTCATCACGGCGGCTACTGATCTGTCCCTGTTACTGCCACTAGATTGGACATGCCGAAAACATTCCAAAGATGACTCCAAATGCCGGACTTGGATCTGGTTCCACGAATCAGACCGAGTGAAGCGGCTGATCCCTCCAGCCAAGATAGCGCCTCGGACGCCCCAGAAGCAGCGAGATATCCGGCTCTATGGACAGCTTACCCCGTCGACGACGTCGTCGCTGAAGAGGAAGATGGAGCGGGTGTCCTTTAATACTGCGCTCGGCGAGACGAGCGATGACGGTCGGTGATTGATCGTGGATATGGAGGGGCATCAGGAATCATGCTGACTTGTTTAAATCTGCGCAGAGCCAGGACCGTCGTCGCCTTCTCGATCTCCTAAGAAGAAAAGAGGCGTTGATGCGGCGACGCAGACACCAAGTACGAGGCCGCGCTCCCGTACCGGGGGCAGCTTTGAAGCAGAGACGACGGAGACAGTGCAGAGGGGAGGTACCTTACGCGAATCTCCCACTCCACGCCGTCGTGCCTCAAGAGCGGATTCACCGTCACCAACCCCTCAAAGGCCCGAGCGAAGAGGAGGCCTGTTCGCGCGATTAAATGATGAAGCCCCCAATCATCCACGCACGAGAGATCATATAGGGTCTTCGTTGTTCGGCGATCGTATTCCGCGGCCTTATTTCAGCAGAACTGTTCAACGTCGTCAAAACGAGGAAAGCGATCTAGAGTCGTATGGCTGGGATGATGAACTGGCTCCAGAATTGCGTCACATGGCAGATAAGGCTGATAAGCGAAGAGGATAATGTACTTTGAGTATTTATTTGAGAAGCGTTTGCATAATGATATCATGTTCAAAACACAACCCAGCTGGTATACCCAGTAAGATCCAGACTTTCATGGATGCCAATTGATGATAGCCTCTGGTACAAACAGGGCAAACCTCTGTGGGTCAGGGACCCGATGCAGAATCCCCAAAAATGGAAGGCGGTACCCTTTGATCCTTTGTACGCTAACCCAGTTTGGAGCTTAATCATCAGCAGCTTCCAATTTTTTTTTTTTTTTTATCTCAAGATAGATCGACGACGCACGACTAGAGAGTAAAAACTCCCAGACCCAATCTCACCATGCGTCCTCTCACAGAAGAAGAGACTCAAACCCTCTTCAAGAAATTGGCCGAATACACCGGAGCCTCTCTTAAGAACCTCATCGCGCCTCTCGACAATTCCCCCAACGCCGACCGCTATGTTTTCCGCCTCTCTCACGGCCGTGTCTACTACGTTCGTCTTTCGCTAGCCAACCTGGCCACATCGATTCCTCGTGATAACCTCCTCTCCCTTGGCGTATGCATGGGTACGTCATCTCTATTATCCTGGATGTCAACTCCGCTCCATGCTAACATCAAATCCTAAACAGGCAAGTTCACCAAGTCCGGAAAATTCCGTCTCCATATCACGTCTCTCCCCATCCTCGCAGAACACGCCCGGAGCAAGATCTGGATCCGTCCGAACGGTGTCATGCCTTTCCTCTACGGCTCCAACATTGCCAAAGCACATATCGCCCGCTTCCCCGAGGACGTACCTGAGCACCAGGGCATCATCGTGTGCACGCAGGATGATATCCCCCTTGGATTCGGTATCACAGCCCGGGGCACTGCTGAGGCGAGACGACTGGAACCTACGGCCACAGTGTGTTTCCGACAGGCGGATTGCGGAGAATACTTGCGTGACGAAGATACCCTGTTTGCTTCTGGATAGATTGCGGTAAAAGCGGATTGAGAGGTGGATGGAATGAGAAGGAGGGGCCAAAAAGATTTGATTTCTGTACAATTGCTACTTTGATGTTACGGGGATTGTGATAAGCTCGATCTCGGACATCTTCACGACGATATGAACACAATTTGAATTATAAACAACCCGCCGCCGGGATAAGTCGGGGCTGTTCAGTGTCCCTCCATTGGAAATTTGGCTGAACGAGTCTATCGCAATGCAGGCCAAGGTTCACCTTCAAAATACCGGCTCAATAGCCTTGAATTAGTACAGTCTGGACCACCTGCTGGCGAATGTATGAGGAGGTATATCGGAGTTTATAATCGACCAATAACTAGCGCACGTGCTTGCCTGCCTGAATAGGCTTTCTACCATTGCAACTTGGAATCCCATAACACTTTCAACCTATCTAGATCTACGTATCCTAATTGACGTGCACAAGCACCTTGTTCACATTGAAAAAGATAGCGATTAGGATAAGAACGCAGCTACCTAACAAAATACAAGTCGGGAAATACATCATCCAAGTGTGACTCCAAGTAGCTATACCAAAACACATATAACTACTCAGACTCCACAAGATCATTATATTAGGTCTTTTCAAGCTCTTCTCTGGAGCAGTAACCGAATCCACCCCTAAAACACCTAAGAGTTCTATTACAAAGTCAAAACAACCTATGAAGTGTGAGCAAATACGACAATGTCCAGCCATGTCTACTCAACCCACAATTCGTCAGAATCTCGAGCCCTCGGCCAATTGCATGTTCAATTAAGGCTCCTTCAGGTACATGGATTAGTATATCACTAACATCATTCGATTGTATAATAAGACTCGATGGATTTCCAAAAGTGGGGAGTGGGGTCTTGGATGGCAATTAATCAGCAGTGAGCAGATTAGTAATTCGAGTATTCCCACGCATTGGATTGGTCCATTGGGAATTTGCCACTGAGAACGGGAAATAAATGCTGTATTTGGTATCTGTAATACAGTTACAAATCCAGGGTAAGATCTATATTTCTCCACGCGGATACCATCAAAGTCTACACAAATACCACGTAATCCGAATGTAAATGCTGCCGAAAGATCGTATAGTAAATGAAATACGAATGAAACTTTGCAACCCAATCAGCCACCTGTGTACCTTAACTTAACTGGAACTAACGCTGCCCCTCCGGATTGATAAGAGGGGGAAAGATTTTAATTTCAATTATAAAGCACGACAACTGTTGCAAAGCAGAAAAGAAAAGAAAAGCAGCGCGGAGAAACCAATCACTCAGTCCAGTCAGCTGATTTTCTCCCCCCGACAATTCTTTTCCTTTCCGAGATAAAATTTCCCTTCCTTTTCTTTCCTGCCTACCTTACCTATACATACCCACCTGCACGACGGCACCGCAGACTCTCGCCTCCCTCCCCGCCCTGACTCAAAACTCCAGCGACCCCCCCCCCCTCGACTTCACCATTTCTCTCCCTCCCACCACCACCCCAATATCTACAACAGAGCAGCAAAAATGGCTCCCTCCTTCGTAACCATCGACACCACCTCCGACTTCAACTTCTCCCCCTTCCCCGCCCCCCAACCTTCAACCTCCGCCAAACGCACCCTCCTCCTCGCTCCCCCCTCAATCGCCACCCATGAAGAAAAGCTCCGCGACCTCTTCACCACCTTCGACCGCACAACCACAGACCTCCAAATGCTCGATCGCCTCTCCGCGGGCTTCGTCTCCCTCCCTGCTTCCACATACGACTTCATCCTCGTCCTCACAGACACAGATGGCGGGCGCCGCTCCGAGGCACTGCAGTTGCTCGGGCGCGGGGTCTACGCCGCTGTCGTCCCAGCCATGAAAGGCGGCGCGAAGCTGCAGACTCAGGACGGGGTCTTTGGGGATGCGGAGGCCCGGGAGGCCGTGCTTGCGGGCCTGGTTCAGACGAACAGTGGGTTTGAGAAGGTGGATGGGGGGAGTGGTGGGGTTGTACCGTTGAGGTTGGGGAGGAAGAAGAAGTCAGCTACAACCACAGTTCCTGCGCCATTTGTAGCGCCACCGATCATTGATACGAGGGATGATTTCTTGAATGGTGGGGATGAGGATGAGTTGATTGATGAGGATACGCTGCTTACAGGGGAGGATTTGAAGAGGCCGATTGTTCAGCGTAGGTTGAGCCCTTTTTTCTGCTTTTTTTTTTTCTTTTTCTTTTTAGCTGGTGGATGGGTTGTTTTTGAAACGAATGCTTGGACTAAGATTTTATAGCGCTCGAGTGCCAGCCGAAGCCCGGAAAGAGACGTCGCGCGTGCAAGGACTGCACCTGCGGGTTAGCGGAAAAGCTCGAAGCAGAGGATAAAGAGCGCCGCGAGAAGGCTGACCAGAACCTGAACGTTATGAAGCTGGAGACGGATGATTTGAACGAGCTGGATTTCACCGTGCAGGGGAAGACGGGCTCATGTGGGAACTGCGCGCTCGGGGATGCGTTTAGGTGTGATGGGTGTCCGTTCATTGGACTCCCGGCGTTCAAGCCCGGACAGGAGGTGCAGATTCTCAACAATATCGCGCAATTTTGATCACCGCATTGGCTTTATTCATGAATTGATGGTTGGCTGGGGTTTTTGGATTCAGTGTTTTATGCGGGCGTTATATTGATTTCAGCATCAGTCTGGAAAGTTTAGACAAAAAGACTTCATTTGTGGTTTTGCTGGAACTCGGGTTTAGGTTTAGGTTCATATTGCTGTTATTTCTTCTAATCAATTAAGATAATCTTGATGAAAGTGCTGTCGTTGGCTGGGTTTGAAAGGCTGTAACTTCTCGACTGGTGTTTTATAGATCCAACCTTCTCGTAAACTAGTAGAATATCCCCAACGAGGAGCCTCACAGCACCGATGAAAAGAGCCAACCAACTGGGCATGCCGCCTGTTTAGAATGAGACTTGTATATCATTCGCCATATTGACTACTCGACGCGACTTAATATGTGGCTCCTTTGTGAATTCGAAGGTTGACCTTTTGCCCAGACCTATCCTGCTTTCCACAGTCAAGTCCTACATGATTTGTCGTTGTACCTGCTGGTGTTAGCATTCACGCAGTACTAATGGGATCCATTTATCAATCTGAACAGCCCACACACTTTTATTTGCCATTCATGAAGCTATGAAATTGAATAGCATAGATATGTATAACATTATACAAACCCATAGAACACTCCCGAGACACACCAATAGCATCAACTTGCACCTACAAGCTCGAGTGACCGGATCACTTCCATTCAACAAATGCGTATTAGCATGAAGAGTAACCGTGGGCCATATGGAAAAAAAAATGCAGGGATATCTCACTCAGAGTAAATCTAGATCGGAGTCTATCACACAAAATCATCATCCTCATTATCACGGCCGCATTAACCCCTCCTTATTGTCCTCACAACCCTTCTCCAACGGCTTGCGAAACACCATCCGATTGAGAAAGTAATTGAAGCAATTTCCATTCTTAATTTCCTCCCAAGCTCTATCCACGTCTTTCTCCACGTCCGCCAAAACCTCCGGACCCTTCCCCCTCGTCTCCGTATACAACATCAGAATCCCAATTTCCAAAGCATAGAAAAAGGTCCGACGAAGATCATCATCGAAAGGCCCGAGTTTCACGGTATCAAAGTTATCGATGCCAATCGCCTCCATTCCACTAGCGATAAACTCTCTGCGTATGGGATCGGCCATTTTCAGCTCGTAGCCTTGCGTGTCCACCCAATCTAGGATAGAGCGCCAGAGTTCAATAGGGAGGCCTGTCTTTGGCTCATTGTATTGGGCTATGAAGTCGTATTCTTCCCATTGGAGATAACCACCGGGTCCTGAGCTTGTTAGGTTTTGGGGGCGTTGCAGTCAAGGGGAGCGAAGGGGCGGGGGTTGGTACTTAGTAGAGCTAGGACATTGGAAATCGTGGCTTTCAAGTCGGGGGGTGATCTCAGTGCTAACATGACGAAGCGTAAATGCACCAGGTCGTACTTTCCATGGTGTTCTGGGGGGAACGGGTCAAACATGTTGTGGACTGTGAATTTGATGTTCTCGCTGTGTGTTTCGGGAAGTAGACGAGGACTGAGATCGAATCCATGGAATTTTGTTTCGTTCGATGCTCCGAGTCTCTCATTGAGATCTGTAAGCCAGATCCTACCGGAAGCATCCGTTAGCGAGGGCCTTGATTCCCGTAGACGAAACGTACGCATTCCCAGTCGCGACATCTGCTACCCGCTTGAGGTTTTTGGGGATTGAAGGATGCAGAATGGACTGATCCGTCATGCGAAGGACTAGGTCATGCTGGACCTTGAGCCTAGTTTAGGATCAGGGGTTAGTTTGACTTTGCTAGTGTAGGTGAATGGGTGGAATCTGTTGCGTACCTGACGGTTTCATCATCGCCTTTTGTCTCTTTCAGGAAATATGATGAGGAGGAGGAGGCGTGGTTGCGGGTCGGGAAATAGGATGGCCTAGGGAAGGAATGGCGAACCGGAATGTTAAGCTTGTTGATTGACGTTAGAAAACGTCGGCTCAACATTGCGGAGGGTTGGGCCGAGAAGAGTAGAGAAGTGGTGGGAGACAGAGTTGTTCCGGGGAGAGAAAGACCGGTATATGCAAACTGAAGAAGAGGTCAACTGGCTGGCATGAAAAACCGTGAAAGATATTCACTATCTTACTTCACAAGCCGCCCCCTCACCAGAGCTTGGACAAGAACCTGGAGTGTAGGGGACGGAGACGAGCTACAAGAGACTACTGTATAGTCTTTTTTTTAGTGTCTTTCCAGGGCGGGTCGGAATGGCCGGTTGGATGCATGGTGTTGTTTTGGTATTCCAGTCCTTCTTGTCTACAATAGTGTATGCCATTTGAATCTGTGTAAAAGTCTAATCATAACCTAGAACCGGGATAGAATTTGTAAGATGGTCAGATATCAAGATGGGACGCCAGATCCACAATGGCTTTATTATGGATCACATTTTGTGAACGTGGCATGACCCAGCAGAAAGGGGGATGAAAGCTGGAATCTTGAACCTCTCCGGGGAACCGTTGGAGGCTCAGCCCGGGATATTATTGGGCACTAAAGTTCTTGGTGCGGGGTGCTCGGACGCAGCTCCTAGAGATGGGTATTTCGTGATATTTTCAGTAGGAGATTGTGGTACCTATCCTTGATTTACTTCCAAGTTGGATGGATTAAAAGCCGAATTCTGTTTGTCTGGTGTAATTGAAGGAAATCGACCAGGATAAGGAACCACTAGACCACCCCGAACCGTATGACTGGGCCTGTTTATGCAAGCCACACAGCGAAATGTCTTGATCCCTGACCCTTCAGTGTGGGTTTCATAGATTTGGGTATTTCTCGCGATAGGTGTAGCTATTTTCTCACAAAGCGGCGCACGGCTTGCGGGATAATTTCCGTGGTTCGAATCCACTGGGGTTCTGGAACGTTTAGCGCCTTCTCGGGGACTTTTGACAGCTGCCGGCCACATGGCACCACTATCACGGAGAGGGGGTTGTCTCATTACCTAGTAATGCCATGAGATTTCTAGTTATAGAATTTCTCATAGCCCATCCAAAACAGGCATAAAATAGACAAAGTATCAGTGAACAAATAAATCTCCCGCGAGTAAATAATGAAACTAGATAATTAACTCACTGCCACTTCATCACCCTCTAGTCTTGCACGGGCATACTTCTACTTCCACCTCAGTATACCTTTACATAAATCCAAATATAAACACTCACATCCCCCCCTCAATCCTCTCTACCTCCCCACTCGCCAACTCATCCACCCACCCATCCCGCCGCTTAAAATAAATCTCCAATGCCAACTCCCCACACGCGACCCGGTGCTCCTCATCCAACGTGCCCGCCTTCAATGCAATCGCATCATCATCCCCCCTTGGCTCCGAGACAAACGGTGTCCCGCAATCCCCGCAGAAAGAGCGCGGGAGTTCCCCGCCGCGGTCGGAGGACGGGTCGAGGAAGAGCTTGGGGGCGCCGGTGGTGTACCGCAGACTGGACTTGGGGATGATGATGTTGGCCGAGAAGCCGGAGCCCGTGTAGCGTTTGCAGCTGGTGCAGTGGCAGAGGATTACCTGGGGTTATGATAATAAGGTTAGTGGAATTTGGCGGTGGGTTCTTGGAGGGGGGGAGGTAGGTTGGTACCTTGGGGTTGGGTTCGTTGGCGGGAAGAGTGACCTCATAGGTCACTTTGCGGCATAAGCATGAGCCGGTTAGGATCCTGGGGGCCATGGCCATTGTGGGTATTTGGTTTTGTTCGGGGGTGGATACTCGGAATAGGGCAATTCGATGTGGGATTTATGGAGATTTAAAGGATTTGGGAAAAACCAAAGAAGGGGGGGGGTGAGTTTGTTCAATACGAGCGATATAGATAAAGCCTGGGTTTGGAACACAACAGTAGCAACCCCACTCGGAGGGACTGGCCCACTTTCCTATTGAGTATGCAGAGCCGATGCCGGGAGATTTATGTCTGAGATGTGAGACAGCACGGAATTATACTAAGATTGCCAGGTGCTAGGCTAATCATACGCTACAGTGGGAATAAATTCACTGGGATTCGCTCTGCCTCCTCCACTAGCGCCTGATGGAGAAGCTGGCCTGCGTCGGGTTCGCCCTGCTCTTTCTTGCCTGGGGCGCCGAGGAACGGCTTGAGATCCGCACCACAGACCGTATTCGGAGCAGGAAGCGTCCCAGTCTGGAAGTATTCACGAATAGCCTTGTTGACACAGTGTGAAGGGGCGGCAAGGGTACAGTGCTGCAGCATGTTAGTCGGTGGTGATAGCAAGGGGCACACACAAGGCGACTTACACCCTCGGAGTCTTGTCGGAGTAAGACTGATCCTGGGAAAGCCTCGGACATTCTTTGCGCACTGTTCTACTTAGCATGTATGACCGGTGGCAGGGCAACACGAACGAAATACCTTCGAAGTGGTGTAACTGGATCAAGAATATTGCTCACGAAAAGCAGAGGATTGACCGTCTTAGCGGTGATGGGAACTAGACCAGTCAGTCATTGATAAATCGACAAGAGTTAGGTAACATGGATCCGTTACCAGGCATTCTCCATTTCGGCTTGATATTCCACCCTACACAGTCCAAGCGAACATGTGCCCAATAATCACCAATTGAGGCACTGGTCTCTCGAAGCAAGTGCCAATGCTTCTTGAATGTGGTTTCATCCACTGACTGCATGTATTCGGCGTCTGTGCAAAGGATAGCAGCACTTGCGTACGCCTCGTTTTGTCCCGGAACCAGACATTCTGAAGACCATGGTCCGGCACGGAGACAGCTCTCAGAAGGACAGGTAGGGGTGCGCTTGCGATGCTTGAACTCCACCAACGCAGACCCGTCTCCATTGGTCAGCTGGTTGGCAATCGTTGCCAGGATACCGAATCCCGCGAGCGGTTGATACACTGCGATTCGCACAATGTTCTTAAAATCGGTGTATGTCACCACTTCAGGTCCTCGAGTATCGGTCGCAAGGACTGCCAGGGAAGAGTTGAGGAGGGCGCTCTCTAATGCCTGAAAGGAAGCTTTGATCGCACCCGATCCGCCTGCTGCATAGAATGGACAGTCCACTCCCGCTGCGTCACAGTACAAGGCGAATCTATCGAAAATGGCGTCGGAATCCACGATAGGGTCAGGGCCATCGTCCGAGTAGTACTTGATAGCGTCAACCACGCCGTCCAATACGACACGGTCGACTCTGTCGGGGAACAAAGTTGAGAAGGTGGTGCCAAGTACAGTGCCATAGGAGCGACCCCAGTACAAAAGTTTTTCCTGTCCTGGATTCCATCTTGTTCGCTGGATCACCTTCTGCTCTGGATCGAATCCGTATAACGAGTCACGCTCGCTCTGCTCCTGTAGACCTTGCTTCTCCCGCCATTCACCGTGTCGCTCAACAATCTCAAGCATATCCCTAGCCACGGGCGGGGAGTTTGTATGCTCACCAAGAGCATCCCCCCCATCTTCCGTCGGGGTAGATAGTTTTTGGGAGCACCCCGTGTTGAGGGCAATGGCCCGCTGCCAGTTGCGCATAAACGAGTCGGGAGAGCTACCCAGCATGCCCTCCGCTTCCGCCTGAAGTTCCCAATTTCTCTGTGCAAACAGGTTCGGGAAGCAACTGAAGCCTGGAGTAGTATTGTTGACTCCACGTGGATCAAACCCAATAATATCAAAGTACCGGTCCAGCGATTGTTCGTGGTCGCCTGGGGCCTTAGGATCTGCCGTAGCGTCTACAATGAGCTGCATGCCCCGTCCCCCTCTCAAGACCTGAACAACACCAGAGCCACCAGGGCCGCCTGTCCAAGATTAGAGATGAGATTGCACCACTAGGAACGGGGACCAGGTACCGGGGTTGATTAAAATGGCGCCGCCGTATCGTGGATCTGTTACCGGTACTCTCGCGGGGAGACGAGTAATGGCAATGGCCATGCGGCTTCCTTGGCCATCAATACGATGGTAATCCATCGGTACGTCGAGACGAGCACACTGGAAGCCATCGAAACAAGCATGGTACTCGAGTGATCGAGATGGGGGAATCTGCTAAAAGTTAGGGTTCTGCCACTTTTTTTTTTTCCGATATAGAATCAGCAGTAGTAAGCCAGACCTGACTCCAACTAAACCCAGGTTCCTTCGCGTATGACTTTAGCGTCTCGGTGATTGGGCCGCTGCTAATGGTCTTGGCAAGTAGTGATAACAGCCACCACATCAACCCCGCCAGCCCAAAGAGCGCCAGTCCGGTGGTACGGGACATATTCCACTGGGATCGCCCCAGAGAAACCCGCGTCGAGTACGCATGTTGGCTTCGGTCGTTTGGAAAGCCCGGCGACTTGTGGTACTCCATCGGTTGTGTCCCAGTCCTCGCTTCATGGACGGGTGAAGGAGTAAGCCACCCGCAGAATGAGGGCTGGGAGGAAGGAAGGATCTTAAATGAATACCTATCGATTACTACCTTAGTATTGGCCGATCGCACGAAGGAAGCTAGTTGGACATAGTTCGGTTATCTATTGGCTAGGGTGGAATGCAGGGAACTGAGGGAAGGAGTCTGCTCTCTACGAATCTGCAACTGATACCTGCCGCGAATCAAGGGGGTGAGTATGGAGAGATAAGAGAAACAGCGGATATGTGAAACTGTCATTATTGGACCGAAGAATGCAACCGACGACCTGGGTCCTAACTCCTGAGGGGGAAAATAATCCCAAGGCAATGGGATCCACAAGAATGCTGGAGACTTGGTGGATCCATCGGGTTCGTAAAGCGTGTTCACGTCGAGAGGGTCTGCTGACTGCCACAGATGCACCAAAGAACTCAAATTAAGTCAGAAAGGAGAAAAAGAACATGTGCAACAACGACAACATCAAAAAGACAACCGAAATACTCCACTTTTATACTATCTACATAACTTAGTGGGAAGAAGTGAAGCCGAGTTCAATGCTGACTGCCGAGCATAGAAAGCTCCACGAAATAAAAGTTTATCACACCCTCACTCAGGATATACCACCCTCTATTATTACCATATTAATTAATGCATGCCACCGATGAGTGAGTTCCAAAAAGAAAGCAAAAAAAAAAAAAAAAGAAAAAAAATAAACCGGACGCAAAGCCTCCCTATGCTTTCAAAACAAACACATCGCGAATAATGCCACCCTTATCGGGATCTTCGTCGAGGCCTTCTTCGTCGCGTTTCTGATCTTCCCATCACACACAGCTGGCCAAGAGCTTGGCGATAGTTCTCACTGGAAATATCAGAAACCATCGCTCGAATTTCTGGGAGAATTCCATCATATAACCTCTCACAGCGTTCTGCATCACCGACAAGTCGCGGGAGATTTGCCTCGAGGGAGCCGAGGAGTGCCGCAAATCTACTCACCGATTGCGATTTCCTCTGGCGTGCACTTCGATACCTCCGCTCCGCAACATCGGGGGGGACTCTGTTTCTAATATTTTCGCCCAACCAGAAGCGGAATTCTTGCCACGTTTGGCTCTGCCCGGAGAGTGCAAGAAGCTCCCATTTTACCCCCACCGATTCTTCCGAGAGATGTCGTCGCGCTTCGTCAATCCTTCTCGCATCAGTCTGGTAATACCGGCCACATGAGCCGAAGTAGCCTTCAAGACGGCTTATCAGCAGAAGATATTCCTTGCGGTTTGCCCCACGGTATAATGAGTGCACGGGGAGCCCACAAGGGGCAGCCTCGATCACCGGATAATTTCCAATATAGTTATAGTCCCCTAGTGTCGCCTCCGAGTCTGATCTCTTGATTCCGTGTTCCCACTCATCTAGGGTCTCGAGGACTTGGACAGGGTCAGGGAAAATAGCGTTCGGGAGGTGGGAAAGGGTAGCGAGGTTCTGTTGTGCGTGGGCAAGCAATTGCTCTTCATGGGCGAGTTGGCTTTGTAGCTTCAGTAGGACGCTCTTTACGCACGCGAGATAGTTCATCCTGTACAGCGCGGATCTTCACGTCAAGATGTTCCGGGTCAAGCGGGTGAAGCTGGTCGACTTCCATTTTCCCACTGGCGGTTTGGGACGCAATTGGAGCAATATGGAATGAAGAGAGGTCTGGCAGCAATGCCCTGGATGTGCCAGTCAATGCAATGATTAAACCTGAAGAAGCTAGGCGGTAACTCCTAAGTGAATATGATCGCCCTTTCCCTAATTTCCCAGGGCGCGTCACGCGTTGGATCACGTGCGATAAGCGAGTGACAACTTACAAGCCAAACTCAATCGTCGCCATTTTCCCGGGGTTCAATTACTTTAAAATAAACGTCTTATTCGACGTTCCAGTTGAAGGCTAAGGTGGAATTGAGATTAAACTGAATGATCTGCGGGGATAGAGTGACACGATGACGCCTTCTTCTTCACCCTGGCCATCCAAATAGCCCGGCACATGCCGAGCTGCTCTCGGTGTTTCTCTTAATTGGATGGCGGGAGTGAGGGGTTCCTTCCAAGGTTCCAAGGTTCAAACTACGGTACCGACCACTGGACACCTGGCAGGGAGATAGTAGCACCACCTGAATTCCTTCTTCAATGTTGACCCCCTCGACACACAGATGTCGATCCATCGGCCACTCGAAACTTAAACGTCGCATCACTCAGAAGTGTGACATGGAGATATCAGAGGATTAGTGAGTGGGACCCGAGCGAGACTGGAGAGACATCATCAGAATCCTCCATCGCCCTTGCCAGCAAATGGCGAATAAATGCACAGGAGCTCTATACCGAATCCACTTTCTGATTAGCGCCACCAGCGAATTGCCTGGGGTCGACACATCTGTCACGTCGATCTCTTCAGGTGACTGACTGACTATCCCTGTTTTCCCTCGTGTTATCCACCACCCACCGATTCCTTCACAGGCCGCCTTGACCAAGTTGCTGTCTCATTATCCCACTTTCCCCGCAAGTTTTTCTTCTCAAGATCTCGTTCTTGTCGGGAAAGGGACCGTCAAAGTCGGGTATAATAAATTCAAGGGTGTCTTTTGTTGGGTCTTGTCGCATTCTTCAGCACGGGGACTAAGCATCGGATGACGTAGCTACTGAGCCCCCACCGCTCTTTCACCAGTAACAGGATGAGGATACATAAAGATCTCCATAAGGCTTGGTCGCATAGTGATGCAAAACAAGCTGATGTGGAAGTCAAAGGCGATCAGTTCGATGATGTTGTCCCTGAGGCAGCCGGGGTTAGCAAAATCAAAGCCGTCGAGGCGGTTGGCGGTAGGAAGGGGAGGTATTTCATGTATGCTGGGTATGTTTCAAGCATCTCTAATATGTGACTCTTGATCCGAGACTTACAGATATCAGATTAGCGATGATTATGATCATTTAGTAAGTTGTACCGGTCTTCCCTGGCGCCGATTCCTGGGGCTAACTCCCCCAGTGAGTTGGACAATTCGACTGTAGGGACTTATCGCAACTTCGCAACATCCGATTTCGACCACCTCTCGATGCTTGCCACGCTGAACACCGCTGCAAGTATCATTTCAGCCGTGAGCAAACCTCCGATTGCCAAATTTTCAGATGTCCTAGGTCGCGCGGAAGCTTATATCCTCACGGTAACCTTTTACATACTCTCTTACATTCTCTGTGCATCATCAAAGAGCTTCAACACATATGCTGGAGGATATGTTTTCTATGCAATCGGCCAGGCGGGCACTGCTATTCTGAACTCCACGATTGTCTCTGATCTCTCCTCGATGCGATGGAGAGGCTTTGTCTACAACATACTCTACGTTCCGTTTCTAATCACCCCCTGGGTGTCTGCATTCATCGTCGAAAGTGTTGTGAACGGCATCGGTTGGCGCTGGGGAATCGGCATGTTTGCCATTCTCATGCCATTCTGCGCCAGCTTTATAATCATCACGCTTCTTGTCTTCCAGAGGCGAGCTCGGCTGGCGGGGCTCATACTCAACGAACGGCTCACCATCTATAGCTTCTGCTCACGCATTGATCTTGGGGGCATTCTTCTTCTCAGTGGCGGCTTCGCATTAGTATTAATCCCTATTACACTTGCAGCTACCACCACCAGTCGATGGACAACGCCATGGGTCGACGCATTGATTATACTTGGGGGTCTCTCGTTGATATGCCTTTTTTTCTATGAGAAATATATGTCCCGGCACCCCGTGCTCCCAGTGCGATATTTTCGCACGCTCTCCGTCGTCCTATCGGTAGCTTTAGCCTGTATCGATAATATCGGATTCGGCACCACGCACACTTATTTGTTTGTCTGGTCGATGGTTTCTCACAATTTCTCTGCTCGTGATGCGCAATTTCTAACCTACACGAATGGCATCTCGCAGGCTCTGGTCGGCATGGGGACGGGCCTACTTATGTACCGATTCAGAACCTACAAGTGGATTGGAGTGCTCGGAGCGGTTCTCCGGATGGTGGGGTATGGGGTGATGGTCCGCCTGCGTACAAACGAGAGTTCAGTGGCTGAGCTCTTTATCGTACAACTCGTCCAAGGACTGGGTAGCGGGATAATAGAAACGATCGTCATCGTGGCTGCCCAAATTTCAGTTCCGCATGCTGAATTGGCCCAGGTCACCTCGTTGATCATGCTTGGATCATATCTGGGCAACGGGATTGGCTCTGCCGTTGCAGGAGCTATATATACTGGGAAGCTACGGCAGCGGCTGCAAAGTCATCTTGGGCCTGGCGTAGATGAGAAGAAGGTGGATCTGCTGTATAACTCGATCACGGAGGTATTACCACCGTGGGGAACACCAGAACGAACGGCGGTTAACCAGGCTGTAAGTGCAATTATCCGTTTCGACGTGAATGCTCGGCTAATTGCTTACTAGTACTCGGATGTTATGGGGTTCGTCTTTCCTGCTACACTGAGGCAAAATCACTAACTAGTTGCAGCTACATCACGATTGCAGCTCTTGCGTTCTCGGTGCCGATCGTCCTCCTGACCCTTTTCCTACCGAATAAAAAGCTGGGGTATAAATTCACTTTCTCCCCCTTTCACGCGTATCCAGAAATAAACTAAGAATGAATCCAGTGACGGACACAACCTTGTTCAAGAAGCGCATCCCCCTAACTGCTCCCGCGTGGACTCAATCGACATTGACGAAGAAAAGGAAGACCGTCCCAGGAAATGGCTTTGTTTTTGATATCTCTAGTCAATGAACTGGTCCGACTCGGACTCAATATTTACATGCCACAAATGAACACTATACCCATCCTTTCCGGTAACATACAGTATATATTAATATATTAATTATTATTACAATATTTCACAATCGTGTCAAGCCGACTTATTTCCCTGGGGACCCGATCACACAGAAAAACTTCCGGTACGGAAGATCATCGAGCGCATTCTTGACCAAATTCCAGACATTCAAATCATAGGCCTCCCCGATATGGCCGACCGGATCCAAGGGACACAGATCCTGCACCCAGATATTCGTGACTCCCTCCTCATGTACAAACGAAGTCGACGTCGGCGTCACCATCTCATCCGCCTTGGACGCAATAACCGTCAAGCGATTCCCCTCCTGCACAATCAACTTCCCATCATTCAGCCGCCCAATTGCATCCCCATCGGGCCCTAGATCGTCGCACGCCGGACACCCAAACAAGCGCAATACCTCGCCGACCAGCTCACGCGACGTATTACCCAACAGGTACGCAAGGTTATACAGGCCGATGAACGTGGTGCCCCTCGTCGGGGGCGCGATCGCCACGACCCGCTCGATCAGCCCTGCCACCCCTTCGAACTTGGGCACGTATAGACTCTGGAATGCCCCCTCGGAATGTCCCACGATATCGACCTTTGTGGCGTTTGTCTTGGCCTGCACCTCTCGGATGTAGTCTGCGATCTCAGGAGCGGAGTCGGCGATGGCCTTGAGCCCGCCCAGGAAGGGGAACCCGTCGTAGTCGCCGTAGGTCTGGGCGTATGTGCAGTAGCCTTGGTTCTGGAGCCAGTATTGCATGACGTTAGTGTCTTCATAGAAGGTCGCGCCGAGGCCGTGGAGGAAGATAACGGGGTTCGGGTGGATTTTGCTGCGGCAGGAGAAGTCGTTGATGCCACCCGTGGATAATACGAGGGCGGGCGAGGCGGCCGCAACTAGGATGGTGAAGGGGCGCATTTTCATTTACTTCCAGGTGCCTGTTATTTCCCCTTCCTTTCTTTTTTTATTTGGTCCTGTATACAAAAATAAAAGGCGCAAGACACGAGGGAAACCACGCTCTTATAATAATTATACTCTTTCCCTTGCCGCATTTTTAGCCTCCCTGCGACCAAAGGAAATTAAAAGCTGATAATGATGATCATCATTTCAGCACAATTCCAGCCTCCAGCCTCCAGCCTCCAGCCTCCAGCGCAAAGAAAAGGAGAACAAAAGAAAATTTCGATCGAGGTGGACGCCACGACGCGACGATGTCGATCGTGGGATGGATCTATGGGTTCTCCACGCTCAGCCTAAAGGAACTATTGGATTAGTTGATTTATAGCGCCTACTTAGCCCGATCACAGCTCCGTTCCTGGCGTTTTGTGGAGTGGATCGAGTTTTCAGCTGAGATGAGGGGGAGCCTCGCTTTGGCCAACCGATTACTATCGATTGATTAATTCTCCAGTTCTCCTCTTGTCGATCGAATCGATGCATGGTAAGTTAGTCGTAACCGGGACTGAGATCGACCTTCACCTGAAATAAGGTACATGACAGACAGGTATCTCATTCGCTGCGCCACTTTGTGGCCAACCCGGAAAGACCATCATCCATTCTCCTGCAGAGCCGACGCACAGCCACAATCCACAACTCATTTGAAGAGCCAGTGATGCACACCGCGATCAACAACTTACACAATGACGTGTTTACTTGCTGCAGCTGACACCCTCTCTTGGTGGTGGTTATCCAAGTGAGTTCGCGTGCTGGCATGGTACGATCATAGCTGCTGCGGGCAGTCTGAAAAAGTACGATCTATGTGCACTTGCCCGCATAAGATGGTATGGTATGGTACAGTAGAGGCTGGTACTTCTTGCCGCGCATATCGTCGTGAGAGTGGGGCGGATTGTGAGCAGAGAGATAGGCTGACCGGGGTGACCTGGCGGTCATCACAGAAGAGAGAACCGGGGACCACCTGGCTTTCTGCCCTCTTTTGCGCTGGTTATGCAACCGACTATGAATGCTGGAGGGACTTGGATTGCTCTCACTTTAACTTTTTTTTGAGGAAAATAGGCTTGCCAGAGTTGGGTCCCTCATCATATAACCGTCGATGCGGGAGGAAAGAAGAAAATGATTACTAAATCTCTCCTCTGGCTTGGAAAGTCTACCTAGAATAATATAAATCTAGTACGATCAATAGGGTTGTTTGTAGAGCAACAAGATGCCTAATGAATGAACTGCAACAAGGCGGGACGATAGCCTCAGGCAACAACCCTCATCGACATTCAAAAATGCACCGGAAAGTCAAAACCAAGTTCCCACAGTTGAATATTTACCATTTCGGTCAGTCTATCTCTCTGTATTAAAGTTACTGGGGTGGTTATCTAGATTTCCTTCAATTTGTGTGCGTCGAAAAGTGGTCAAACATGATTCAACCTCATATATATATATCAGCAGCGCTGGTCACTCGTCGCTTTGCACTCATCCAACAAACAGCCTTTCTATCTTGGCGTAAATAAGATCAACGTGAAAGTTTTAAGTTTCATTGAACTTTATACTCAATAACACAGCTGATTCTTAATCTGTGTGTTGTAAATGTCGAATCAACTCGAGGCCCTACATCCATTCCCTCCCTTACTTCCCAATCCAGCATAACCCACAGAAACTTCCTGTCGGAGAGAGAGGAGTAATCACCGGTACTAACCAAAGAACCAATTTGAGCTCTAAAAATCTTGAAGAAATCTGAAGTCCCCTTCTAAATAACAACTAGAACCCACACGGAAGTTCGTAAAGGAGGCTGAATTGGCCATTGAACTCAGTGCGATTGAGATAGACATAGTTGATGCATGCGTTGTCTTAGACTCACGCAGGGAAACGAAAACGCACGATTTCCCCGAAGGGCGTCGCTTGACCGCTACCATGCTATATCTCTTGAGATATCCCACGCGTCTGGATGAGATCCCGCTAAGCGACAAGATTGCTGCGAAGAAACTTTCATCGACATGGAGCAAGTTGACCTGGTGGTAATCGGGGCTGGTGAGTGAATATGCTACGAGACAAAACCTATACTTGCTAAGCGAATAGGGTGGTATGGTCTGGCGGCCGCGAAAACCTATCGCGAAGTTAACCCCCTTCGATGCGTGGTTGTGGTCGAGCAGGCATCCACGGTGGGTGGCGTTTGGGCTCATCATCGACTGGCACCAGGATTGCACACGGAGTACCGCGTTGGGAGTTATGAATATTGCGACTTTCCATTGGACCCGCTTGAGTTTGGGTTGGCCCCGGGGCAGCGGATTCCAGGGGACATGATTCACACCTACATGGATAGTTACGTGGACCGGTTTCATCTGCGGGATCATATCTGGCTGGATACTCGGGTTGTCATGGTTGAGCGATGTCTTGATGGGTCGTGGAAAGTGACCATGATTAAATCTGGTGGTGACGGCCAAACGACAGTCAGTCTACAAACACGAAAGCTGATCATCGCGACCGGTTTGATGTCGGAGATATCGGAAGTAGGAATTTTTGGGAGGGGGAATTTTAGAGGGCCGGCCGTACATGTTCGGGATCTGGCACAACAAGCTCAGTCGATCATTCAGCCTAGTGACAAGGCTGTCACGGTTGTTGGGAGCTCTTGGGATACCCAGGATATAGTGTCAATGTGTGCGTCGGTAGGGAGACCGGTTGACTGGATTGTTTCTGAGAGTGACAGCATGTCTCTTGCAATGGCGCTATCAGAGACAACGCGATGGAGTAGAACATTGCAGTGGCTTCCGACTACCCGCTTCCTTTCGTTGTTCAGCCCCAGTATCTGGAACGATGACAGCTGGTTAGGCTCATTCCGCCGCTTCTTGCAGCATAAGTGGTTTGGTCAAAAGGCAGCCAAGGCTTTCTGGGCATTCGTAAGAAGAAGTACCCAGCAGGGCATACATGCCTCAAAGGTCGAGTACCCTGGTATACAACAAGCAAGAGAGCGTGCGGACCCTTATTGGATGGGAATTCCCGATCCTAACCCCAATCTCTGCGATTTTATCAGAGAAGGGCTGGTACGGATTCATGTTGCTGAAATTCATCATATTTCATCCAAGACCGTCCACCTCTCCACAGGCCATGCTCTTGGTGCTGCTGCGCTGGTACACACAATCGGAGTACCATCCTGCTCGATCCGATTCTTGCCCGCTGGGATTGAGAAGCAGCTTGGCATCGCAAGTAGTGCAGATATGCGAGTTACCCATGAAGCTAGACAGGAGGTTCTCCGATACTTTCCTCATTGGCGAGGCCTGGGGATGCCAAGCTCTATCGGAGAAAAACCGCTTGACATGAATCGCTACTGGCTAGCAAGGTTTATGGTGCCACCGTCCATCGTCAGGACCCCATCAATTGTTTTTCTGGGCGCCGTGATGCCAACCCACGCTTCACTGGTCGCCCCCACGCAAGCACTCTGGGCTGCCGCCTACCTGAGCGGGAAACTGAACGTAACTTCCGGCGTGAAATGCCCTGAAACACTGCGAGCGCCTAAGCGAGACAGCAGAACGGATCCCCATCAAGCTGATCTCGATGATGCTGACGACATCTGGTGGGAGACGGCACTTCACAGCGAATTTGGACGACTGCGGTATGCCGAGAGTCTTGGCGGAGAGCGCAGATTTCAATACGATGTGCTATCTTACCTGGACCTTCTAGTTGGAGACTTGGGTTTGCAAAGTCGCCGAAAGTCTGGGATATTAGCAGAGCTGTGGACTCCATACACACCGAGCGATTATGGTGGATTGGTAGAGGAATGGAAGGCCCAGAACCGAGGAAGTGATCGACTGGAGAGCATGGCACAAGAAGCGGGGGGGAGTGAAGAATGTTGAGACCGAATTAAAGAATAATAAATATAATGTGAGATGACATGAATAAAGTGGAAAAAACTGCTAGCGGCTCACTGCCGACCTATCTTTGCTGTTGATTCACAACCTGAATCTGTATCTGGAAAGTTTTTGAGACCGGACTTTCTGCGAGCCAAGACCAAACTAAATGAACCGCCTCCGAAGTTAGGATGGGATAGATGAGCTGATGTTAGGCTGGGGAAGCTGGAGAGGTGGAGAGAAGGGGTGTGGGGTGCCTCGGATATGAGGCTGTGCTCAGGCTCAATCATCGGATTCACTGCGATTGACCTCTCCAATTACTGAATCAAGGTTACGGGGGATCCAACTGGTCCTCTGTTACGACCCCCACGGGCCCAAGCATCGGATGACGTACATGGCTCAATCCTTGGGTCCTGGTCTTGAAAGTCTTGATTTCAGTGGCCAGAACCAGCACTAGACGAGAGGTAAACACGAAGTTGCTGGATTCTGTGTCGATGCAGCGAGCATAGCGCTCTTTGCTATCTCGGCGATCCCCCCGTTGGCCAAACCTTCTTCATCCCTAACGGAAATGCTCCGATCCCACGCCTGGGAATTTTGACGCGATGGATCAAGAGGAATGTCAGGCGAGCAGGGTTAGGAGGATGTATAGTGGGTATCTGGTCCCAGCTGTCCGGCCTCAGATTGGCTCCTCCGCATTTCTCCGGCCGTGACCCCAGAATTTCTCCGCATATCTCGGGCCTGGATGTAACGATGTGACCCAATCAGCGCGCAGAAGAGCTCCATTGTGGTTCCATGTGGAGCCCTCTGACTTCCCCAGACGGGCAGGGAGTGGTTCCCCGTGTCCTCGATGGAGGTCGTGTCGTTGACTTTATAACACACGATGAGGCCTGCAACACCCCTGACACAGATGGGTATATAATAGATCTGGATTCTCCAGACTTTTTGACCCTCGGCTTCGTTGTACTCCTCTCCACCGATCCCTTTTTATTCACCAGACCAAAAGTCTTCATACCCATTATGGCCGACACAGAGAAGGCAAACGTTGAGCATGATGAGGTGCTCAACTATTCTGGAGAGCTCACTGAGGAGGAGAAGCAGATTGAGAAAAAGCTGCGGCGTAAAATTGACAGTGTCATCATGCCGCTGGTAATCCTGGTTTACCTCATGAACTATATCGATCGGTAGGTCCGAATATAAACGCTCAAGTTGCACTCGCCATGTTTTTTAACGTTCTTTAGAAACAACTACGCCGCAGCCAAACTCCAGGGTCTGGAAGAGGACCTTAAATTGAATGATTCGCAATACCAGACCGGTCTATCGATTTTGTTTGTCGCATATATCCTCATGCAGGTTCCATCCAATCTGCTGCTCAACTATATGGGCCGCCCGTCCGTATACCTTGGTTTCTTTACAAGCGCTTGGGGCTTAGTGTCCGCATTGACCAGCCAAGTAAAGGGATATGGTGGCATTGTTGCGTGTCGTTTCATCCTCGGTCTTGTCGAGGCCCCGTTCTTTGCGGGTGTGCTCTTCTACCTCTCCAAGTGGTACACCAAGAAGGAGCTGGCTCTGCGAATGAGTATCTTTTACTCGGGTTCCCTTCTCAGCGGTGCATTTGGGAACTTGATAGCTGCCGGCATTCTTAAAGAAATGGCTGGCGCTCGTGGAATGTCCGCCTGGCAGTGGCTGTATATTATTGAAGGTGCTATTACCATTACCATCGGCATCGGTCTGTGCTTCCTTCTCCCCGATTTCCCGGAGAACTGGCGGATGCTGGGCCCAGAGATGAAGCACGTCGCCAAAAAACGTCTGGCCATCGAAGCGGCCCAGGCAGATGTCGACGCAGCCGGCGGCATGAGCCAGATCAAGGGTCTGAAGCTAGCCTTCAGTGACATCAAAACCTACGTTCTAGCCATTGCCTACATGGCCATCACCGGGGCTTCCGGCTTTCAGAACTTCTTCCCAACCCTGACCCAAACCATTGCGCCCAACAAGATCATTTCTCTGCTGCTGGTTGCGCCTCCTTATATTTTCATGGTCGTTTACAGTATGACCCATTCGTACTTGTCCGATCGCTTTGGCAATCGGTTCTGGTTCTTCGTCTACCCGATCCCGGTGACCATCACCGGTTTTGTCATTTTCATGACAACTGATGGGTTCGGCCCTCGCTACTTCTCCTTCTTTCTGATGGTTTTCGTGTTCGCTCAGAATGGCACTGTCTACTCTTGGATCGCAGGTGCCATCCCTCGTCCCCCAGCCAAGCGAGCTGCAGCATACGCCTTCATCAATTCAGTTGGAAACTCAGCTAGTATCTGGACTCCATACACCTACCGTGTACAAGACAAGCCCCACTATAGACCCGCTATGGGAGTTTGTATTGCTCTCCAGTGCATGGGTGGTTTGATGGCAATTTTTATGTATTTCCATCTCAAGAGCCTGAACAAGCGTCAGGAGCGCTTCGAAGATGAAAGCGCGACTTTGACCGACAAGGACCAGAGGAAGTTAGAGCAGCTGGCCGAACAAGAGGGCGCCGATGTGGCAACCATACGCACCCGCCAGAGGGGCTTCCGATATGTGATTTGATTTTGTTTCATGCGCTGTACATAAGATTTAGCTCCTGCTAGTAAATTGATCTTGCCGTATTTCCTCCAAGTCGATGGAAAAACAAATCATTATCTGGCTTTTGATCTCTACCCGTCTCATATTGACCAGGATCGTGAGACCCATTTGACTCCTCGACCGGTCCTAGACCACGAAGGGACCTAGTGTAGGTGACGAGCGGGCGTGGCGCATTATAACTTGGTTGGAGCCCAAATTTGTCGGGCGATTTTATCAACTGCCTAATAATACTGATAATCTACCTTAATCCATTCCCGAGATACTCTCGTTTTCGGGGCTGGCGATCTTTCGTGGTCCGTAGACGGTACCTGGCCGGAGAGCATTCAAGACCGACCATTGGCTATCCTCACTTAGTACCACGAAATTTGTGCCTTAGAGCTTGGTATGTGGCTATTCAGTCTCCTCGCTATTGTCGACAGAGAGCTGATAACGTCTCTTGGTGATTTGATGGTGATTGAGAATTTCCTTGATCATTTACAGGCTGGAACCAAATATAGATCAAGAGAAGGCTTTGAGATTCTTTGATAGCTTGGAACGATTAAAAGCGAATCGCATGCGATAATACGAGAGTGATTGAGATGAGGCCCCAGAAGATCAAGAGACTGATCGACGTAGCACTGTTTTAATCTATTGGCAATCGCCTATCTATAAGAATTAGATCAGCCTTTGTAACATGAAATTTGGTTGCCGGTCAAGATATCTTGGTACGGTGGAGATCAAACAGACACTAGATTTGCAAGTTGTCCATTGAAGTTGCCAGTATTGAGAATAGTCGAATCATCTAGACGCCTCCGACGCGTTGCTCCCATCTGATGAGATCATACCACATGGTCAACGAACGGACGCATGCCGATCCAATGGGGGTGCAGCAGGGTCGAACTCCTTCTCAGCCACCTGAGAGCGACCATGGGCGACTTCAAACTTTTACTCGGTGTGGGGGAGGGGAACTGTGCAGCGGATTCAACTGCGAGAAATGGTACTGGTGGAGGAGATTGATCCGGATGAAAGTCCAGAGGGGGGAAACAGCCATGTTGGTGCTGCATCATCGATGCCGCATTAGGAAGGCGACCATCACGTGGATCCCATGGCCACGTCCCTAGGCATTCAAGACCTTACGTATATATACTGCCAGTAACCCACTGTGACAAGCTCAATGGATATTACCTCAACCTATATAGCTATCCTTGAGATCTCTACGACTTAACTTGAAACTTTATTCCACCGAGGTTGGTCATTATGCTGTTGCAAAGAACGAAGACGTCGCAGCTTCTTCTAAGACCCTACATAACGAATCGCACCGGTAGTTTTACTACACTCGCTCACCCTTGTGCTATAACAGTTCCTGCCAGGTACGAGGGTGAAGTGATCCCTCCGAAACCATGTGGATATCTTGCCCAGTATGTCCCTGTTCTTCATATATCATATCCCTTTCACCCCAGCGTTGATGACGTCATATCACAATCCCCACTGACACCATTCGTTAAACTACAGAAAGGGCCAATTCACCCCTCGAGGGACACTTGACTCCAAGTTCCACCCGCAAATTCAAGATGTCGAAAAGCTGAGGATCTTCCAAGCTCATTTGAGCGAGCAATATCGGCGACTTGAAGGCCTCGAACGGTTTTGGTAAGTTTTAGAGCGATAGGACTGTAAATGATTGATTTACTGATGACGATGGGGTAGCCATGAATTCATGAAACATAAGAACGGAGTTAGAACATGGATGAGGTGATGTGTTGGGTACTGGCTTCTCTGTCTATATTCCTCTATTTAGTGATATCCAAAGTTGTATCTGTTTTACGCATCCCGACACTCATGAAACCCACCTAAAAAATCACCACTAGCATCAATATGTCTGATTTCTGCTACTGTTGCGCGTCTTGAATACAAGTTTAGACCAGCAAGCGGAGGGAAAGCGCCTGCCAACGTAGAATGGTGTTCATAGCCAAAGTGAGGTGGTATATTGAGTACGTATACGCATCGGCCAAGTAATTTGGTAAGAAGGCATGCCATACCTTGATGTAGATAACTAATAGGTATAATCTACAAGACCTTATGGGGCACTTAAATACTTCCAGCACCCGTGCCGATGATACCAATATGCAAAAATCCAGTGAGCATGTATGTCGGCGTCTAGAGAGAATTGATGAGCGCCGCGTTGTTCCCCTGTATAAATCAAAGAGAAGCCTAAAAGACAATTCTACCCAGTGTTTTGTACACCTGAAACTCGTCCCCACGTTCACTATATTTACCCAAAATATCAAGAAGCAAGTTATTCTCCCATTGGCGGGGCAGTATTGATGGAATGGGCTAATGAATCCTTGGCGACGAAAACTGGGTTACGATGCAAAGTGGGGAAACATCACCATCAGCTTACCGAGCAGAAACTGCAACGTTTCATCTTCTTTGTGACAAGGCCAACCTCAGTATTAACTTAGGCAGCTGGCTTCAGATTTCCGTTATCTGATCAAGGCTTTTCCAGATGGTATAAGAGCTTTAATTTAGGATGGAAGCTACTCGGGCCGGGAAGTCCCGCCCTCGGATGACAGCGTGCGACTCGTGTTCTCAAAAGAAGGTGCAGTTGTTTCCTCGCCGCTAGGCTTATGATACCTCAATATCGTACGACGATTAACGTTTATTAGATCAAATGTCATAGAATAGGGTCGCAATGTGAGTGGTGCACTGTTCAGAAGCTCCCCTGCACCTTCAATCGCAGCCGTCATACCCGTGGCAACAACTCAGGCGAGACACCAAGGTAGTCCAATCTATTCCACCAACCATATCCTGGAGAGAATCATGATTAGTCCGCAATAATGGAAGAAAGAATTCTAATAGAATTTTGTCACAAGGGAAAGTCTCACACAACCCACAATTCAGGGTGGATATGCGGGGCACGAACACCGACCGACAATCCCGGTCTCACACTTCGGTAAGCGGAGACATGTCAACCCACCCCGGTTTTCTATCCCGAGCACTATCTTACCATAGGCTAAATTTACCAGCCCGAATTGGGGCATTCCAACTAATCTCAAGATGCTCCGAACACGCGCGTTCAATGGAGCCTCGTTCAACCGGGCATATTCCAAAGAATACCCGTGCCTTCAGCGGATTGCCATTCTTTTCAGCCGAGAACATGCAGTTTATCAGGTCTCGTACCGGCCAGGCGATGGATCTTAATCAATTCTGCGTGTTTGGGCCACCTTGGCAAAGCCATCCAGAGGAGGGTCTGGAAGACATGCAGTCTTTTTTCGAACGTAATGGACACCCTTCCCTCCCATCAAGGGATGTGCTAGTTCAGTATTTTGGGCTCTATATGTCATCTTATATCAGCCGGTGGTTTCCGGTGATCACTCAAGATTTATTCGAATCTACTATTTTTGCAGCCTACAGCGAACAACCCAATGAATCATCCTCGGATGTGGTTAGTGCAAAGGCTTGCATTTTTGCATTTATATCGCTTGTTTCCTGCATCTGTGGTGCTCCGGATAGGTCGGTAAATGAGCAGCAGTGTGCTTATGAAGCGCAATTCCTCCTTCCTCAGATGTTACAGAGCACCGCCACACTTGATGGAATACAGACCTTCCTGATGCTAGTCAGTTAGCCCTTCCCCTCTTTCACAGATAAGTCATAAAAGGGAGAACATTCCCTCGGCTCGCACCCCATGAAGCCGAATCGGTACAAATCTCTGACTAAATTTCTCCATAGTCTGTTCGACGCTTGGTGATATCAGGAGACTCATTTACAATTGATATATTAGTGTCGACAGCAGCCAGGTTCATATTCATGTTGGGCGGCCACCGCTATTCTCCAGTATCCCAAAACCCCTCACGATCTGAAGCACACTGCAGAGTTCTATTTTGGATAACCTATACACTGGATAAAGAGTTATCTCTACGAACAAACCGCCCTCAATCGCTGTATGATGACGAGTGTGATCTCACTCTTCCCAGTGAGGATGATATTGCTGTATTGTTAGGGACATACTATTGCGAGATCCCCCCTGCACAACGCTTGCTTCATATCTTTCCAACGGACCTTCGTCTCAGCTTGATCTATTCAAGGATACACACACGATTATTCTCCGCCAGCGCGCTACGTCGATCAGACGCCGAGATGCTGTGTACGGTCCGCGAGCTTGACACGGCAGTGGAGGAATGGTCAGAGCTTCTGCCACAAGAGAATAAATTTGTGCTGCATGCCTCTGATACCGTTTCGGCGCATGACATAAGCCTGCGTCTGAGACTCTTGCGTCTGCAGTACTTTCACTCCATCGCCGCCATACACCAAACAAGCGCTGGTTGTAAGGCCTGGATCCAGGATCCGGAAAAACAACTGGTAGGAATCAAGCTGAGTCTGTTGGTAGCCGCGGATGCGAGCCGCTCTCTACTCAAACAGATCCGGCAACAGCGAGTAGGAGCCGACCCGGAAATCTTCTGGTATGTTGTATGCCCCATTATCTCGTGTGCCCCTCTACTGCACATCCCACCTTTCCTTCCTGTCTGTCAAAAATAAGAAAGGGCTAACCCTGCCATCTCAACCTAGGTATACTGCGTTCTATACCCTGTCCGGCGTAATTATCATCTTTTGCAATATCCTGCGAGATCCCTGGGATCCCCAGACCACCGATGATATATCGTTACTGCGAACCATCGCTGGTTATCTCGAGATGGATAACCGTGAAAATCCATCTACCTTTACAGCGAGCAAATCTTTGATGAGGGATTTTGTATCGGCCTTGTGTCATCTGGCTCAATGTGCAGTTGAGCAGAGCAAGGCGGGTGTGGAAGCGATTCAGGAATCCCCCATGCGCTTGTGATTTAGTCACAATTCAAAGAAAGCGATGGAAACTCCATCTCTGGTGTTTGTTTTCCTTGATCACAAATCCCGCGGCCGCAATCCGCACTCCTCCAAAGGAGCTGTCACGTCTCCACTTAGTAAGCGGACTTCTCCTGGTGAATTAAGTTGAAGTTGAAGTCACTATCGATTTACGCTTAAGAATAAACTACCGACTAGTTCCCGCTTATTCAGCGGGGACTAGACCCGGTTCGGCTGTCTAAAGTCTAATTCACCACCTCATTTGAGCTCATTTTACCAGCATATCAAACTTGGACATTCGTGCAGATGTTCAAAATTTCGCTGGTCTTCCTGTTTTTTATTTTTCATTCCCTAAAAATACCCCTGCCTAGCAGCGTTTCTCTCCATACCACAAACATTTTCCGGGATAAAATTCACGTCATGTAAGGATATAAAAAAGTAGGGAAATGTCCGCGTATTTTCAACTTTTTCGGACAATTGAATATCACCCCTGCTGGGATGTTGGTATGTGAAGGCGATAGGCCCCCTAAAGTTATGAGGCAAAAAGCTAAGCAAATTTCCAAGGCTGGCGAAGGAACCGAGAGAAAAGCGGATTAGATTACTCATCGCTGCAGAGGGAACGAGTGATGGCTGACCTGAGCGACAGCCTTATTATTAAACTGATGCTAGCAATTGCATTTTGAATTATTAAGGATTGGTAATGTATATCAGGGGTAGCGGGCTCAATTCCATGTAGTCATTACCGTAGTCGGACTATAAAACTTCGTCATGCCGCCTCCCGGAGTTCCAATAATACGCAACTTGCATCACCAACAACAATGTCACCCAAAGTCACCGTGGTAATCATTGGGGCCTCGTTCGCAGGGGCTCCAATCGCCCAAACCCTCCTGAAGGACCCCAGCTTGTCAGTCAAGGTCATTCTGATCAATCCTTCGCCCACATTCTACTTCGCCATCGCCGCGCCGCGGATTTTCGCCAAACCAAAAGCCTTCAAGCCCGACCAATATTTGCTCCCCATCGAACCGGCTTTCCGTTCGTATTCCGCAGACTCGTTTGAGTTTGTCCAAGGTCGCGCAACTGCTATTTCTATCGAGCAACAAACCGTTACCGTGGATGGCCAGCGCGCCATCGATTTCGACCACCTGGTTATCGCATCCGGCAGCACCACGCCGTCAACAATAACCCAGGATGGCGTTCCGTTCCCTTTCAAGCAATCTGGGGCCGACAACATGCAGCATCTCATTCAAAATGCACAGAAAGCCATCTCCGAGGCGAGGAGTGTCGTCATTGCCGGCTCGGGCCCGATTGGCGTTGAACTGGCTGGTGAAATCGCCGAATCAGCAGAGGAGAGAGGCGGTGCGACCTCCGTCACCCTGGTCTCGGCAACAGACCGAGTCCTGTCGGTTCTCAAGAAATCTGGAAGTGACGCAGCAGAGAAACTCCTCGCAGCTAAGAAAGTGAAGATTCTCAAATCGCGCAAGGTGACAAAGGCGGTTTTCCTGGACGACTCCAAGACATGGGACATCTCGCTGAACAACGGAGAGCACCTCACGGCTGATGTTTATATCCCGGCTACGGGCGTCGTGCCCAACAACGATTTCATTCCGAAAGATTTGCTCGACGCAGACGGCTGGGTGAAGGTGAATAGTGAACTGCGTGTACAGACTGCAAAGGGCGCTGCCGTCCCCATCTATGCCGCGGGTGATATCACCAACAACTCGATTCGTCTGTCCCTCAAAACACAGGAGCAAACTGGAGTTGTCGCTGCTAATATCAAGGCCGATATCCTTGGTAGTGGTAAGCGGCGCTCATACGACCAGGGAAACAGCGTGCTGATGATGGTCCCTATTGGCGCTTCCGGTGGAACTGGACAGATGTTTGGCTTCACTCCGTGGAGCTTCATGGTGAAGTCGATCAAGGGGAAAGACTATTTCGTTTCGAAAGCCGCTGAAACAATTGCTGCTAAGTAACTTACTGCGGGTATATCAGATAATAGAGCTGCGGCTTTCTCATACTGTCAGCCAAGAGATTGGATTTTACACTGAGGCGCAGAGGTTTTTAATGTTGTCATAATGCTAATTGAATGTTATATGTTGAAATTTTTTTCTGATGTTTATTCTTGTAAAAGCGAAGACCTAATGATGGGTAACAGGGCAGCAAAACATATAAATATTTCTAGACCTCAGTTCCCGGGGACTCTTTAGCCGTTCATCCAGGATTCACGTTCGTCAGATCTAAATGAAAAGGAGTCTAGACCATTTTCCCCTCTTTTTGTGCCCTCTTCATTTTCTCCTCGTGCATTACTCTGTCTTAATCCTAATCGGGTAATTATGTACATTCGCCAGGTGGCACTGTAGCTTCACCACCCAACGGCCAACGCCCATCCAAAAATGCTCCAACCGGGGGCTTGATGAATCCCGTTCTATTTCAATGAATATATTGTGGGAGATAAGGCTGAATTCTAACTAAGGGATTGCCGGTTCATCATCTGGACATCTTAGGCTGACTCTTCAATCTAAATATATATAATGTTTCTTTATCCTACACAGGAGTACGACGAATAGTGATGTGTATCAATATACGCTTGTGCTACCCTCAACCCAATACGAGTTCTAAATTGGCCGGGTTAGCGAGAATCTAAACGAAATGAAGTCTAACCACTGTGCGACTTTGACTTATTCTCCGTTGATCCCTTCCTCACCGACTAAACTCAGATTCAGGGTCGAGTCATGTAAAGGTCGGTCTACGACGAGATCGGAACCAAACTTCAGGATATCTACCCAAGTAGGCTACTTAGTCTATGTCAAAAGCCCATGAGACATTGCCATCGGTCGTTTATGAAGAGAGCAGCCTTTAGTCATGGAGAGGTGGTGAGAATCCAGTAGATTTCATTATATATTTCATATATTTAGGGGAAGATGTTTCCCTATTATAGACTTCTTGTCACTCAACATCAATCTATTTGCTTTGCGTTTCTCGTTCTGCACCATCATCCTTCTGCGGTCTAGGCACGTGTACTTGCGCCCAACGATGGACTCGCACTTGAGACCACCGTAGACCGAGGAGTGCATTATCCCCTTCGTTCGTGTATTTTTAACGAAGGATCTGCGAGACGGGGGATGGGTATATGATTAGGAATGCCTTGAATTCTTGGTAAATAAGGACATGGTGAGAGATAAACTGCGTGGTTGTTGATAATGATGTCAAGGCGGGATTCCCCCACGGCACATGTCCACAACAACCGTTCGGCTTTCGGGATTAAGGGGTTTCCGTGAGCCCTAGGCCGAATTTTCCCTTAAGTAGTAGTATTAGGGTAATCCGGAGTTCGGTCTCGATTCTACATTATCATTTAATTGGTGGTGCGTGGGCTGTGGATTGATTCGCAAGATTCCCCGAAAGAGGGCACGTATACTGGATACCCTTAACACTCTTAAGGTTATTTTTAGCGATGCCGAGCGCTCCGAGGACTAAATAGTAAATATTCTCATTGCATTATTCCTTGCCCCAATGCGGAATATGATATTGATGGTAGCCTGGGGATGAGTTTATTTTATCCCAAAATCTTAAAACGCAGGTTTGGAGCATCGGTGCCAGGTGGCCCGTGAGACACGAACCTAACGATCTAGAATAATCACAAGGATCATGGATGAGACAGAATTGAAAGTGGGACTGGCTTGGCAGGGCAGAGTATCCACGTCTGTGACATTAATATTGATTGATAGTGGGAGAGTAGCTTTGTTCGTACGGTGTAGAATTCAAGACTGAGTCTACAGTCAACAAGCGACGGGATTAATAGTGCACGTAGACAATGTTTGAATGTAGGGGTCTCAAGGCGAGGGAATTCTGAAGGTCAGCACTAAGATCTAACTTGCCGTCATTCATAGCTAGAGTGAATTGTTAGCAAAATCATCCAGGGATGAAAGAAAATACCATGTATTGAATGGGATGCAGATGATGCATCGGCATTGTTGGTCACTACTATCTCTCTTGATTATCCCAAGCGATTTGGACCAGCATTTGAGGATGTCAACTGAGATAAAGACCTGCAACTGAGCTGGCATGTCGTCATTGCGGTGGCGAGGACAGACACAGGGCAGGATTTGACACCTCAGACCATGAATAATATTGCGTGCCTACAGATTCACCCTGGGGGGTACGGAGGAGAGCTCGGAGGTTCTTCGGAGCCGCTGAGTCAGCGGGACTCGGGCGGACATCTCCTGCGCATGTGATTGGTCACCGTTGTTTGTAGCTTCCGCTGACTCATCAGTAGTACCGAATATTGCGAATCCTTTCCGTTTTGCTCCCTTTTTCTCCTCCGTTTTGTCGGTGTTCGCAGCCCCCGTCCACCGACTCGACCCACACGTCAAATCAGTTCCCTGGACATCGCGAATTCATGTTGACAGACTCTGCCGGATTCATGATTCCAATTGGCCCCTGATGGCCAGCCGGAGATGACCCTCAGCCTTTCACTTAGCACCCCACTATTCGTGCGGCTAGAAATCCCAGAATTCTCGTTCTTTTCTGATGGGGATTATCGGGTTCTCGAACCGGTGACTCAGCGGATATTCCTGGATTTGGCAATAGGAGTGAATATCGGAGATTGTCCAGGCTCGGACTCGGGGTGATTCCTAAAACCACCTACCCGAGATGGCCCACCTCTGGAGTAAGAACGTGTTTATATACTCCTGAGCTCTGCTCACCCCCCCAAAAATGAACCACCTTTGCCTAGATCGATTCCACCAAGGAATTGGGTTGAGATTCCTTTCTGCCTACCCCTTGCTTCATGATGGAGGTTGAGGATCTCCCTCAGGTGCCCAAGCTGGCTGAGGCGGATGCCCGCGAAGATACAGATAGTACCGCAACTGTCTTCGGCGAAGATTCGTCAACCTACCGCAACCCCGCGGTCAGTCGTGCTGAAGGCTGGTCGTTAATGCCACAGGTGAAGGAGCAACAACAACGCGATGCAGAGTCGGGATTCAAGCGCCGAGAGCTCGGTGTCACCTGGAAGAACCTAAGTGTTGATGTAATCAGCGCCGACGCCGCCGTCAACGAAAACTTCTTCTCCCAATTCAACGTCCCAAAGCTCGCCAAGGAGTCACGAAATAAGCCGCCCCTGCGGACGATTCTTAGCAACAGCCATGGATGCGTCAAGCCAGGAGAGATGCTCTTGGTTCTCGGCCGTCCCGGATCAGGCTGTACCACTTTGCTCAAGATGCTTGCCAATCACCGCCTGGGTTACAAATCAGTGGAGGGCGACGTTCGCTATGGCTCCCTCACTCCTGACGAGGTTCACGCATACCGGGGCCAAATCGTGATGAACACAGAAGAAGAGCTCTTTTTTCCTACCCTTACCGTGGGTGAAACGATGGACTTTGCGACACGACTAAAGGTCCCTTCAAACCTTCCAAATGGAGTTGAATCGCCCGAAGCTTTGCGCGAGGAGACGAGAAATTTCCTGATGGAGTCGATGGGAATTTCTCACACTTTCGATACCAAAGTTGGCAACGAATACGTCCGCGGTGTCAGTGGTGGTGAGCGTAAGCGCGTATCCATCATTGAGTGTCTCGCCTCTCGCGCTTCAGTGATGTGCTGGGACAATAGTACTCGTGGGTTAGACGCTAGTACAGCTCTGGAATGGACAAAAGCCATTCGCGCCTTCACGGATGTTTTGGGTTTGGCCTCTATTGTTACGCTTTACCAGGCTGGCAATGGTATCTACGACTTGTTCGATAAGGTGCTGGTTCTGGATGAGGGTAAACAGATCTATTATGGGCCCATGTCCCAAGCCAGACCTTACATGGAGGAGCTGGGATTTGTCTGCCGCGAGGGCTCAAACGTCGCTGATTTCCTCACGGGTGTGACCGTGCCCACAGAACGCAAGATCCGTCCTGGCTACGAGAACCGCTTCCCGCGCAATGCGGATATGATGCTCGCAGAATATGAGAAATCCCCAATTCGTGCCCAAATGGCGGAGGAATACACCTATCCCGATTCAGAAATTGCAAAGGAACGGACTGAGGAATTTAAAGTCGCAATATCTGAAGAGAAAGCCAAGGGACTTCCTAAAAGAACCCCATTCACCGTTGATTTCGTCGGTCAAGTGAAGGCCTGCGTCACTCGCCAGTACCAAATCCTCTGGGGTGACAAGGCCACCTTCATCATCAAGCAGGTGTCCACTTTGGTTCAGGCATTGATCGCTGGGTCTCTTTTCTATAACGCCCCGAACAATTCGGGTGGCCTCTTTGTGAAATCTGGAGCGCTCTTCTTCTCCTTACTATACAACAGCTTGCTGGCTATGGCTGAGGTCACTGACTCCTTCAGCGGCCGCCCAGTTCTAACCAAGCATAAATCCTTTGCGTTCTTCCATCCTGCTGCTTTTTGTATTGCTCAGATCACTGCCGATATCCCTGTTCTTTTCTTCCAAATTACCACTTTCTCCCTCGTGGTTTACTTCATGGTTGGTCTGGAGATGTCCGCAGGAGCATTCTTTACCTACTGGATTTTGGTATTTTCTGCTACAATGGTAAACTCCATGCTCACTCTGCGCTTTGTGAACCTGTTATTGGGTGAAGGCTAATCTTTGGATAACTAGTGTATGACCGCGCTGTTCCGTTCTGTTGGTGCTCTCTTCAAGACCTTCGATGGGGCGTCTAAAGTTTCTGGTTTCCTGATCGGGGCGTTGATCATGTATGCCGGTTACATGATTGCAAAGCCACAGATGCACCCCTGGTTTGTCTGGATCTATTGGATCAATCCCATTGCATATGGCTTTGATGCGCTGCTATCAAACGAATTCCACAACAAAATCATTCCCTGTGTTGGTACCAATTTGGTACCTAGTGGGCCTGGTTACGAAAATGGAGACCATCAGTCATGTGCCGGTGTCGGCGGCGCAGTCCAAGGACAGAACTTTGTGAACGGTGATGCTTACTTGGCCTCAATGTCATACAGCCATGGCCATGTCTGGCGCAACTTCGGTATTCTTTGGGCGTGGTGGGCCCTCTTTGTCGCCCTCACCATAATTGCAACCTCCCGGTGGAAGGCCGCCTCCGAGTCCGGACCTTCGCTATTGATTCCTCGAGAACGATTAGACAAGCATAACCAGGCCGCGAAGGCGGATGAGGAATCCCAGGTCAACGAGAAGGCTAAGAATCCTCACGATGAGGGCTCCCAGGACTCTGATGACCTCGACGGCCAGCTGATTCGCAACACCTCTGTTTTCACTTGGAAAGATCTATCCTACACCGTGAAGACCCCATCCGGGGATCGACTCCTCCTCGACAACGTGTACGGCTGGGTGAAGCCTGGAATGCTCAGCGCGTTGATGGGCTCCTCTGGTGCCGGAAAGACCACTCTTCTTGACGTTCTGGCCCAGCGGAAAACTGAAGGTACCATTCACGGATCTGTGCTGGTGGATGGCCGCCCATTGCCCGTCTCATTTCAACGCTCTGCTGGGTACTGTGAGCAGCTAGACTGCCACGAACCAACTGCTACCGTCCGTGAAGCTCTAAACTTTAGTGCAATCCTTCGTCAACCGCGTGATGTCCCCGAGGCCGAGAAGTTGAAGTATGTAGACACAATCATTGACCTGTTGGAGCTGCACGATATCGCCGATACCCTGATTGGTTATGTGGGCGCCGGTTTAAGCGTGGAACAGCGCAAGCGTGTGACGATCGGCGTGGAACTGGTTTCGAAGCCCAGTATCCTAATCTTTTTGGATGAACCAACTTCTGGTCTTGACGGTCAATCCGCGTACAATACTGTCCGCTTCCTTCGCAAACTTGCCAATGTTGGCCAGGCTGTATGTCTCACCCCCTCCTCCGATTAGCTTCATACCCACACGTTCTCCCTTCCTATATATTCCTGGTTGCTTTCTAGACTAACAATGAATTTAGGTCCTTGTAACAATCCACCAGCCCTCCGCGCAATTATTCGGTGAATTTGATTCCTTGCTTCTTTTGGCGAAAGGTGGTAAGATGGTCTACTTTGGAGATATTGGTGACAACGGTCAAACCGTGAAAGACTATTTCGGCCGCTATAATGCTCCTTGCCCTCCCAATGTCAACCCCGCCGAGCACATGATCGATGTTGTATCTGGAGCCCTCTCTCAAGGCCGAGATTGGCATGAAGTTTGGAAATCGTCACCCGAGCACGAAAATGCCATTAAGACTCTCGACCGAATCGTTAGCGAGGCGGCAGCCAAGCCCCCTGGTACTGTCGATGACGGCAACGAGTTCGCCATGCCCCTTGGACAACAGACTCTAATCGTGACTAAGCGCATGTGCATTGCACTGTATCGCAACACAGACTATGTCAATAACAAGCTTGCCCTTCACATTGGCTCCGCCCTCTTCAATGGTTTCTCCTTCTGGATGATTGGCAATGAGATCGGTTCGCTCCAGTTGCGCCTCTTCACGATCTTCAACTTCATCTTTGTCGCCCCCGGTGTCATCAACCAGCTCCAACCCCTCTTCCTCGAGCGTCGCGATCTTTACGACACACGAGAGAAGAAGTCTAAAATGTACTCGTGGGTTGCCTTCGTCACCGCCCTCGTCGTATCGGAAATCCCATACCTCTGCATGTGCGCCGTCCTGTACTACGTTTGCTGGTACTATACAATTGGAGCTCCGTCCGACTCCGACAAAGCTGGCGCAGTATTCTTCGTCATGTTGATGTATGAATTTTTCTACACCGGACTGGGACAGTTCGTGGCCGCCTATGCGAAAAATGCCATATTCGCCTCCCTGATGAACCCCCTCCTTATTGGTACACTCGCCTCCTTCTGCGGTGTCCTTGTGCCTTACCAGCAAATCCAGGCATTCTGGCGCTACTGGATCTACTGGATGAATCCCTTCAATTATCTCATGGGCAGTATGTTGGTTTTCACCACGTGGGATGTGGAGATCAAGTGCAAGGACTCCGAGTTTGCCCTCTTCGACCCCCCGAATGGCTCTACATGTGCCGATTACCTCTCATCCTTCCTCCAGGGCATGGGTGCCCAGTCAAACCTTGTCAACCCCCAAGATACCTCTGGGTGTCGAGTCTGCCAGTACAGCCGCGGTAGCGACTATCTCCAATTCCTCAATTTGAAGGAATATTACTACGGCTGGCGGGATGCGGCTATTGTGGCCCTCTTTGTGATCTCGTCTTATGCCCTGGTTTACGCGCTCATGAAGCTGCGGACCAAGGCTTCCAAACAGGCTCAGTAATTTTCTAGCGACTGTTTTGCGGTCGCTGCTCTATGGCCTTTCAAACCCATTTCACTATTCGATTTTTTTTTTAATCGTCTCTTATCCTCTTTTATCCTATCTCCACTTTCTTTGCCTTTTGTATCAAATTTGGGCAGGAGTTTACCCCGCAACATACCGTGATAGAAATAGACCTGCATATATAAAATGTTGAATATCTACTGCTTAAATCATTTCTCTTATCGCTGTAATTAGAGTAGTACCGGACATAAGCTACTACTAGACGATAAAAGTGGTAACTCTGAATTCCTCCAAATTATCTATCACAGTCTCCCAATTCTCCAATCATCGCCGAACTCTCACTAAGTACTAACATCAAAGTCAAAAGAAACAAAACAAAATAAACGAAAGTAAAATAAATCTACCTATTCCTCAATCTTCACCAATGCAGACCTCTCCGCAATCCTCGTCGCCAACTCCATCAGCGACCCCGTAGCTAAAATCTCCAGGATCGGCACCGTACTCTCCATATTCTTCGAAATCCAATTCCGCATCTCAACCGCAACGTGCGAATCAATCCCGTACTCCGTGATCGGGTTACTGGGGGAGATGTTATCTACCGGGATGGATAGATGAGCTGCGATCTTCGCGCTAAGAGCTGTGTAGATGAATCCCGAGGCATCATCTAGTGTTTTCACCGCTTTCAGATCCTCACGTAAGGTACTCATTGCAGACTTGGGGTCGTTTCCAGCGGTAGATGTCTGGAAACGACGCCTGAAGTGCGCGAATAGTGGGGCGTCAAAGCTGGGCAATGACTGGCCCTCTTTCCAGCTTCCTAGTCCTGTAATTATTTGCGATGTGGACGGGTTCCCGGGGGCTGTTTTCATGGCGAGTTCAATCAGAGACATAAGGGTATTTGTGTCGGTTCCTTGGAACCCCTGTTTGGCCATCTTGGCTGCCAGTTCGGTGTTTTCGGCCAGGTAGCCTACATCTGTGATTACGCCTAGGTCGAGGGACACGGCGTGCTGCCCGAGAGAGTTACGGTAGGCGGCGAAGGCGTCCATGAATGTTGACCCTGCGGCGTAGGCGGCTTGAGTGGGGTTTCCAATCACACCGGATATGGAGGAGAGCATGACGAACCAGTCCAGGTCCTTTGGCAGGTGGTTGTGGAGGTTCCAAGTACCGCTGAATTTGGGTTGGAGGACGGCGTGGTAGTCTTCTAGAGTCATTTTTGCTATGTGCGTGTCCTTTTTGGTCAGGTTAGCTCACATAGAAAAGTCACTTCAGGACAGGGGAGACCATACCCTAAGAACCATGGCAGCTTGGATAACTCCTCGAATGGGAGGTGCTTCGTGCGCGAGCTCAGCAATTGTAGTAGCAACTTGTTCCCCATCAGATATATCAAGGGCACGGACTATCGCCTGGACCCCCCTTTTCTCTAAAGCCTCAACTGTAGCTTTTGAAGAATATCGGGATAAACCACTTCTGTTTATGAAGATCAGAGTCTTTGCACCATGGCCTGCCATCCAGAATGCTGTTGCGCTTCCGATCCCTCCGAGTCCTCCTATGAGGATGTACGAGGCATCCGGTCGAAGCAGACTCTTCGTTTCCATCGGGTGAATTGTCTATGTTTGTCAGTCTGGGACTCCTTTACAGATATAAACCAAAGCAGGGATGGACTCACCCTCACAATGTCATCTGGTTCGGCTGTAAGCGTCATAAACTCCCCTTCCCTCCCTGACCCGAGGCTTTCCAAGGCCGTGGAGATTTCTGAGATTCTGTATGAAGGAACAGAAAAATGGCTGTTGAGTTTACCCTCACGCAGGAGTCTCGCTATCTTCGACCAAATATCGTCCAGAAGTTTAGGGTCGAGCCTCAGGATAACATCTGGAGTGAAAGTTGCAAAAATTACCCCTGTTTGTATATTTGGTATCTCCCAACACGTTTTGCTGTTGCTCTCTGTCTTCGTGGCTTGAATGACCCGGCTAGACGTACCAACACAGTTCCACAAGTCTTGGAGCGCCTTACTACTGTTGCCATCGCAGTTGATGATCACATCCACACCTTTCCCTTTGGTCATGCTTTTGATTTCTCTCGTCAAGCTTCCGGTTTGACTGATCAGGATTCTGTGATGTGGTACTGTAGACGTGGCAAGAGAGTCCATGCTCTCTGTGCTATCAACAACAACATATATATTTGCCCGAGCTAGGTGAGAGATTTCCGTCATGGCCCGACCAAGTATACTATCTCCCGCGTATATCAGGACTGTATCCGTTGAGCTGAGACGAGCTAGGTAGTTCACGACATAGAATGCTGTGCAATAGATCATCGGTAGGTGTGCCGCCTTCTCGAAAGACAAATCTGAGGGTAACTTTTGGAAAGCTCCTTCTCTCGCGCCGTGCGTGTTAGTCACTGTACCCGATCCCAAACAAGCTACCCGATCACCAGGGACAAAGCTATCAACCTCTTTCCCAACTGTTTGGACTACTCCAGCCCATCCCGAGGCTATGAAACTCTCTTCTGTCTGGGATTCGGACGACAGATATGCATCGGCTCTGGTCAGCCCCATAGCATGGACACTTATATGGACATGGTCGCCTAGAATCTCTCCTATTGAGGCTTCATGTTTAAATCGAATCTCGATCTGGTTAGTCGTACTGTCTAGTACCAGACCCAGGAGTCGAGTTTGCTGATGAAAGTGCTCATCGCTTGTAGTGTAGGGGTCGTGTAATGATGAGAGTGATTTGTTTGAGTGCGTGTCTTCTACCACCCGAGGAATCAACAAAGTTCCCCCTCGTTCGGCATACTCTGTGTCTGAATCTGTTGAGCCAGTATCTATAACACGTTTTTGGAAAAAGTCGTAAATAAACTCAGATGCAGCTTTTGGGCTCAGTGGATCCTGGCTATCCAAGTCAAGTGTTATAATGGGGGTGACCCCGGATTCTGAGCGTGCCGTCCGTGCAAAACCGGTAACCACACTTGAGTTGGGGTCGACAGGGGTGATTTGGCTTCCCCGTGTTATCCACAAAACTCCGACTGAGCTTTGGAATATATTTTTGAGAGCTTTCAGCTCTTCACCATTGAGACGGGAGAGAACGGGAGCTGTGAGCTCGCTGAGTATAAAGCAAAACTTTCCATCTACCTCTGCAGACTCGAGGGGGGTGACCTCTGTTGTATGGCCGCCAGATTCAAGATTCCTCCTTAGGTCTAATATGGACACACTACAATTCTCATCCTCCGCTATGATTAAGCAGCGTGTAGGGGATCTAGATGGCTCTGCCAAGGGCTTGGAGACCATCGTTACGAACCCTTGTGGAGTTTCGATAGAAGCAACTGGTGCCGAGAATCCGGCTGCTTCGAGAGCCGCATGGAGAATAGTGAAGTTGCTCATGATTTCTAAATGTCTTTCGGCAAAGACTGATGAAATGATGGCATGGGCCAAATTTTGTCCGCTGAGAATGGGGTTAACCATAATCAAATGTCCACCAGGACGCAGCAGGGAATGAAGATTTTTGATAGCATTTTCGATAGAGTTTGCTGTGTAAAGTCCATATGGAACAAGGACGATATCAAAACTACTCCTCTCGATGCTTTGTGACTCTAAATCTGCTTCTATATCAAGCATCTGAGATTGGACCCACTCATCCCAAGCAGAAAGCTTTTGCAATGCGGCTTGCAACCTGCCAGAATCCGGATGTGTTATGGTGTATCGACCACATCCGAGGACTCTGCTGCCCAGGGCAGTCAAGGATTCGAGATTCAACAACGATACACTTCCATCCCCTGCTTCAATTTCCAGAATTGACAACAGAGGGTTCTTGTGGCTCATCAAGCTCAAGTATGTAGTCATGCTCCTGTAAAGGGAGCTGGTTTGTAGGCTTTCACAATACGCTACCCACAACCCAGATTCATAATCAGCAATCGTCGTATGTTCCGAATTGGCCAGAATCTCAGGAAGTCTCTCCCCAATCGCACGTAGTAGCCTGCCTTTCGGGTTTGACTCCACATCTTCTGTTGATACTGGAATTCTGCCTGGTCTGCTGGTTGACACGTCTATACCGGCCAGCTGGATGAGATTACCGAGAACTCGTTTCTTAGACGGCGTCAGATAATTGATACCGGGTTCACCCAAATCTCTCACGGCTGCTTGTACGTAATGCAAAGAGCAGGCTTCATACAATTTATCCAATCCTGGATCCTCTTTGCCTGTCTCATTGCTGTTGAACAGTTTTGAAAGCACAGCATTAGGAAGCAAGGACGGGTCAGGCAGCCATTTTAAATTGTATGCAATACGATTGACTTGTTTTCCCGATGTTTCCGAAAGCTCATGGTCAATGTATTTGCACCGCAAGCCTGTTATTGAAAGAACTAGATTACGGCCTGCAGCAGCTGCCATTGAGGACAAAATTTCCGTCCTTCCCCTGATGGCTGCATTTGTACACACATCGATCGTCTTCCCTGCCTCGGTCGGAAATCCTTGGGAGACTACCATCTCTTGTAGATGGATGGGAACGGCCGGTGTTTCTGGTAAATTACCACCCACAAAAACGGTGTGAATAATGGTGTCCAAAACGCACGGGTGAATGATGAATGGATACTGGAAGCCCATTGGCATTGCAGCAGCGGTGTCTGGCAATTTAATTTCCGCTAAAGACGTATCGTTGGTGAAATGTGCTTCTGCTATATTGGCAAAGCAAGGGCCATACTCTAATCCGATCTTGGCTAATTTCCGATAGAAGCGTTTGACGTCTAGTACCGAGAAGGTGAAATCAGTGACGGTTGTGAGGTTTTCCATTTCTCCGAACTCAGCACTCCTGCTAAAAGGCTGTGTCCCAACGTACCCACTGCAGTGCTCTGTCCATCTGTTGTCTAGTGTTACTGAGTATATGTTGAACTGGCTGAGCTGATCAGAGGCCATGTTGCTGCTTCTGCCTAGTTTCAATGAGATCACCACTTCAACAGCAGAATCCTCGTGGATAACAAGGGCTGAGAGAATAGAAACATCACGTAGAATAAACGCTGTACCCGGATCCAGACTGTCATTTTGTGGTACGAGTTGAGCAAAAGCTTCAATCGCCATCGCAATATACCCAGCCGCGGGATAAACCACGTTCGACTGGATTTTGTGGTCCCTCAACCATGGGAGTTCCGACAGTCGAATGAAATTTCTCCATCGGGGTTCGAAGGGGGACGAAAATCGATCAACAACCCCAAGGAGGTCCGTTCGTGGGTGCTCACGGTTGCGAAATACTTTACTGACCCGAGGTTCCGCCCAGTATGACCGTGTGTGATTCCATGCATATGGCGGAAGATCATGAAGGCGTCGAGGCTCCCGCGAAGGCACGGGGTTGTTGATTGCCTGGAAATTGACAGGGTATCCGGTACATGCCAGAGAGGCCGCTACAGTTAGTGATGTTACGGCGGCGTTTTGCTTTCTTACTATGACGCTATCATAATTAATAGTCGCCCTATCAAGCTTGCTATTCCCTTTGATGATCTGTTTAATTGGCCCCGCAAGAGCGGAGTGTGGCCCAACTTCGATCAGGCAATCGACACTGGCTTTCCTCGCCGCTTTTGTTCGACGCGATATTCCTGTCGAATTTCGTAGATTGCTGGTCTCAAAACACAAAGCCTGCACGGCGTCAAGGAATTTCACCTGGCCGAGGAGGTTCTGAACCCAATACTGTGGTCCGAGGTCCGATGCTGTGATTTCTTTTCCAGTAACGGATGAGAAGAATGGCACTGTTGTCATTGAGGACGTGATCTCCTCCCCACTGCGGGCTTTTATATGCGCTATTGATGCAAGGTATTCGCCGCCAACTGCCTCCATGTGGTGAGAATGGTACGCAACCTCCACTGCCAGGCGACGACTAAAGACTTGCTTCTCGTGGGTCAAGCCCTCTAATTCTTCCATCGCGGCGATATCTCCTGAAATGGTGACGCTTGATGGGCTATTAACACAAGCCACAGTGACAGTCCCAGATCGTAGATTCTTAATGTAGGGTTCGATGTCGGCTGCAGAAATCCCCACTGCCAACATTGCGCCTTTTGGGTGTCCGTCATTTTGCACCAACCTATTGGCTGCCACTCCCCGGAAATAGGCCACGGCCATTGCATCTTCCATGCTCAGTGCCCCAGCAGCATATGCGGCGGCTATCTCTCCGCTGGAGTGTCCGGCTACCGAATCTGGATATATGTCCCAGGATGCGAGTAGATCCACTAGTGCAATCTGCAATGCAGTGCAGATGGGCTGGCTGCGAATAGGCTGACTCAATCGTGATGTCTTCGCATCTTCGAGTATTTCATCTTCATAAAAGTTCAGTGTATTGAAACAAAAGTGGTATTATTTGAGAATGGCACGACGTACCAACAATACTATAAGGGGCGCCAATCCGAAACATATAAGCCTCTATTCGCTGTATGGACTGTTGGAAGACCGGGCAGCCTTCCAACAATTCCTTTCCCATTCCAGCCCATTGTGCCCCCTGTCCGGTGAATACAAAGCTGATAGTAGGCCGCCGAGGAGCTTTCTGTATGTTGAGCCTATTGGACAACATATCTATCATGCGTGGTACAGAGTTTGCTATAACGGCCGCCCTGTATAAGTGTGAAGTGCGCCTCTCGTTCAAGGTATATGCTAAATTGTTCATCCAGCGATCGTCAGCATCCGAACTCCGTTGTTGGAGAAAGTCTTGGAGCCGTTTAATCTGGTTGGTGATAGCAGTTTCATCGAATGCGGATATCATGAATATACGGGGACGAATGGCAGTGGGGTCAAGTATTTCTGGTGGTGATACTGGTCGTACCATCTGCACCAGGCCTCGTTGATACAGGTAACCCTCAGTATCCTCTAAAATTATATGTGCATTACTGCCGCCGTACCCGAAGCTGTTTACAGAAACACGGTGTGGGCCAGGGGTCTCCCACGGTTCACATTGCAATTGTACCTTGTTAAGAGGTCAACAATCAATCGAGTTGAACGAAAGAACCATCTCACCTTGAGATTCCATTCTTGAGCAAGAATTCGAGGGTTCAATATCTCGAAATTGCGGTTAGGTAGAAGTACACGCCTTTCCAGCATTAAGACAGCTTTAATAGCACCTGCGATACCACTTGTCCCCTCTAGATGGCCCACATTCGTCTTTATAGAGCCAGTTCGCAGGGGCCGTTCTGCATTGCGTTTAGACCCAAAGACTCTTGCAAGAGCTCCTGTTTCGATGGGGTCTCCCGCTTGAGTCCCTGTCCCATGAGCCTCAACAAATTCTGTACTTAGGGGGTCAATGCCGGCGGTGAGATAAACATGGCGTATCAAGGCCTCCTGTGAGACGCCATTTGGGAGGGTAATGCCGGATGTTCTACCATCCTGATTGGAACCTGAGCCCCGTATGACGGCTCGAATGCTGTCGCGGTCTTTAATTGCATCCCGCAGCGGTTTGAGTATCAAACATCCGATCGCTTCACCACGCGCGTACCCGTCAGCATTTTCGTCAAACGTGCGACAACGTCCATCTGGAGAGAGAAACCTGAATGAGAGTTAGCATTGGCGCTGTAAAAGAATTATTTCGGCGTGTCCATACTTCATCATGGTCATGGTTGACATGAACTCGTGGCTGAGTATTACATTGACGCCTGCTGCGATCGCAATAGATGCATCACCCGTCCGAAGACTTTGGCATGCTAGATGGAGAGCAACAAGACTTCCTGAACATGCAGTATCGACTGTAACACTGGGGCCCTTGAGATCAAAAAAGTATGAGATACGGTTTGCTGTCATCGCCCGGGACTGCCCTGAATTGGTACACTGATACATCGGGACACAGTCCGGGTCACGGAGAAGAAGATCCATATAGTCTGCATTAAATGACCCCACAAAACAAGACGTTTGGGTCCCCATTATCTCCGATAAGGGAATACCGGCTGGCGTTGGTAAGTCTCTATCGTGGAGTCATCGCTTGGGAGCACTGTACCGTTTTCTAGTCCTTCGTACGTAACCTCTAGTAGCAACCGCTGCTGAGGATCCATGGCCTAAAGATGGACTGATGAGTATAATTATGATCTAGTGAAGACGGATTTGGCTCACGAACAGCGGCTTCATCGCTTGTCATGTTAAAGAATGGCGCATCGAATAAGGAGACGTCTTCTTCAAGGAAATGGCCACCTGTGACGTTAATCTGGACGGCGAGTTGCCATTACTATGGGCTCAAATTTTGCTGGTATATTGAACTAGATGCACTCACTGTCCCATGTCGAGCATGATCAGGATGATAGAAGGCAGAGTTATTCCACCTGGCTTTAGGGATTTCACCCCATGCCTCCCGACCTTCGATTATCATTTTCCATAGCTTCTCAACGTCGGTTGCATCACCAGGACCACGAAATCCAACCCCAACGATGGCAATTGGCATGGATGCATCTTCATCGAGGATGGATAAGTCCTGTTGATCCTGTTGTGGACCTATCGGGGGAGTGTTGATAGGCGTTGGGACCGAGAGAGGCCGCTTGCCCGAGTCGACAACCATGATCACTCACCTGGTTGCGGTCAAAGGCGATTCCCAAAACGTCACCAGAGAAGGAAGAATCACATCAATAGAAGAGCGGCAAGAAGAGGATGAAATATACAGAAGTCGTATTGTAAAGGTAAATCACCGATCGCTACTTTCGACTTACAATTGACTCGGACTGCATGTAATATGCCGTGCTTACTGAGCCGAATCTGGCGCAATAGGTTTGTGACGCTTCTGCAGTGTACTGCCTTTGATGTCATTGAAGCTTCGGTCTTAGATATCGCAGAAACACTCCTATCGCTTCCCTCCAGCTGATTGAGATCACAGCATCTGAAGGGCCACCATGCGGGTGACATTTCGGTCCGCAGCTTGCCAATTGCAAGGCAGGGTTCCCACGAGACCCGGAACATTGTACTCTAGGCCGCCCGTATTGATCCGGATCGAGGTCAGAGCCGAGTTTGTGGTATATCTTTGGGGCACCACTCCTACAGTTTTCGCAGTGGCAGCTATCGAAATTGACCTGTGGAAATATCGGATGATCGGCCTCGATCCAGATTGTCACCCTAATTGACATAGCTTAGATGGTTAGGTGGCTTCTCCTCAGAGCATGTGATTTTTTCTGATAGGATGGCGGTCGATTCGAGAAAGACCAAAAAGTCCCGTGAGACCGTGAATTAATTGACCGAAGAAAAGGGATCTCCCAAACAAGTATCCCGATCAAGCTACTAGGTACTTCCTATGTTCACCTCCACAATAAATGAATGTCACCGAAAAAGAGATAGTCGGAAATAGCCCCCGCGTCGGAGCCATCAGGGCTCCTGGGGCGGGAGACCGCCGCCCTTCACAACCTCGACCACGCATTGATGCACGGAGTGATGCGCCAGTCCACAATGGCTCCCATATTCGTCATCTCAGCGATGGAGCCGGTGGTGAGAGGAACGAACGACAAGCCATTGTGATGAGAGAACGAGAATTGGGTTGATGCTCTCGAAGCGCGATTCGGGAACTCCCCTGGGCGGACCCGCAAAAGTGTGCATTGGCCTTTTTGCCACCACTACGGAGTACTACTACCCACTACCCACTACCCACTACCTACTACCCACTACCCACTACCCCTCCCGAGGTTCCACCGTGGGAGAAACAAGGAAAATCATACACTGTTAAGAAAAAATCAATTGCTCAATAATCCTGCACAGGATTAATGGGTGGCACGCGTAATGACACGCATGAGAGGTTCATAAAGGTTAGATAGTACCTAATAACTGCAATCTATCAACCTTGGTGGCATCCCATCGTACTCGTCCAGTCCAACTCACTATCAGGAACAATGACTCAAGCGTTGACAAAAGATGGTGCGTGGCAGCCACCGATCCGGCTTGTCGAATCATCTCGTGCAGATAACCATCACCACTGATCATCACTTATCATCCTGCATATCAACTCATCCTGAGGCTCCACCATGTGCTCGCAATTCGCTTTCTCAGCCGGTCCATAGATTGATGGCTAATCGAAGACACATGAGATCATTTCTCATCCTTCTGGCTCATCATGGATAAAGGAACTGGAACCCTCCGACGGAGTCACCAGGATTTCCTGCTCTCCCGCCAGCCATAGCTTCCGGTCTAGACTCGACTTATTTTTGGTTCGCCTTCGTGGCTACTCACGGCGTTTTGACTTTTCTCCACCCATGGCCCATTCTTTGCTTTGTCTGGACTTCCAACCTTGAAATCTTAGTTTCTTATCGCCATCCTTGCAACTGTTATTATTAGGCATTATTTCAAGACACCCGGCGAGCGGGTTGCCAGATCGCTCCAGGCTCCTAGTCTTAAACACTTCCTTCCTCTCCTCTTTTCATTTCTATCCGTACCTCCACCGTTCTTCCACAATTCCTTTCCCCCCAAAGACCACTATCGCGTAGCATTCGCCAGCGGCAGGGCGGATTGCCTACATGTCCGACTCACATCATGATAAATCTTCCTACGACCCTCTGGGCCACGAGAATACCCCCGAGAGGACGTTGTTCTTTGAGATTCCCGAGCATGGTGAAACCCCCACCATCCCAAACACACCACAAGATGTGGGTGCCACTACCCGTAACCAGCCGGAGGAACCGAGCCGAACACAGCGTGTGAGATTTCGATCCTTTAGCAGCTTCCACAGCGCAGACGATCGTCCACCCTTTTATCGGAACGATTCGGGCTATTCGATTGATTCCAACTACTCGACGCGTGCACTACTACCGCCTCTTAACCAATCACCTAATACACCGGACGGATCCGAAGTAATGAGCGAGAAGACAGAGGAAGATAGAACCGATAGGCAACAATATACACACAACACGGAAGACACCCTTAAGGAACCCAATGTACAGGAAGGCACCCCCGATCACTCCGTCTCCACAAAAGAGAGATTCAGGAACGCCGGAAACGTAATCCGCCAGAAGACTATACTACTGCGAGAGCGACTAGGTCGACCACACGAGGATGGCGAGCCTTTGGGTGCATCCTTGTTGCCGGATGACCTTGAAGGAGGCCTACCGTTTGACAATGTTCCCCTTCGCGGTGTCAAAGAAGAGAAGCTTCCCCTCGAGGATGAATTTCAGGAAAAGCCAGAACCTCCTCCTAGTGCGGAAGCCCATCGCCTCGTACGAAGCGTGACCCAGAGTCACATACGCCGACGAAGACCCCGCTCTGCCTACACACGTTCCGGCCAAACCACTCCAGAAAGCACAGGAACGCCCAGCCGCCCGGATTCATGGTACGGTTCCGCCCGTCTGCCTTCTGGAGGTGGGGGTATCCTATCCCAACTACTCAAGCTACACGCCAGCCAGGCATCAGGGCGAGATAGCACATTCGTGAGCGATGAGTCAGATAGCGAATCGCAAATATCCTCTGGGGCGGTCACTCCGAAAAAGGAAAAGCTGAAGTGGTATAAGAAATCCAACCATCACTCGACTTCCTCACTTGTCGGGGCCTCGATGAATCTCAGCCAAGCAAGCCTCCCCATATCCGCGGAGGCCTTCATAAGCCCCAAGCGTGGTAAGAGAAAGTCCAACCGGAAGACGCGACTGGAGGATGAAATCCGTGTCACCATACACATCGCCGAAATCCTCGCCCGCCAGCGGTACATCATGCAGCTATGCCGCGCTTTAATGCGGTATGGGGCGCCAACCCATCGAATGGAGGAATATATGAAGATGACGGCCCGCGTGTTAGAAGTAGAAGGCCAATTCCTTTACCTTCCGGGATGTATGATCATGTCCTTTGATGATCCGACCACCCGCACCGCAGAGGTCAAGCTCGTCCGTGTCGTGCAAGGTGTCGATCTGGGTCGGCTTGCAGACACACATAATGTTTACAAAAATGTCGTTCACGACCTTATCGGCGTTGAGGAAGCTACTACTGAGCTGGACGGTATCATGAAGCGCGCCCCGCGTTTCAACAAATGGCTCCTGGTCCCCGCCTATGGGTTCGCAAGTGTGGCGGTTGGGCCATTTGCGTTCAGCGCCAGACCCATTGATATGCCTATCATTTTCTTCCTCGGTGCCCTGGTCGGCTTTATGCAACACGTACTGGCGCCAAAATCGGTGCTATATTCCAACGTCTTTGAAGTCACGGCGGCAGTGTTGACCTCCTTCCTCGCCCGTGCATTCGGGTCCATCCGTACCACCGTTAACGGCGAGGAGCAGTATCTCTTCTGCTTCTCAGCCCTCTCTCAATCCTCCATCGCTCTCATCCTTCCCGGTTTCATGGTTCTCTGCAGTAGCCTGGAGCTACAATCCCATCAAATAATTGCTGGATCGATTCGCATGGTTTACTCGATCATCTATTCTCTCTTCCTGGCTTACGGGATCACCGTCGGCACAACCGTCTACGGCCTCATGGACAGCAAGGCCACTTCCGAGAAATCCTGTCCCAACCTAGACATCTACGGCAACACCTACATCCAGCATTTCACCTTCGTGCCCGTCTTCGTGGTCTTCATCACCATCATCAACCAGGGCAAATGGAAGCAAATGCCCGTGATGATCGTCATCGCCCTCTGCGGGTACGTCACCAACTTCTTCAGCACGACGAAGCTCGGAAGCCAGTCCAGCGTCGCCAACACAGTCGGTGCCTTCACAATCGGCGTCCTTGGCAATCTCTACAGTCGGGTCTGGCACGGCCATGCAGCGACTGCTATCCTCCCTGGTATTTTTGTCCTGGTGCCGTCCGGGCTGGCCTCTAGTGGCTCGCTCATCGCAGGCCTCAACTACGCCGACTCGGTAAGAGAGAGTCTGAAGTCCGGCAACAACAGCGCCATCAGCGATGACATGTCTATTGTCAGTGTTGGATCTCAGATGATTCAAATCGCCATTGGCATCACGGTTGGATTATTCTTGGCCGCACTGGTCGTTTATCCATTTGGAAAACGTCGCAGTGGGCTGTTTAGTTTTTAATTTTTTTTTCGACCATATTTACTATTTACGGACATATTGTTTGTTTGCATATTTGTTCTGGGAGTTTGGGATTTAATAGAGATATTATATTGCATATTTATCGAGCGTCTTACATAGACAAACACCTTTTTTGAGTAATTCAAAATCAATTTGCGAGTTCTCAAGCTGCTTATCTCCTTCACTCGTTCAAACATAAGGTCGACTCATTGACACCATCCATGAATCCAGAATCCAAAATTGAATAACATGGACTGAGAGGCCTAGCGGCAAGTATCTTCTGATCCTGTATGGAGGGGTATCACCTCCCGCACCCACCGACTGCGAACTGGGAGACTTCTAACCCTGTGAAGACGACTGCTGGGGAGGGGGGTTCTACTCCGCTGCCTTCGACCTAGATCTGTATTTTATCAGGGTATAGGAAGCCGGATTGCGGTTCCCCAGCCGGGTTATCAACTGCGGAGAGCGCATACCGAGGTATATTTTCTTTTCTTTTCTTTTCTCATAAGGCGGGAGAGACTATCATTATAGTGACATTTAGGGTAGATGAAGAAGCAGTCGTGTTTAAAGGGGTTATGATCTTGGGTAGATACCTAGATACAAGCTTTTTCAGATGCGGATAATTATAGTACTACTACCTGAATACATACAAATATATCACTTTTAGTACCTTGATTACACGATATAATCGAACCTCCTGCCTCTTCACTAAAAGTTGCAAAGGCCTTCCCCTTCCTTGTCATCTGATAAAGCCTTGTGAGATAGGACTCCCAGTCCCCAATATGAGAACACTCAATCAGAGCTAGGGTGGGCAATTGATTACAACCTAGATCGGTCACACTCTCAGTGACATGGCAGTAGATTGATATACAACCTTTCCAGGCTCTCTAGGCCTCACTAAACAGGGTTAGCATAAGAGCAGGCAGACCATGGCAAGCAGTCTCTCTTTTCCAAGCAGAATAACAATATAGTATTATCCCTGTCAGTTTGATCATGGTCGAATCCCCAGCATCCCCAAGGACATGGCGATTCGGTCCATCCAATCCTCCGTCTCGGGGGTAAGGTTCAGAGACGATTGAACGTGCTCCGGGTCGAATTGGACCTGCCACGCACCGGGATTCCGCCCTAGGCCCGTCCAGGGGCTTATGATAGACAGGCTCTGGGTGCTGTCTAGCGAAGAATTCGACAACGGGGAATCATTTGTGCTTGTCCGGTATGAATGCAGACGAAGTAACAGCAGTAACTGATCAATGAGACCAATCGCGAGTCGGATTCCGTACAGCGAGGAGTGCGCGAAAGCGTCGATGAAGTTCCACGCGATTGGGCCGACAAAGGTTTCCCACGATGCGTCGGAATCGGGGGTCCCCTGGCGAGATACGCCGATTTCTAGCTGGTGTCGGATGTCAGAGAGCCTTTCTCTGCTTCGGGTCATTTGGTGAATGAGGGACTGGGAGGAAGTTGAGGTGGATAGGGGGATGTCTGGGGCAGGTTGGAGGATCTCTCTTGTCTCCATGAGCCAGCCTGGGCATGAAGCGGTTTCGATAAAGGCGCGATCAACCAGTAAGCCGAGATCGCTTCGTTTGGAACTCCTAGATTCGTCTCGGACTAGTGATTTTAGGAATTCTCTCCACTCTGGTTTACCTAGGAAACATCTTCCGCCGCGGATAAAGGCCTCGGCTACCAGTAACGACCGGCATGATTTTAGTAGAGTCAGGCCGAACCCCGTGCGGTGAGCCTCTGGTCCCCGGAGCTGGATTATAGTCGCTAGACCACGCGCGTGTGTTAACCAGGATACCGGGTTAGGGCTATCCTGCATTTCATAGACACTGAGCAAGATGGCCGCAGCAAGGACCTCGTCACGAGATGCTTCTCGGATCTGAGGGAGGAGATCGGCAAGATATACCAGAGCGCGACTATACATGTGCCTGCTGCAGGTAACCTTGTCAGTGTCCCCATTTTTCTTGCCCACGAAAAGCGTCGATATGCTGCGGAAAGCCCAAACGAGCGCCAGTGGCGCGGTAGGAACAGGTTGGCGGGCATAGTCGATCCAATTCACTTCTACCCGCCCGCCACACGATGCGAACTGGGCCGGGAAGTTGGCGAGGAGGAAACTACAGAAGACCTCTTTCCCCTGCAGATCTATGGCGCGCGCAGCTAGGTTTGGCTCCACGCGCTCGTCGATGGTGGGACGGCCCGGCGCAATGGCGACATGCTGGATCAGGGAGGAGGCAGTTAGAATACCGCATGTGTGGCTGGGTGGAGGTAAATATTGAGTTTGTGGTTGTGAGTGTGGTCGTCGTCTCATAGACCCGGAGGTTTGGTTATAGAATTTCCATCGCTTCTCGTAGCCGGGGCACTTGGTTTCTCGCCGTGTGCATTGCTGGCACTCTGGTTGGGTGAGATCACACTGTGAATTCGGTTAGCGATCGATAGTTCAGACAGGAAGGATGCTCTCAGAGACCTTGACTCGTCGCCGGAGACACCTTTGGCACCCGTTGCTGCGTGGGACTCCAACCATAGCTGCAACCGGTGGTGAAGTCTGGGAGGCTCGGGGATATGGAGTGAAGAATAAGGAACATGGGGAGAATACGAAGGTGGCTCATTTGTCTCTGTTAGCCTGGTGGGAGCGCATTTTATACTTCTTTGGCGCTGGTTGTGAGTGGTTCGCACAAAGCCACTGTAGAGACTAATACGAGGCGGAGTCAATGAGGGGTGGATGGGCTTGATTATGATGGTTCGCATCTCTCCCATTCTCCTCCCTGCAAGGTGAACGTGCACTCCAAGGGGCGAAGATGATCCCTGGTCCATGCTATTGGATGTACATAAAGACGTTTCCCAGGAAAGAGATCTTGGACCGAGGCTTTTTAAACTAATTACAGCCTACTCATCTATATAAAATAAAAAGTAGTAAGTAATAACAAAAATATCGTAAATATGTTAAAAAGATAAGGTGCTATTATAGCTTTTCAAACTGTATGATAGGGAAGGTGCCTCACTAAATGGTCAGGTGACCACCTAGCCCGGCACCTGCGCTCATCGAAGGTGCACCTGACCTGTGTACTCCCTCGGATCTAATCTGGGCTCACATCATAGTGTTAGTCCGAACTAGAGTTTTAGGGGCCAGAACCCGGACAAAATATATTCCTAGTATTTCATTACAATATCATACCATTATCTACCCCCCTAATCACCCTAGACAAAAAAACAGAACAAGGCCTAATAGGGCCCTAACCCCCTAACCTACCCTAACCACTTGGTTAGTGGTGGTCAGAGGTGGTAATTGTATTACCAGCTGTAATTTATCTCTGACCACTAAAGCTCTATTTTCTGACCAACACTACGATGTATCCCCATCTAATCTGATTATGATGGATAGATCAAGAAAAGTAAAGACCTGGCATCGATAGTTTTCTACAAGATAGGAATGTGAACACCAAGAGTGAGTTGATAATTTCTTCCTCCATGTTCAACCAAGTTAATGATGTCAAGATGCCAATTGTGTCTTTGCAGCTGAATGGAAAAACTGGCAAAATGGCCTCATTTAGCCTGAATCGACGATGTTGCTCTTGGGCCCCATAAAAGCCGCCCAACAAACAGCTTCCCCAGAATCCTCCGGTCCTGCAATTGCGACGATACAAATGTCAACACCGACGGGGTCAACCCCCGAGCCCAACCCGGCGCCACGTATAACCCTGCTTGATCTCCTCCAGACCAGCTTCACCGTCTGCGTCCGGTTACCATGGGTGGTGAGCACGACTCTCCTCCGCCGCTGGTGGCCGTGGAATCCGTATAGACCCCCGCCGATTCGCGAGCACATCTTTCGCCATGTGATGACCTGGTGTGTTCCCTCCCTCCCCAAAGGAACGAACCCTCAAATATAAAAAGCGTCAAGTCTAACTCTCTTGCACAGCCTCGGAAACCACGTCCCCCTCTCGCTCTGGAATTGGTATCTCGCCGCAGACACAAGCGGCAACAACCTCCTCACATCGACCCGCTACGGCCACCTCACGCACATCTTCCAGCCCGTCCGAACGCCGCAGTTCTCCGGCTTCTGGATCTGTCGCGGCCTAAACCCAGACCCCATTGAGCCCCGCGACGCCGACCTGACCCTCCTCCACTGCCACGGCGGCGGGTACGTCTCAGGCCACCCGTCCGTCGGCGCCCCCGAGCACGTCTTCCTCGCCGAAGTCCTGCAGCACCACAACGTTTCCACCGCCATCTTCTCCCTCGACTACACGCTCACCCCGAAGGCCCGGTTCCCGCACCAACGCGACGAGGTCCTGGCAGCCTACGACTGGCTCCGCGATGATCTGGGCGTCGACCCCTCGAAAATCGTCGTAATGGGGGACTCCGCCGGTGGCCACGCCATCATGTCCCTCCTCGTGGGCCTCCACGAGCGTCGACAACTCCAACCGGGTCGGGAAAGCGAGAGTCCTCGGCCCGCCGCCGCCGTTCTGGTCAGCCCGTGGTTGAATCTGTACTCGTCGCATCCGCGCGCGCTGGCTCTGCACTGGGAAGAGCGGCTCTTCAAGCGGTCCCTTGACACATGCTGCCGGCGGATTCTGCGCGATGCCACCCCGGAGGTGAAGCTCGCGTATGGTAATTTCGCGGTCGGGAGGGAGGCTCGCGGGTCGTGGGCGGAGATCCTCCCGCGCAGGACCTGGATCACCGCGGGGGCCGAGGAATTTGTGTTCCTGTATGATATGGAGGATGTGGTGGCGCAGGCGAAGGAGGACGGTGCGGAGATTGAGATCCAGGTTACGGAGGGGAAGAACCATACCTGGCAGTGTGCGGAGGCGTTTGGACAACAGGGTCAGCTCCTGGCGCTGAAACCGGATGAGGAGCCTACGGGGTTGATGGAGGGATACCGGGCGATAGCGATGCAGATCTTGCAACTCACTCAGCAATAGACATGACCTGACATCTAGATACCACACATACACGTACGCTGGGGCCGCATTGTAGGGACCAAATTTACAACTTCATCGCCGTCATGTCCAACGCCTCGTAAATAGCCTTGACATAATCCTGCACCCTGCGGTTCCCCAACGTCCCATGCTCAATCCGATTCATCGCATACGTAATGGTTATCTTCCGGTCCAAGTCCATAATCCCAATCGACCCTCCCCAGCCTCCCCACCAGCAGACTTTCTCCCCTGCGGGCACCCAATCTGGCGACTGCTTCTCCCCGACGGGATTCGATAACCCGAACCCCATCCCCATCCGTAGCGGGATCCCCAGCACCAGATCGGGTCCGTTCGACTGCTCCTGGAAGATCAAGTCGACGGTCTCCGGCGACAGGAACTGTTTCCCGTCTACCGTACCGCGGAGGGTGATGATGGAAAGGAGACGGTTGATGCCGCGGGCGTTGGAGAAGCCGGCAACAGAGGGGATTCCAGAGGTACGGAATTCCGGGGTCGCGCTATCCTCTCCTCGCATAGGGCAGCCGAAGAGGGCGCGGAAGGAGATGCTCCCTGGGGCGGGAATGGGGAAGTCAGGCGGTGGGGGCCCCGGGGCGGCGATGTCTGCGATGCGCGGGTATTCGGATTTAGGGACGGAAAGGAGGAAGTCTGCATCTCGGGGGAGAGCCAGGTGGTCGCGGATAAATTGGGGGTGCGGTTGGCCCGAGGCGTGGTGGATCAGGCCCCCCAGCAGGAGGCCTTGGCTGACGAGGTGGTAGCCCGATGCGGCGCCAGGCGTCCACCAGGGTTGTTGAGCGATGAGTTTCTCGGTGGCCAGGGCCGGGTTGGCGAAGAGGTTTTTGGCCTCGATGGGCGGGTCCCAGGCTGGGAGGCCAGCTGTGTGGGCGAGGAAATGACGTACGAGGATGTTCTCCTTGTCCTCCGTGCGGAACTCCGGCCAGTATTTAGCGATGGGAGCGTTCGGGTCGAGTTGGCCTTGGTCGATCAGCAGGAGCGTTGCCAGGGCCGCGATGGTCTTGGTGACTGACCAAACAACCACGACCGTGTCGCGCGTCCAAGGGGTGGTCTTCTCGGCGGAGGTATATCCACCCCAGAGATCGACAACGTCCCTTCCATCGATATTCACAGATATGGAAGCCCCAAGTTCTTCGCCGCTGCCGAGGTGTTTGGCGAAGGTGTGGCGCAGGGCGGAGAATTTGGGGTCGCAGTGGCCGTTGACGGATGCCATTGGGGGTGGAATGTGGAATTGAGTCACTGCCCTGTCTCGGATGCGTACATGCAAAATGAGCTTACTCGGGGTAAGTCCACTTTATATTAGGTCCCCTACAAAGTGGACATGAGATATCAACTCTGGTCGCGAGTGAGTGAGGGGTTCCCTGTCATGGACCTGATGCGGCAATCCTACCTCGGTCGGTCGACGGCTGTTGAGTGACAAATACAAATTGGAGGTCTAATCGGCACAGCCACGGATGATGCATTCCGAGTCATTCCCTGTCACGGCTCTCGATCCTGTACAGAATAAATGATTGAGTCCAGTCCTGGACGAGAGTTGTCGGGTATTTGCAGGTATCTAGGAGTATATCTCGGGAAATATCTCTGTACCCGGAACTGGTATGCCGACGGACCCTCTTCGATGATGTGCGGTGGATCCGTTAATGTGGATACGCCCTCCACTTCAGGGTCTGGCCATCGGGAAACATCAAATGAGCGGTGGATCGGAGATCAAAGGGCGCAGGTGAAATCTATGTCGACCTGAAGACACCGACTGCAGAATCATGGCGATTCAGTGAATGTTTAACCGTATAGTGTACGAGGACAGTCGTAATGACGTCACAATGTTTACGGCCATCACCACATTCATCCTTGACGATGGGAAAGAGAGCTATTGTCACGGCGAAAATGCAATCGAGACGCATGCCTGCATTGCCGATTGAGTGATCCAGCTTTCATATTTGGGTTGAAAGGGTCGTGCGGCCGTTGGGTTTCCCTTTCAATGACACCATCACTTTGACTTCCCGGCGTTTCCACTCCCGGTCAATAAAACCACCCCCTTCCCACCGTCTTTCCGAAACAATACAGGACTTGTAAATCCTTGAGACCGCTAAAACTAAACATGGCTTCGTCGACAGGTTCCAGCAGTGATCTGTCCGAGATCGCCACCGCTCAGCCGACTTTTGACGCCATCCGTTCGCAAACCCTCAGTCGGCGACAGACCAATGTCGAGTTGGCGCGGGTCGAGACGCTTCGCTTGACACAGCGTTCGACGGTTGGATCAACAGCGGGACCAGCTCCTCGTAGGGAATGGCTGCCGTTTGGCGGAGGGAAGGATTATCCTCCCGAGTTGCCTGACCCAGAGAAGTATGTGGTCGAGTTTACAGATGCGGCGGACCCGATGCATCCGCATAACTGGCCGATGGGTAAGAAGTAAGTGCGGAAAACAGGCTAGCATAGCGTTCACGCAAGAAAAAAAAATGAAAGTTAGGAGGTTAACCCAAGTCATAGAGTCAGGTTATCCCTCATTCTAGCCTACGTTACCTTCGTGTCGTCCTTTGCCAGCGCGATCTTTTCATCTGCAATCGGTCACATCGGTGCAAACTTTGGCATCAGCAACGAGGTTGCCACGTTGGGAGTTACATTGTACGTTCTAGGATTCGCAGCAGGTCCGACCTTCTGGGCACCCGCGTCTGAGCTGGCGGGCCGGCGGTGGCCGATCACTGCAGGAGTCTTTGGGTACAGCATCTTCACAATCGGAACGGCAACAGCAAAGGATGTCCAGACCGTCATGCTCACCCGGTTTTTTGCGGGCCTCTTTGCTGCAAGCCCGCTGGCTATCGTGCCGGCTGCCTTCGCGGATATGTATAACAATCGGCAGCGTGGTATGGCCATTGCCATGTTCGCCATGGCGGTGTTCGTTGGACCATTTGCCTCTCCTTTCATAGGAGGGTTCATCACCATGAGTTATCTAGGCTGGCGTTGGACCATGTACATTGCCTCCATCATGGGGTTCTCTGGCTCGGTCCTCTTGCTTTTCTTCTTCAAGGAGACCTATGCACCGGTGGTGCTCATGGAGAAGGCAGCGATCCTGCGACGGCAGACGCACAACTGGGGCATCCACGCAAAGCAAGATGAGGTGGAGCTCGACTTCAAGCAACTGATAACGGTCAACTTCAGCCGGCCCTTCCGTATGCTCTTCACCGAGCCGATCGTCTTCCTGGTGACGGTGTACATGTCGTTCATCTATGGATTGATGTACGCGCTCCTCGCCGCTTATCCGGTGGTGTTCCAAGGCATCCACAGCATGAACCTTGGCGTGGGGAGTCTGCCGTTCATCGGACTGATTGTCGGCGAACTCCTCGCAGGTCTGTATTCAATTCTGAGCCAGTCCGCGTATACAAAGAAGCTGTCGGCGAACAACGATATTCCCGTGCCGGAATGGCGGCTCCCTCCGGCAATCGTGGGCGGGATCGCCTTTACGATCGGCCTTTTTTGGTATGTGGGCGCAATCTTTATTTAACTTTTTTCCCCCCTGATGGCGATCTGACGAACAGGATTCCAGGTATGGCTGGACAGGGTTCACCAAGGACATCCACTGGATGGCCCCCACTGCATCCGGGGTATTTGTGGGTTTTGGAATCTACTGCATCTTCCTGCAGTGTTTCAATTACCTGATCGATTCGTATCTTCAGTTGTGAGTGACCCTTGCTTAGCTCCGCTTGGTTCAACCTTCCCCCTGAGATATAATTTGGGCTGATACGGGGGGGGGGAAATTATAGTGCGGCGTCGGTCTTCGCCGCCAACACCATTCTCCGGTCGGCGGTGGGGGCATGCTTCCCCCTCTTTTCGCGACAGATGTTTGTCAATCTGGGGGTGCAATGGGCGGGCACACTGCTGGGATGCTTGGCTGCGATCATGATTCCCATCCCTCTGCTGTTTATTATCTGGGGGCCAGCACTGCGACGGAAGAGCCGGTTCGCTCCTCAGGCAGTAGTTTTCGAGGAAAAAGCGTAGAACGAGCCGTGTAGGGTGGTATCCGTGCCATCGGACCATCACGTTAGCAATCCGAAATGCAAGCAAGTGGTATGGTTGGTCATCGAATCGCCCTGTCATCCCACAAGTAACAGCAATCTAGTTAGTAACAGAGCAAGCCACCCGCTGATAAGAGACACGGGGTGATACGCTCTCGGGGATATCCGCTTTGGGGCCCTCCGTCTCACGTCTGGCTCGCCCATTAAGGTTGTCTGCCCCGTTGTTCCATGGCTCAGATCGGCAAATCGTGCGTGTTCGCCAAGCTGCCAGTGAGGGTCCAGAGATAAGGGTTTTTTCTTTCTTCCGGCGCGTGAAAATAAAATCTCGTGGCGCCGCCGCCCCTGTGTCGTGTGTGAACTTTCCTGAACTGAGACTCTTGGGGACTCTGCGCGCTCTCTCGCTTCAACTGCAGATTCCTTTGCATTCATTCCCTTTCAACCCTTGAGGTTCTTTTCCGGATCATCATGGGTGTCGCAGATTGGTTTGTTCGAGCCAATCTGGCCGTGGCTCGCAGCCCGGTCGGTCGATATTTTCGCCTCGAAAATTCAGGTCATGTAAGCCACACAGCATGCAAATGGAGAATAGAGAAGAAAACAATGTCACTAACCATGCGACTCAATAATAGCCCAAGGAACGAAAAGGCGCATACTTCCTCACCGAAATTAGAGCCGGCCTTGCCACCTTCTTCGCCATGGCCTACATTATCAGTGTCAATGCGACCATCACCTCTGACACCGGTGGGACGTGTGTGTGCCCCGCCGACGACTTTGCCAAAGATCTATGCAGTACCAATATCGATTATATGATCTGCGTGCAAGAGGTCAATCGCGATATCGTCACCGCTACCGCCGCGATCTCCGCCATCGCGACCTTCTGCATGGGTTTGTTCGCTAACCTCCCCGTCGCCATCGCTCCTGGAATGGGTCTTAATGCATACTTCGCCTACACTGTCGTCGGATTCCACGGCTCCGGAGTGATCCCTTATAGTATCGCTCTCACCGCAGTTTTCGTTGAAGGATTTGTCTTCCTGGGGTTGACTCTTCTGGGTATCCGACAATGGCTGGCCCGAGCTCTTCCGGCCTCCATCAAGCTTGCCACGGGTGCTGGTATCGGCTTATATCTCACATTGATCGGGCTCAGTTATAGCGCTGGAATAGGTCTTGTGCAGGGAGGCACCGCCACTCCTCTGGAGCTGGCCGGCTGTAAGGAGGAGCTCATGGACCCCACAACCGGCTTGTGTCCGTCGGGAGCCAAAATGCGCAACCCGACCATGTGGATCGGTATCTTCTGTGGTGGTGTGTTCACGGTTTTTCTGATGATGTACCGCGTGAAGGGTGCCATCATCTTTGGTATCCTGCTTGTTTCCATCATCTCCTGGCCTCGCCCGACCCCGGTTACCTATTTCCCTCATGACGATCTCGGCGACAACCGGTTTGATTTCTTTAAGAAGGTTGTAACCTTCCACCCGATCAAGCATACCCTAACGGCCCAGGAGTGGAATCTTTCAGGGCACGGTAGCCAATTTGGTGTCGCCTTGATTACTTTCCTTGTAAGTCATCACTTCTTCCACTTGGAAGCTAGATGGCGCGAGAACTGACCAGTAATTGGTAGTATGTCGATATCCTTGACACGACTGGTACCCTATACTCCATGGCTAAGTTCGCTGGAACTCTCGATGAGCGTACGCAGGACTTTGAGGGCAGTGCTCTCGCATACGTGAGTAACCTTTCATCTCATTCTAGCCAACTTGGTTAACCCCACCTTCAGATGGTCGATGCGATCTGCATCTCAATCGGATCCTTATTCGGTTCTCCACCAGTGACCGCTTTCATCGAGAGTGGTGCCGGTATCTCCGAGGGTGGTCGCACCGGTTTAACATCAATGGTGACAGGGCTCTGCTTCTTCATCTCCGTATTCTTCGCTCCCATTTTCGCCTCTATCCCGCCGTGGGCAACCGGCTGCACGCTGGTCATCGTCGGCTCCATGATGATGAAGTCCACTGTCGAAATCAACTGGCGCTATATCGGAGACGCTGTCCCCGCGTTCCTGACCATCGCCCTCATGTCCTTCACCTACAGTATCTCCTACGGCCTGATCGCTGGTATCCTGAGCTACATCACTTTCAACGGAATCGTGTGGGCGATCGACAAGTTGACTGGCGGCCGCATCGTGCCCCCGAACCGCGCCGAGGAGAAGGACCCGTGGTCGTGGAAGATTCCCGGCGGTTTCTTCCCTCCCTGGCTCGTGCGCCTTTCTCATGGTCAGAAGGACTTCTGGCGAGCACCCGAGGAGCGCAATAGTCTGGATTTCGGAGTCGTCCCGGCCCCAAATAAATCGGTGTCGTCTCAGGATCGAGCGGCCGAGAAGACCACTATGGATACGAAGCTGTCATAGTGCTCTGGATGATGATGCTGATGATGTGGGACTTGAATCTTGGTGTGTGTTTGTGATGTGAATAGAATACTCTCCGTAATTAGCAATAATTGAGCTTATTTCCGACCAATATCTGTTTCTCTTCAGATCGTAAGTAATAGCTTTATTCACAGTTGATCCAACCCATTGTCGCTGATGAGGGAAACCGATGGACGACTCCAGAAGGAAAGTGTTGTTGTCAAGTCGAATCACGTGGGCCGGCTTGTGTTGTCACCTTGTCTTCCCTTCGTACCATGGTCATATCTGGTCAATGCAGAGAATGCCTTGGTCTGGCTATTCCTATATGGAGGGGTGCTTATGGCAGAGATCTAAGGAAAGTTCACGCGGGAATTATCAATTGATAGTATGTTTATGGAGAGTCTCGACCAGGAGGGCCTCTACACTCCAAGGGCTTCAATCACATCACTTTCAATACCGTCAAAGAGGCTTAGGTAAGGTATTTTACAAGCGCATTTTAAAAGTAACTACTGATACAAATTTAATAAGTTGCAAATAGGTGATTCAAAGGGAAGCACCTGGCAGTTAGTTACCCATATTAGTGTAACGTCGGTTAATAGTAAGACCCAAATATATAAAAGCGCTAAGAACACCCGTTCTCAACTTAGTCCCCTTTAAATCTATTGGGAAAGCTGAAACAAATTAATATCCTATACTCTATACTACAACTCATGCTACGTGGGTGGGTTCGCTCTGTGAGGGGTAACCATATTTGGTAGATGTATTAGCTTTCAGACTCGTTGCCAGAGAAAAATGAATTCACGGGTTTCCCGGTAGTTCCTATTTTATTTCTGGGAAGTAGAATCTGACTTTCATACGCATTGACCGAGCCTTGGAAGTTAAAAAAACCAGACTATCCTATCCAGCGCCACATGTTGTTTACCAAGTCTCTTTAATAAAGTCAGCACATCGTTCGCCAATCCCATACGCTGGCAGTTGGGTATGAGCTCCTGGAAGAATGGGCATCACACTGCAGTCCGCCACGCGCAGGCCAGCCACCCCACGCACACGCAGCTTATTGTCCAAAACGGCGAGTGGGTTGTCGTCTTTGCCCATTGCACAGGTTCCGGCCGGGTGGTAACCTAGGGACATTGTTACTTCGCATTTTACGAGGTCCGAGTGGGAGAGGGTAGGGGACCTACATGTGGTGACATGCTCCTTGACATGGGGAATCCACTCCTCGCGTGTGGTGTAAGTGTGGTGCATCAGATTAGGAGGCCACGATCCCTTGACGATATCCTTGGTACCCATACCCTTCGTGACAATCTCGTTTCCAAAACGGCACGCTTCCGTCAACAACAGTACGTCCAGTGGGTCGGCGAGGTAATTGCAGTCGATGGCCGGGTTCACGAACGGGTCCTTGGACTCGAGTGTCACTGTGCCACGGGACTTGGGCGCGAATAGCTCTGCGACTATCGCGAAGGTATGTTTGTTGTCGACAGGGAAATCGGTATATTGCTTGGGGCCCCCATAGCATTCTAGGGTCATGAACTCAATGTTGGGCTGTTTGGGGGTTAGGCCCATAGGATCACGGCCAGGTTCACGCGGCGCATCTCGCCAGAGCGGCTCATCTTTCAGTCGGTCATCCAAGCGTGCAAAAGTGATGGGGCCAAAGGGGAAGTTTGAAAGCAAGCCGCGCTTGTGCTCCTTCCATTCCAAGTTAGCCTTGGCCATATTATCATCATGCCAAATGTAATCGGTGGTGAGTCCAGCTTGCTCAGTTTCATAATGCATTATTGCAATCTAAGTCGGTTAGAGTGGAGTGATACAAGAGATTATAGGGTAGGGAACGTACAGCATGGTCTATGAGATTTTTCCCAACGCCTGGAAGATTCACCTGAGTTTCGATACCGAGCTTGGTGAGCTCGTCGCGTGCACCAATACCCGAGCGCATAAGGATGGCTGGGCTTAAATATGTACCAGCCGATACAATGGTCTCTCGTCGGGCGAAGAAAATCTTATCTGTTCCATCGGCTGTGCGAGTCACAACCCCTGTCGCCCGCAAGCCCCCTGCAGTTGACTCGAGTACGATGCGATCGACGGTGGTGTCGGTTTGGATCGTGATGTTAGGGCGCTCATTCTCGTTTGTGATGAAGTCCGCCGCGGTCGTTCGGATACCCTTGAAGACGGTGCGAGGGGCATGGCCACATCCATGGGGAACGTCACCGGTTGAGAACATATCGTGGTGGAGAGGTAAGTTGTGGTCGACAAAGGAGTCTATCAAACGTTTTGCGATTGGTGCGAGATCATGAGGCTCGATGTGAAGAGGACCCGAGTAGCCATGGCTCTTCCGGTCTTCCTCAAACCAGGGCTTCGTGTGGAAGGTTTCCGGCTATGGTGGTCAGCCGGCATAATCGCAAGAGTGCATATTGGCATGGCAACCTTTCTCATGGCGTCGAAGAACTCGTCGCCGCTCCATCCCTCCAGTCCCCAATCATCATAATCCTGCTTGGAGCCACGAATGCACAAGGTGCCATTGCAGCCGCTACTGCCACCAAGGAAGCGGCCGCGGCTGAGCTTGACTTGACGATTATCCAAACCTGGCATAGGCTTGGAGACAAGGTTCCAGTCGGTCTCCGAGTCGAAGTTCTTTGACCACGCTCCCGCCATATGCACATTCTCCAGGTTTGCATTATGCTGGCCAGCTTCGATGACCAGAACACGGAGGCCAGGGTTCTCGGCGAGGCGTCCGGCGATAACGCATCCTGCTGTTCCTCCCCTATCAGGTAAATCAGCTCCAAGCCACCGAACTCACGATCTATGACAAAGTTTTAAAACTCACCCACAGATCACATAGTCGTAGGCGTTATCCGGGCCCACCACTGAGGCCATGGCGGCGGTGGTCTGAGATTCGTGTTAGGTTGATTGATTGATTGATTTTTGGCGGCCAGGGCGAGCGAAGTCCGGATGGAGGGCAAGGGGAAATTCTTCCAACCCTCCCCTTTTTATGTAGGTGTATAATCGCACGGCTTAGGTAGGGGAGATATGAAAGGCCGGCTGGAGCACTGGCAGCTGCCAGACAGGGTAGGTGCCTACATCGTCGAATCCAAGTCGACGTGATTTCTTCGGTCATAAATGATGAGACGCATTCCGCAAATGCAAGGCACAACTTAGTTAAATCACTCATCAACTTCCACATTCACCGGTCGGCAGTTGGCAAGTATTATTGGAGCAACACTGAATTCAGGATTTACGTTTTTGGTTTGGGCTGCACGTGAGGGCGGTTGAATGTCTCCTTGTTCCTCCGTCGCTTCTTTCGGCATGCGGGATGGAGAGCAGACGATCAATCCATGCCAAGGGGAAGGCAGCCAGTCTGAGCCGAAGAGGCGAGGTTGATTGACAGGACGGAGAAGACGGAGATGGGTCACTCGGATAACCTGGTTCTTGAGCTCCAGGTCAGTCTACGCTTGGTTCGAACGCTATTATTGGGCTGCCCGCGGTCTTTTCCCCATACCTGAGGCGGGGGACTTGCCCGGCCCATTTTTTTTCTCCACGTTTTGCTAGGTGAATGACCGATGTCGGTCGCTTTAATTCGGCGGCTAATGAATGTCGGATCGGTGACTTCCTCACCAAGTTCCTCGTAGTGGTTCATTTACAGGCCTGACATTGAGTCCCACGGTAGCTCACTGCAACACTGTTCCGCCACTCTGGTCGGGCACTCTGTCGCGACCGTGGTCGCCAAACCACCTTCTACCAACCCGTCTACAACAGGCGATCGAATCCATGTTTTGATGCGTCTAAAACATTGACTTCCCCCACTCACACACGTTTAATCTTTCCAGGCGATGGTGATAGGCCGCGGATCCAATGGGCTCCACCGCTAGCTTCGCCTTGCGACAGGACCTTTGCTTGAGGGTCATTTCGGTAATCCCAAAGCTTGGAACGAATCTGGTCGAGAACTTGCTTTTTGGGCCAGGTGGCTTCCTGTAAGTTTAGGGCTAGTAGGAGATGACTCGTCTGAAATGCGAGCAAACTCTCCTTTGCCACCTGGTTGCTATGACTGGCTGCAGATCCAGGAATTAGCTTGCTTCTAGAGCATCATTTGTGCAGCTAACATCCTGGATTGTGTTCGAAAAGCCTTCACATATCGTCCGCAGATACAATCTGCCTCTTCCGCAATGATCTTCGGTCAACTAGCCTTGCTCAAAACAGGCAATTGCATCTTTCCCCTTTTCTCCTAGAAAAGTTCTCCTGGAAAAGAACCCTCTTCCAATCCCGGACCTCCCACGCCACCGATTTGCTTCCAATCGACGATTCCCATCTGGCAGCGGGTCGTGCTCAACTGGGGTGGGCTTACTATTAATGGCGGCCCGGGGCCCATGGACCTGGGAAGTTGGTTGTCTGTTTGACCTCTGTCGGTTTCACGACGTTGATAGGATCTGTTGCAGTCGCCATGCCGACCCCCTTTCAAAAGGAAGCATGGACGGAATATGGCATCGGGGTGATGGTGATCTTGTTTCGCATTTTCGCTCGGGTCAAAATCGTTGGTTTTAAAAATTGGCAAGGCGATGATTACTTTGTAATTGTTGCTCTGATATTCTGGACCGTATGTTTCCATGCGCACCGAACATTCGATCGATCGATCGATTTGACCTCCATACTCACCTCCTTCCCAGGCTGAACTGACGATGCTGGAGCTCATTGGACAGCATGGGACCAACATCGGGTTGACAGATGCGGAGAGAGCTGCTCTGACCCCAGAGCAAACTGCGAGTCTGGTGTATGGCTCAAAATGCTTAATGGCGGGATGGGTGTGTTATGTGACTCTGATCTGGTCACTGAAGGCGTGCATGCTGTTTTTCTACCAGCGCCTCACGTGAGTCCATCGTGTGTTTCTCTTCTACGTCCACAGAGTCTAACCCCCTTCAGTCTGGGGCTTTTTCAACAGAAGCTGGTCAAAATGAATGCGGTTCTTTGCATTTGTACATATATCACAGTGATCCTCACCATTTTCCTTCACTGTCGTCCTCTCGTCAGAAATTTCCAGGTCTACCCTGATCCCGGCTGTAAGACATCCTCCCCCAACGCGGAGAAGACCAGAGTTACTGACCCAGTATCGGCATTTTAGTGAATTGTTCGGCTTCTGGCGTAAATTATATAGTGATTGGTAGGAAAATTGCTCCCCAGACGTTGAGAAAAGCAAAGATGTTGACCAAATACTGGCATTCTAGCGACTTGTAATGTTGCGTTCGTCTTCCTCGCTTCCCCATTTTCCTCAACCTATACTAATCTGCCTGGAGAACCGATGCTGTCCTCACAGCCATTCCCATTCCTCTTCTCCTCAAGGTGCGCCTCGCACTACGTCGGTAATGTTGCCTTCCTCAATCCGCATTGTGCGCCTGCTAACAAGTTCCATCAGAAAGCTAATTATATCGGTGCTCCTGTGCAGCGGCATTTTTGTCATCGTAGCGAGCCTCCTGCGATGTATTCTCTCCCTGCAAAGCATCGACAGTATCAATACTAGCACCATCTGGGCTATTCGCGAAACGGTAAATATCATCCCCCCTTGTTGCAATTTCCGCGCCAATAGTAACCATCCCAGTTCGTCGCGATCATTGCCGTCAACGCACCATGCATTAAACCCATCTTCAGCTCATCCACTTGGCTCCGCTCTTCCTCGAAGGACCCATCATCGAAGCTTGACCGTCGCTACGGACAAAGCGGCAGTTACGGCCTCTCTGCCCTCGGCCGACCCAGACACAGCCAGCTCGACTCGGAGGTCGCGACAAAACCGGAGCGTGGCAGTGACGAGTTCATCCTCGGCGAAAGCAGCAATTATACGTTTGCGAATGATGTCCGTGGAGGGACCACCGATAGCCTATCGGACGAAGAGGCTGGCCGGAAACCAGGCATTCAAGTTACTACCATGTACGAGGTGCGTCACGAGGGGTCAGGGTCGGAGCGCGGCCAAGACGCTAATGGTAATGGATATCGGGATCTATAACCCCCTATACATAGGAGTGAAATATTGGCTCTTGTTCATACCTAGAATACACTGTCTTATTCAAATTCAACTGACAAACAAGTTGTGCATCGACTCCCCGCTGCTTTCCGGGGTTTCGCTTAGCCAGCTCAGGAAACACCCAAACCTGATTCATCCCCCACTTTCATTTATTTAAGCGTCGTTTATTGTTCCCAGCGTCAAGGCCTCGAGGTGAGTTTGACATGAGCCTCGAAAATGCGGATCTAGATCCCCAGGATCCGATTTCAGGGGCATTCCGTCCGTGGATCTCCTCACCGTGGCGCAATTATTGATACGTAGCACAGACACCACCTGGAATAAAACAAGGTTTGCTCGGAATCCGTGCTCCCAATCAGGGCGCTGCCAATTCAGCCATCTATATCGATATGGCTGGGTCGAAATCTCGCTGATAATTAGCTTTTCCCATACTGACGCTGTACCTAGGTAGGCCCTGAGTCCGTGACGCTATCGTCTTCAACCAGGCCGTCGTGTTAATATTGCATTGGCTTTGTCTTGCTCTACTTGGGAGCCAGGGAGTTGCAAGTTGAAGCATAGAAGAGGGGACGGGGACTGTCAGGTGTCACCATGTTGACCTGAGATCTAGCATGTATTAACTATTACTTTGCACTAAGCGTCTTAACACCTTTTTGTAGCGTAGTGATAATATTTTATCTTGACACACCATATAAGGGGTGGATTTAGAATTGCATTATCTCCGGTCCGGTCTAAAGATAGAGCTGGAAGTATGTACGAGGTGTATGGCTGGCATTTTAGATATTAGGGGGAGAGAGACTAGGAGTCTAGACGGCTTTCTTGGGGGCTTACCGCTTGGCGTTGGTCTGAGATAACTCAAACATGGAAGAGAGAAACTTTTAATATTGAATTGGAACTTAATTAAGAATGATATTATATTTTATTATATGCTATTATAATATAAAACCCTCTAATTACCCCTAACTAAAAATATTACAGGGCCTAATAAAACCTTAATCCCCTAATTATTAACACCCTAACCCCGGTCATTATATTATAAGGAGTGATTTTTAACCAACGATGAGGCCGGGATTGTTACTCACGTGACTTCCAAGACCTTCCAACCAATGTTGACCTTTTTCTGACCAACACTGAGCTGGAACCATCTTTCTTGGGACAGTTGAGTCCATACAATTAGCTTTATGGTGCTCATTCCAGTTTCTTATTCGCGAGCGATAACTAATCTTAAAATTAGGCGAAGCTTATATCGCCTCGATGGCACCTGGCCAATACGAAGGAGGCTTCATTTGCGGCGCCTTTCTTCATGCATTTTCTACGTCTGCCACAGAGATGAATATTGCTGGCATTTTTTGCCCCTGATCCAAGCAGCCAGGGTCGACATCAGATTAAATATCACCTCTCGGACAATGCCAAAGAGACAACAGTCCAGAGTGAGATTCTATCAATTCGAATACCTGCTCAACGAGATCCAATTTGCCGCTCATCACACGGTCAGGGGATTGATGATGTGCTGGTTCTGATTTTCAAGACCTTTTGGTGAAATTGACCAGTAATACTGATTGACAGGTTATTAACTGTAGCATGAAACCCACGGGGAATATCAGGATATCAGCTGTATGTGATAGATCGATACCCAATTAATGCAAAGTGTCTGCAGACAAACCCCCACAATGCCCTGATATGACCGTAGGGATAAGGCCGTATATTGTTCAGTCTACCAGTATAAGACCACAACACCATTTCCGCCCGTGTAATTGGGAGCTGAGCTGGTAGAAGCACTAAAAGTACCGACGATGTTGTCCTTCCCAGATGGTTGAGCAAGGAAGCACATTGCCCATCTATTTGATGCCTGAGCTCCTGTCTATCTGGATGGACATGTGACCCAGAAAAGACTTCCTACCCGGTCTCTTCATCCTTCCCACTCAACATGTGCCTTCGTCTCAATAAAGCCATCAACTCAATCTTGAAGTAACGGGCCCACAGCAGCCCCAGATCTAATAACAGGTTAACCCCATCATCAAGAAAAAATGATACAACCGAATTGCCGAAAAAGAGCGCAGGAGAATCACGACTCGCGCGAAATGCTTCCGGTGTTAGGCACACTTCATACGAAGAATTACATAAAACCTATCCATCTGAATCAGTCCATACCATCAGTGTGTTGAACAGGACGTCCTAAGGCTCGATGGGAATCATATCCGAAAACGCAATCAGCATTTACAACTCGACCTAAGAACCATGGCACGACCTCGTACATGGGACTGAATAATAAAACGCCAGCGTCATATTCTCTCTAAACGACATCCATATCTTATACCAAACGCAAATACGAAGAAAAAAAAAAATTCAACCGTGTCATAAACAGAACCAAAGATCATAGCTGAGACGGAGTCTAGAAGTCCGCCGGTTCTGGAAGCGTCACAGGGGTATCATGACGATAAGTACGCGTGATCAAGTCCGCGAAACTCGGCGACCAGGCCACCCGCGGCGTGAGAATCTCCAAATCCCACAGCTCGGACACAAACTTTAAAATGGAGGTGTGGGTGAACTCGCCGGACTGGTCGACAGGGCGATTCTGGACAAGCCCCCTGTCGACCCACGGTGAGATGAGGATGGTCGGGACCCGGATGCCCAGCCGATCGAAGTGGAAGGTGGTGTGTTTGCCGTCGCCAGCGACCTCGGTGTAAGGGTACGAATCTCCGGCGGGTACGTTCTCCGGCGGCGATACGTGGTCGGCAAACCCGCCGTGTTCGTCAAAGGTGAGGATGAACAGGGTCTCGTTCCACTGGGGGGAGCCCCGCACCGCCTCGTAGATACTCTTGACGAAGTCCTCGCCCATGTTGATCGGCGAAGGGGGGTGGAACGACATGTACGAGCAGCATTCCGGGTTGATCCAGGAGAAGCGGGGGAGAGCGCCCTCGCGGGCATCCCTGTAGAAGCGGTCGATGGGCTTGATGTTGGTTCGCGCGCGACCGGATCGGGCCGTCCATTGGTAGAACAGGGCGTCCGGGGCGAAGCCCGTGGTGTTGGAGTAGTTGATCCAGCTGATGTTTGCCGCCGACAGCTGTTCGAAGACGGATACCTGGGGCAGGGCGGAAACTTCAAAGCCGACGTCGTTATCGCCGTGCCCGTGCGACGTGCCCGAGGTGAGATACGCACGGTTTGGGTTGGTTGGGCCCGGCACGGCAGCGAACCATCGGTCGAAGAGGACATAATTCTCCGCTAGGGCATTGAAGACAGGCACATGCTCCGGCGTGTAATAGTTAATTACCTCCGCGGCGCGCGACAGGTCACTGGTCAGGCCGTAGGCGCGAATCTGCTCCGTGACAAAGCCCTGCATGTCCGGACGGTGGATGCTCAGGTCCGGGTGGTCGGTTCCATAGACCTGCTGGTTTCCGCCGCTGATGCTATGGTCCGGATCGTCGGGGGCAACATTCTTAGCCACAGGCTTCGCGCAGACCATGGGGGAATTGGGATCGGCGACATTGGCGGGGTTGCAGAACGTGCGGTTGACCAGCCCGTCGATATCGGGGTTGTAGGTCAAGCCGCCGGCGATGGTGTCAAATGCCAGGTTCTCCTGTACCAGCACGACAATATTCTTGATGGGCGAGTCCGCAATAACCTTAGATGGCGGGTTCCCCTGCCTGGGATGAGGGCCCCAGAAGTAGAAGACAACGGCGAGCGACAAGACACCTATCGTCGCGAGGAGAAGGGCGATAAGCAGCGTGAGCAGCCAGGACGGCAGCCATCGTGGTCTGCCGTCCGGTTGCTTAAATTCTGGCACCTGTTCGCTTTCCTGGCTGTGTCGGCTCAGCTGGTCCTCTTCGTCGCGGCCGTTGAGCAGAGGTTCATCCGACTCGGCGGAAAACCTCGGCTGCGCCTGCGGAGTGGCACGGGAAGCTCCCCGCGATCCATTCCATAGTCGGAGCATGGTGGATATCAGACAGAGACTCCGATCGTGGGGTCTGCTAGGTCTCTGCCTCGCACTGTCTATGTGTGTATAGGAGAAAAGCAAATGCAGCTGGCCAGAGAAACTTTTCAGCCTTTAAAGGGAGATTCCTTATCTCCAGTCATCCTCGTCACTGGATCCAAATCCCACCTTTTCTCAACGCCAACTGGAGGAGAACATGTCCGCGTGAGGCATGCTGATTGGCTGATATGCATGCCAAGCTGCTAAGGTTGAACGGGTTAGAGGATCTGCATTCGAGCCAACAAGAATTATCATCACTTGAAGTTCAGCAAGATTCCAAGTTCCTGAAGTAGTACCAGCAAACTATTATCATTATGGTTCTCAAGCGATGGGCGGGGGATGGTGGGGAGAATGACTCGAGTAAGTCATCATGATCAGGTATAGATTTCAGATATCAACTGCACTATAGATACTTGACTCCTCTGAGTATGTCCGTGAATGATAATAACTGGACCTGGTAACTAGAGAGACCCCGAGGTGATGGTTATGCATCATCCTTGTTTCCTCAATGGGAGACTCGACCCCAGGCAGCAAGGCATCAATGCATCTCCATACTGCCATCCTTGACCGCCATACGATGTTGGAGTAACCCAGGCACCCAGGCACCGACGCTCGGTTATCCGCGGGATTCCCTGGATGATTTCATGCTGAAGCCGGTGTAGATAAACCCCAGGGGGGAATCTGTTCTCCCCTCGTTCTTTTCACACACCCACACATAAACACACAATGGCATCCCTCGTACGCCCTCCTCGATCTCTCTGGCTTCCCCGGCGGGGGTACTCGACCTCCGTGTCGCCCTCTACCCGGTTAAACCTCCCAATCGACTACAAATCGACTCCGCTCCTCCACCACACCTCCTCCTCCCTGTCCCGTGCCCGCGACCTGCCCGGCTCCACCACCTCGAAATCCATGAACCTGTACCAGGCCATCAACGCCGCGCTGCGGACGGCGCTGGCCACCTCGGACAAAGTCATGCTGTTCGGCGAGGACGTCGCGTTCGGCGGCGTGTTCCGGTGCTCGATGGACCTGCAGACCGAGTTCGGGTCCGAGAGGGTGTTCAATACCCCGTTGACGGAGCAGGGGATTGCCGGGTTTGCGATTGGCGCTGCGGCCGAGGGGATGAAGCCCGTCGCGGAGATCCAGTTTGCCGATTATGTGTTCCCGGCGTTTGACCAGATTGTGAATGAGGCGGCCAAGTTTCGGTATCGGGAGGGCGCCACGGGGGGGAATGTGGGTGGGTTGGTGATCCGCATGCCGTGCGGTGCCGTTGGACATGGTGCTTTGTATGCCCCTCCCTACCTACCCCTCCGGGGAACCTGTCAGTGGAGGTAAAACGGGGGTACATGGTAGATTGCTAACGCGGGCTGTCCAGGTATCACACGCAATCCCCCGAGTCGTTGTTCGCTCATATCCCTGGCGTCCAGGTGGTTATGCCCCGGTCTCCGTCACAGGCGAAGGGCCTCCTCCTGGCCTCGATATTCGAGAGCAACAACCCTGTGATATTCATGGAACCTAAGATCCTGTACCGCGCGGCGGTCGAGCATGTGCCCAGTGAATACTACACCATCCCGCTCAGCAAAGCCGAGGTGGTGAAACCCGGCAACGACCTCACGATTATCTCCTACGGCCAACCGCTGTACCTCTGCTCGGCTGCAATCAGCGCCGCGGAAAAGGCCTTCGGGGCCAGCATCGAGCTGGTCGATCTGAGGACAATCTACCCCTGGGATCGGCAGACGGTGCTAGACAGCGTGAAGAAGACGGGGAGGGCGATTGTGGTCCATGAGAGTATGATCAACTACGGTGTCGGCGCTGAAGTCGCCGCGACGATCCAAGAGGGGGCGTTTTTGCGGTTGGAGGCTCCGGTGAAGCGGGTGGCAGGGTGGAGTACGCATACTGGGCTGGTGTATGAGAAGCTCATCCTGCCGGATGTTACGAGTGAGTTTTCCTCTGTATGTTCACTGTGGGGAATCCGGCTGACAGTTTGACTAGGGATATACGATGCCATCAAGCAGACGCTTGACTATTAGGTCTTGAGGGCCCGGTGTGTTCGACGAAGATAATACGAGTGGCCGGGGAGCGATTGTGTGTTTAAGAATCAGTGATACCATTCGGAAGCGATGAGACGATGATAAAGCATAGAATTTTCAAATCTTCTCGCACTCATCTTAGAAACGTTCCGTTCCCTCCTCTAATATAAAAAGGGAACATTTTAAAAACTGGGCCATAATCACCCACCCCCTACCCCTACCCCCTCTTCTCTCTTACCAAAGAAACATACCGCCCCAACGCCATCATCGGGAAATAATGCGCATACAGCGAATACCCTAGAAACAAGTGCTTGGGGAACCCCGTCCCAGTATACCCCCGTTCCACCCACGACGCCGCCACCGCCGTGCCCATCGGCCTCTGCGTCCTAACAAGATACTGCACCCCACGCACAATCGCCGAATGATGCGGCGGGAGCGTAGTGAGGAGCCCCATCAGCGCCCACGCCGTCTGGGAGGGCGTCGAGGAATTGCCCTGTCCTGCCCGCGTCGGGTCATGATAAGTAAGTAGAGTCTCGCCCCAGCCTCCATCGGAATTCTGGACTGAGACAAGCCAGTCCGATGCGGCGGCCATGCTAGATTGAACGTTGTCGGATCCGTCGCCGTGGGATGGTGGGGAGGAGGTGAAGTGGGTTAGGGCGCAGAGGGCGACACTAGTCCCATGGATGAAGTTTGCGCCCCAGCGACCGGACCACGATCCTCTGTCGTCCTGCTGGGAGAGGAGGTACGCTATTGCCCGGTTTGCGGAATTGGTTATTGATTCGTACAGATGAGGGGGGAGATTGGTTTGTTTCTCGTCTCTGACCCGGGGCGGTTGTGGATGCAGTGTGAGTCCCCAGGCTTCGAGGACCCGACTGGTCACGTCGGCCGTGGACGGGTCACACATGTCGTCCATGTCGCTGAAGGGGATCTGATTCAGGAAAAACCGGTTGTTCTCGTGGTCGAGGGCTCCCCAGCCCCCATCACGATTCTGCATGTCGAGGATCCATTGCACGGCCAGGAGAACAGGCGCAGAGGGACTGGCAGCGGGAGAGTGCTTTAGCAGTGCAGTGATAGCGGTGGCCGTATCGCCGACGTCCAGGGCACCTTTTTGCGACAGCCCAACACCGAGCCCCGCTTCTCGAAGCGCAGGATTGGAGCTCACGGCCTTCCTTTCCACCGAAGAACCGATACCCTGCTGCGCCTTAATCCAGTCCACAGACCGAGCCAGCCCCTCGTGCCCTCCTTCCCCCGTCACCCCAGCATCCAGGAGACCAATCGTCATCAAGACGGTATCCCTCCCCGACGAAAGCGCCGGTTGAACCCTGCACCCTCGGTTATCCCGCCAGATCAGCCCCTCCATGGCCTCCAACCCGCGCCGAACCGGCGCCGAGTCAACCCCATACCCTTCCAACACGAGCGCCAGAACCCCAGCATACATCGGGGGAAACATCCCCCCCCAGTCCCTCTGATCCAGATTCTCCAGAATCCACTCCACACATCCCGCGCGGGCCCCAGCACGCCACGAGAACCCCCGCAGACCACCACCCAGAACATGAAGCACGCTATCAACAGCCGCCCACAGCCACGAGCGCGGACCCGCTCTCCCGGCCTCCGTCCAAAGACCAGCCGAATAATACGGGACCTGCTTGTTTGCCGGGTCACACCAGAGCTCATCCAGGAACGGATTCTCCTCGGAGCGGCGGCCATTCGGTAAAGCGAAAACGGGGCGATGGTGCCGGACGAGTAGGAGCGGGATGATCGTCCCGCGCGCCCACGCCGCCATCTGGCAGACGCTGAAGGGGCTCGACGCGGGGATTAAGATGAGCTCCGGGGGCAACTCCGGCACCGCGGTCCAGGGGAACAGACCAAAGGTGGCGAGGAGGATGCGAGTGGGGAGGCCGACTCGGGCGACGCCGCCGGAGCACCGGGCGAAATCTTTCGCTTTCCGGAGGGCCGGGTGCTGGGGGGGTACGCCGAGGATGCGGAGCGCGAGGTACGTCTCGACCGTTACGGAGATGTCGCCGGGGATGTCGGGGGCGAGGGCCCAGGATCCGTCGACGTGTTGCTGGGCGAGCAGCCAGGAGGTCCAGGGGTTGGGGTCCGGGTCGGGGAGGGGTACGGCCAGGGCGTAGAGCAGGGTGATGTATCGGGCGGTGATGGAGGGGTTGGAGTTGAGTTCGCCGTGCCATTGGCCGTTTTCTTTGGCCTCGAGGGCTGAGAACTGGGCTGCGCGTTGCAGGGAGGTGGTGACGTCTTCAAGGAGATGGTGTGTCTGGAGCTCGTCGGCTAGGGTTGTCATGATGGTGTACACCCGGTACCGGGAGGAGGAGATGGTCGTTACGCGAGTCATTGGGGGGGGTTTACGGGGGGAGGAGGAGGAGGAGGAGGAGGAGGAGGAGGAGCGAGGATGCAGGGATTTGGGAAGTGATGTTGGGAGAGGACTGGTTTGGGTGTTCAAGAAGGCATCGTCTGGTGCGTCGTGCATGCAGCATACGTTGACTAGTTGCGGCGGGCATGGAACACGTATTGAATCGCTGAGTTGGCAGCAGTACGTCGATGTCGATTACCATTCCTATCGTTCAAGGGCAAGAGTAAGGAGATAATGTGCAGATACTTCCTCTGGCTAGGGAGACTTCCTCTAGGGCACTGGCTTCGACCTCGGGAAACAACATATGGCTCCCTTCTCCCAGGCCGTCTACTCAGCGCACCATATTTACTTGCGCAGAAGTGTGAGAGAGAAGAAAGGTACTGCTACCGTGAGATATGCAGACTAGGCATTGATGCGCAGGCTAGGCATGGGTGATCTGAGGCCCTATCTTAGGCGACCTATATCAACTCCTTCGCCACCGGCGTGGCTGGCAGTTGTCTCCCAGGAGTGCGTTCCACTATAGACGAAATACACTACCAAGTCCCTCGCCCGGTCACTACTCACCCGCCGCAAACTTACTCCTGGCCCTCAACCTCCCCCCCAGCCGATACAACAGCACCAGTCCCAGCACCCCCAGCAGCGAGACACTCGCGAGAATCACCACCCCCAGCTGCACCCCCAGATGATCATACATGTAGGGTGTCACCATCACAAAGACCGCGGCGACAGCCGACCGCATAAAGTCATTGGCTGCGAGCAGCGACGCCGCGTACCGCGGATACGACGCGGGGACATACACCAGCAGGGACTGGAAGATGACGTAGATGGCGGCGGCGTAGACGGCGACGCCGGCCGTGGGGACCATCCAGTGGAAGGAGGACGCGGTGGCGGTGCCGGCGAAGAGGAAGAGGCCGGCGGAGGCGCCGGCCGTGGCCGGGATGGCGGGGACGAGGCAGGCCTCGAGCTCGGGCGGGGGGTTGGTGCGCGTCCGGGCGGCTTTGGTGGTGAGGAGGTAGAGGGCGTAGAGGGCGCCACCGACGAGAGCGCCGACGACGAGGGCGAGGAAGGTGAGGCTGAAGGCGTGCGCGGACAGGCGGTAGTCGATGCGGTAGAGGCGCGGGAAGGCCGCGAAGAAGGAGTAGTAGATGGCGTAGATGAAGGCTGTGTAGAGGGCGGTGAAGGTGAGGCAGGGGTCTTTGAGGGAGATCTCGAGGGGCTTGGTGAGGGAGTCGGCGAGGGTGTGGAGGAGGGGGAGGGTGGATGCGCTGAGTTCTCCCGGGGCGAAAATGTTCGGATTGCCGGTGCGTCGCCGGAGGTCGGAGGCCCGGTGGATGAGGATGGTCTCGGGGGATGTCTCGGGGAGCAGAAAGGCCAGGGCGACGAGGACGGGCGCGGACATCCAGACGATCTGCCAGAAGGGCCAGCGCCAGTCGACGGTCACGGCGTAGCTGGCGAAGAGGGGCGCCAGGGCGGGACCGCCGACGAGACACTGCACCCAGACGATATACGCGAACGGCGCGGTGTCGCGCGGGAGTATGTCCTGGATGGATGCGCCGGTGGTGGCGAGACAGGGACTGCCGAAGAACCCCTGGAGGAAGCGGAGGGCCAGGATGGCCGCAAAGCTGTCGACGAGGGCGAGCCCGACGGACAGGCCGACGAAGACGAGGAAACTGAGGATGTAGGGCGGATTGCGTCCGACCTTGGGCATCTCGCTGAGAGGGGACCAGAGTAAGGGGCCGGTGCCGTCTGACGCCCCCCGAGTCCGAGGATTAGATTGGCGTTCAGGGTCAGGGTCGAGGAAACCTACATCCAAGCACATAGAGAGCGAGCGTCAGCGAGGCCATCTGCGTCGTTTTGCCATAGCGAAGGGCCATGGCCTCGTAGCTCAGAATGCAGATCGACGAGCCACAGTACACCACGAATGAATAGACCCTACGCCAGGCCTTGGTCAGTCTGGGCCCGGATGGCTTCGCGATCGTCGGACGAGGACCTACGAGATCACGGTGATGATCCAGATCTTGCACGGGAGGGACCAGTTCCGCGGATGCTCGGGGTCGTCCGGCCCATCCCAGGCCACGAGCACGGAGTCATTTCGGTCGTCGGGGGGTTCCTGGTCGAGTCCGCCCCGACCGGCATTCGGCATCGGATACTGACCTGGAGTCAAGAGGCAGATGGCCTGTCCCACCGTGGTCTCCCGGAACCATGGTGCAAGCTTCATGGTGAACGTCTGGTGGAGTGGACGACGCCCCCGGGGCCGCGAGATCTTAAATGCACCTCCGGGGGGGGGGGGGATTCTGCACCCGTAAGGAATGGATATTCCATCCATTCGAGGAACGAAGATCAGGACGATTCTCGTTCCATGGCGTCAGCGGTGAGCCGTCGACATCACTCGGCATGCAGGGCGTCCGATTTGGCCATCGGAAAGAAGAAAGGGGAGGAGAATCTGGGAAGAGAATCTGGGAAATATCCTCCGTTGAAGCAGTCAGACCCGGAAGAATAGATAGATATATTCTCTGTAGAACATGGCACTACCTCCACATATCGAGGGAGACAGGGATCCCTTTCTGGACCAGTATGATCGTCCAGAGCGGTTGATCATAATAATGCACATTCTGACCACCCAGCCAAGGAAGATAGGAAGATGGTCTCTGCTTACTCGGATCCAAAGCCACTGCTCTCCCTGCATGATTCGATCCCCTTCTGCGCCCCCAGAGGCTTGCTTTCTTTTTTTCCTTCGTCGGAAGCAGATGAAGTGATGAACTGGCGGTGATGGGAGAATGCTGGATACCGGAAATACTGCTGTATTGACCACTCTTTTCATGTCTCAGGTAAATAAATCTAGAAATAAATAAATAAATAATAGAAAGATCCTCCATTCTTTGTCCCCCCTCGTTTCTTTTTCTTTCCTTTCTTTCCCTTCTCTTTCCTTCTCTTTCCTTCTCGTGAATCACCGTTTCGTTACTCTCTCCTCTCACCATGGAACGCTCCAATCTTGTCATCCTCGGCGCCTCCTACGCGGGCATCTCCACCGCGCATTACCTCCTCAAGCATGTCGTCCCCAAACTCCCCTCCGCCGCCGCCTACCAGGTCGTCCTCGTGAGTCCCTCCGCGCAGGCCATGAGTCGCCCCGGCTGTCCGCGCGCCATCATCGCCGACGACATGTTCCCCCAGGACAAGTTCTTCCTCTCCGTCGCCGCCCTCTTCGACCAGTATCCCGCCGATCAATTCCACTTCGTCCACGCCACCGCCACTGCCCTGGACCCCGACGCTCGCAGCGTCACGGTGCGGTCCGCCGCGTCGGGCACGACCGAAACCATCCCCTACCACGCGCTCATCCTCGCCACCGGCGCCTCCACCCCGTCCCCCCTCTTCAGCGTCAACGCCGGCGACACCGACACCGTGCGCCAGAGCTGGTACGTCTTCCGCGCCGCCCTGACCACCGCGAAGAGCATCGTCATCGCCGGCGGGGGCCCCACCGGCATCGAAACCGCCGGCGAGCTCGGGGAGTACCTGAACGGCGCCCCGGGGTGGTTCACCTCCAAGCCATCCGCCCCCAACGTCGCCATCACCGTCGTGACCTCCGCCGCCGAGATCCTCCCCATACTCCGGCCCTCGATCGCCCAGAAAGCCGAGGCCCAGCTCGCCAAGGTCGGGGTGACCGTCCTCAAGAATGCCCGGGTGACCGACGTGAAACCACGCCCGCCGACGTCGGCCCCCCCCTCTGACTCAGACGACGCGGGGGGGAGGGACTCCCTTGCGTCCCCGAAAACCATCACCCTGGCGGACGGCCGCACGATCGAATCCGACCTCTACATCCCCGCCACCGGCGCCACCCCCAACACCGGGTTTCTGCCGGCCGCGCTCCTGGCCGAGGATCGCCGCGTCGCGACCAACCCCACGACCTTCCGCGTCGAGCAAGCCGGTGAGCGCGTCTACGCGATCGGCGACGTCGCCGCTGGGTTCCGCCCGTCCATCCCCAACATCGGGTCCGGGGTACCGGTGCTCTGCGCGAATATCAAACGCGACTTACTACGGGCGGCCGGGGAGGCCGCGGTCGGTGCGGATCGGCTGTACCACGAGGATCGCCGCGAGACGCAGTTTGTCCCGATTGGCAAGAGTGCGGGCGTGGGCGCGGTCATGGGCTGGTCGGTGCCGGGGTTCTTGGTGAGGATGGTCAAGGGCCGGGACTATCTCCTGGGCATGCTGGTGGATTATCTGAATGGGAAACAATGGGCCAAGGAGACTTGACGGGCCCATCTACTACTTGCTTTTCTACACCGGATTTAATGAGACTTGGATGCTTTTGCACACCTACCGCGATAACCATTTGCTTAGACAGGGAACCCTGCTTAGTACATCTCCCTAATAAATGACAATTCAATGCATTACCTACAGAAAGTGAGCGGTTTATAATACGGATATACTTTGGGACTCAACTCCTAGGCTCCTCCCTACCATGTTAAAACTGGGTTATAAACTTCCAGATCAAAACTTGGTGAGCCCACGAACCATAGTTAGAGACTTTCCTGAGCCACGGCGGAATCAGGGAGATGCTCTGATCAGTTGAGTCACAATTTCAGAAGCAAAGCATAATCTGAACCCTGGCCAAATGTTCCAGTCCAGCCATGAGCTCGAAAGCTGCTCCTGGCATTCACTGGATGGAAATGATATCCGAGATACCATCTTCCACTATCCGGTGATATTCACTGCATACGTCACTATATATTTCCCTCTTCTTCTCTGCATCTCTTCTTCCTCTTCTTCTTCCTCTTCCTCTACCTCTTCCTTTACATCCGGTCCTTCCTCCTTCCTCCTTCCTCCTTCTATTATATCCTAACTCACCATGCTGTGCCTATTCCTTCGCAGAAAGAAAACCGACCGAGATCTCCTAGCTCAGGCAGTCGACCTCACCAAGCTAGACCGGCAAGACATCAAGAAAACCATCCGAACCAGACGAAAGAAGGATCCCGAGAATTACGATGATATGTACCTGCTTTTCCTAGACTGCGTGACCGCCGAGCTATACGAGGACAAACCCCCCGCAGTGATTCCCACCGCCCAGCTCAGGTGTCTCGTCGACATGAACCAAGACACCGCCGAGCGTGTCCTGTCATCCACCCAGCCTCCTGGAAACATTCTACAAGCGCTCGAATGACTCGTCGATGAGTGGGAAATCCCACTGGAGACGGGAATCCGTGCAAGGTTTCAGTATCTGGCCAACTGTAGTCGGCGGATGGCGGCCTCGATTCTCGAGACCCTCCCATCCCTCGAGATGACTCGGTGTATGACATCCTGCTTCTCGGGTCCGGGGCTTGGACCTGCCGAGTTCCAGTTTCCGCCGGAGTCTCATGGCTGGGTACCCCTTCAATCCCCGGAAAAGCGTCGGCGTCCCGGAGCTCTCGACGAGCGCGGTCTCCTTTCCCCCGAATCCATGACGGATCTGAGTCGCCAGTACCTTCGACTGAACCCCAATCGCGAGTCAATCGAGCACAAGATTCTCGCGAGGAGGATGCGGGGCTATTTCGATGGGGATATGGAAGGGCATCATTCTAAGCAAGTCAATCTCCGGAGGCAGCTGATCGTCCGGATCAACATGGGCCGCGTGGCCAACAGATGTTCCAAAGCCCTCGGCCTGTATAAACTCGGCGGGATAGAAAAGTGGACGATGGGGAGTACCTCCCGACTATACGACGTTAAAGTTCTTTCGGAAACGACCCAGACCATTGCGAAGTCCAAGGTGCTCGGCATCGAGGCCAAGAAAATCGCCAACGTGCCCTACTGGCATAAGCCGGCCCAGTATTTGGCGGCCGAGATGTTGGTTGCGGGGTTCGACCGATGGGATGTCGACGAGGCCATTGCAAAGCTCTGGGACTTGCGGGACAGGGGGAAATTGATGGACCCGGTTTTGCTGGAATACATGAAGACCGCCCGTTACTCTCAATCTCTCACCAGCCTCCGCAACCTGGTGGCAAGGAGTCAGAGAAAGTATCAAGCCCGTCGGGGTGCTCGCGGCTCACTCTCCGACATTGAATGAATGGCAACACGACTAGGCCTTATTGATCCTCGGAGCATGGACAAATCGAGCTTTCTCGATGGCAGGGAGGATGTCCTTTCTTGTCAATCCTTGTCAATCCTTCCTGCGCTATCATTTTCTCCGTTCGCCGATGGGGGCTATATGGTACTTCGTTGAAGTTGTTGATGGAGAATACACGATTTCATTTACTTCAGGAGAGGCATCCGTGCAACTCTGGATTAGCTACCTAGGCAGTCTTTCACTCTAGGAATGTAATACCGTGTCGTCCTTCCCAGTTCAGTATCTATTTCATCTTCTGCATTTTCCCTCCAAAATACCTACACCAGAACCGCCTCGATAGGATCAATAGTTCCATTCAGGATAGCACCAGCGTGCTGGCGCGCCACCAGACCGTAGGCGAATTGGTACCTGAGTCATCCCCGTTAGCACGATTCTCGCAGTTCCCGGGTTCGGTCCGAGAGAACATACTTGTCCAGGTACGGCAGCAGCTCCGTAAGACCGGGGGTGTGGCGCCAGTCGCGCATGAGGTCCGTGACGATCCCGAAGTGGCCCATGAGAGTGACGCCGGCCTTCTCCATGCGACGGTTGGCGTCGGCCGCGAGAAGAGCGTTGAAGGTTCCGCTGGCCTCGGTGTTGGCGAAGACCTCGTAGCCCTCGTCGATGAGCGAGAGGGCGAGGAACGCGGTGCAGACCTGGATATTTCCAAATTAGTAACTAGAAGGGGGAATAAAAATGGATAAAAACGAGTAGAAAAAGGGGGGGGGGGACCTCGGTGACGATGCCGGCAATGATGAGCTGCTTCTTGCCGGTGGCGCGGACGGCCTTGCGGAAGTCCCGGTTGTCCCAGGCGTTGACCTCGCCCTGGCGGTGGATGAGGGTGGCGTTGGGGTGCATGTCGAGGATCTCCTTGAGCATGAGGCCGTTGGGGCCCGAGTCGGCCGAGGTGGTCAGCACGGTGGGCAGGTTGAAGACCTTGCCGATGGAGGCGTGGGCGAGCATGCTGTTGCGAAACTCGTTGGTGCTGGAGTCGCGGACGAGCTGGGCGAGGCCGACCTGGTGGTCAATCACAAGAACCGCCTGTGCGTTGTCAGTGGATTGCCTCTGAAAAAAGAAAGAAAGGGTTAGGTCGACTGACCGCATGGTTCTTGTCCAGGCGGTTCCAGGCAGAGACAGAGGTGGCCGCTGCGAGGAGCAGGGAGGTTTGGATAGCCTGGAGGAAGTGCATGGTGATGTTAAGCTGGGAGGAGGCTTGCTTGGGCTTGTTGATGCTTTGACTGGATGCTGCTGCTCTGTTGAACTCGTTGTAGTCGAGGGGTTGAGCCCTCTTTATACCTCAGTCTCGGGCATCCCTGCCATCGAGATTGCCGTCCATCAACCTTCATTTCATGTCTCTCGTAATGCTTGCTAAGTGAGCTGTCAACTTTCTTCTCCAGGGCCCTCTCAGGTGGCGGCCTACTCAACGTCGTGGCGATTTAGCCTGCTTGGCCTGCAGAACCACATCTCCGACTCGACCATACTTGGACGCCATCTCTCAGTGACAAGCTGACAAACTTCTTACAGGCCACAAGTGGAGGTTTCATCTGGGTTAATGAATGGCTCCGAGTTTGATGCATGTCTGTCAGCCACATGTGGCCCACATCGCCGGGGAATAAACAATTAAACAAAGTGATGACACCCAAAGTAACCGACGTCCCGAGATTGAGATAATGCAGATCAACCTGGTCTAAGAATTATATAATGGCCGTTAGCGTGCGGGTTTAATTTAAGGGTGGCCGCCACCCCCATACTGTTAAATTAAACTACCATAAAGCGGAGCCAAAGGGGACGCCAGAACGACTCTCCCTCTACGGCCAAGACAACGATCATGATCACGTAAATCGGCCAAGTGGGATAGCCGGACTAGATCTCGACGTCACGGCCAAATCGCCGACGTAGAGGCATATGAAATGCCATCTCCCCCTCGATCAACTCCACCCGGTCACGCATGGTTGGCGTCGGAGCCGGTTGACAGTCGTATTTTTCAAGATAGTCGAGTAACAGGCTCTCCACCACGGTGCTACCATGCCACTTCGCCCAGAGAAGCGGTGTCCGGCCGTATGGATCTTTCCAAGCGACTTGAACCCCTGCTTTGCAAAGCAGAGCCCTCACCACCGGCTCGTGGTTGCCGGCGACAGCGGCATATAATGCGGTCTCGCCGCGGCAGTTCGCAGAATTGACATCAATGCCCTCGATGCGGAGGAGGCCGCGAACGACGTCGACATGTCCACCCCGGGCGGCGGCGATCAGCGGTCTCTCGCCCCCCGGGCCCGGCGTGTTGGGGTCAACTCCAACCTGAGACGAGAGCGCCGCGACAGCATCCCGGTGGCCATTCGTGGCCGCCTGGAGGAGAGCCGTCCGCGACATTCCGTCCTTGGCGTTCAGCGCACGAGGAGTGGAACGGAGAATCGTCCGCAGCACTTCCCCACTCCCATGCTCCGCCGCCAGGGTCAAGGCACTGTAGCCGTATCGATCGACTCTGGCTGGGTTCACGTCCGGTCTCGCGAGCAGCAACCGGGCCATCTCCACATGGCGGTGTCGGATGGCATGACCGAGCGCGGTCTCACCACAGTAATCCGGTTGGTCGGGGTTCACGCCGTCTATCGAGAGTATATACCGCATCAGGGGCTCGTGGTTGTTCCACGCCGCCCAATGAAGGGCCCCCATGCCATCGGACGCGTTCCCGGGATCGACCCCCTGTTCAACCAAGAGGCGGACAACATCGGTGTGTCCATACTGTGCCGCTTGGCCCATACAGCCCCCTCGACTGGGGTCCGTCCGGCCGGATTCCAGGAGAATCTTTACCACGGCGTAATGGCCGTGCCCGCAGGCCGCCCGAAGCGGCGTGTTGAGATCGCCGGGGGCGCCATCGGGTTGGACGCCCTCGAGAGTCAGAAGCAGCTCTACGACCTTGGTGTGCCCGTTTCCCGCCGCGTAAAAGAGCAGAGTATGGTCATTTCTATCTTTCTCTGTCGGGTCTACCGCATTCCTCTCCAAGAGGAGTTTGAGAAAGCCTGCGTGGCCGTGTTTTGCCGCTAAAAACGAGGGTATATCTTCGCGGTTCTTGCGGGCCCTTTCGGTCACGCTGGAGATTTCAGCGCCGTGCTGGAAGAGCATGTGTGCCGTCCGCTCCTGGCCGTTCATCGCTGCCCAGAGAAGGGCGGTGCTTTCGTGCTTGAGTACATGATTGCGGTAGAGATGGTAGTTCAACAGTGAGTAAAGGGCCCGGCTGGTTCGAGCCAGCGCGTTGAGGTCTCTCTCGGATGGGAAGCCCCCGACGATGGCCAGCAGGATTTCACCGGGTAGATCTGAGACCTGCATCTTGTTTCTTATCCTCACTTCAGAGTCTTGCCCACTTTGACATGTCCTGATGGAATGACATACGTCAAAGGGATAACCTGCACTCGAAACCAGGCACCGAATGCAGATTTATGTAAGTTGGAGCCTACGTGTGGGCTGGGATCTTAGAGAAACGCGGGTGCCTTGCAGGCTATCAGAGCACTTGGCATACATTCTCGAAGCACCCAGTGCCTTAAACATGATATTGGCCCCCAGCTACTTCTGAGGGTCGAACTGATGGATGAATTGTCTCGCGCCAACTGGGCGGTTGCTGAATGTGGTAAGTCATATTCCTGCTGACTCATAGACACGCGGGATGGCCCAAACTGGAAACCCGACCAGGCATCAACCGGTTCCTCAGGCCGCGAAGTTCATCTGACAACACCACATATCGAGGATATCCCAATAAACCAGAATCTATTACGATATGTAGTGTCTCAGCCTTGTCTAGCACACAGCAAACTTCCCTGTTCTGTTCAAATATATATTTCTATACCGCGGTGTTGTCGTCTCTCGCCACTTGATGAGTTCCAGTCGCATACCTGGAGTTCAGCTCAAGCTGTTTAGAAGCCTGGAACTGCGACTTGGCTTGTTGCTGATGCTTAGAACAATTGGTGTACAAGCTACATGAACCGCGCAAGTAACACTGTGTAACAAAGATAGTCAACTAAGGGGCTGGGATAGCGTAGTATTGATTGACTTAGGGCTAATTGTCCAATCCCGACGTTTCCCGAGTTTCCCGAGTCTCGGACGTCACCGGTCCAGTCCACCACCACCAACTATACACATAACAGCATCATGATCGGGAATTTCCAGTCAAGAGGAATCTCTACCAGAGTTCCCTTCTATAATGTCATATCGGTATACATCACCACTAAAAAAAAAATCAATCAACATTCCCTCAACAACCATGACATATAACTATATCCAATCCTCCCAACCAACCGAAAACACACCACCATCACGTTCATACTCTCCACCACCACCACCACCACGTCCATTCTCTCCTCCTCAACATCCAAAATGCGTCTCCTCTACTTCCTCTCCTCCCTCCCTCTCATCCCCGCCCTCCACACCCCCCGCACCGACGAATTCACCACCCTCGGCTGCCCCCCCACCACCCAGCCGCACGCCACCCCCGCCGAACTCCATGCTGCCTTCGCCGACTACGTCGACCTCCTCTACGTGCAGAAACGCCTCGAGGACACCTTCGGCAAATACATCGCCGATGGCTACATCAACCACGTGCCGGACGTCCCGCGGAACGGGCGCGACGCCACCATCGCCTATCTGAACGTCACCACGGCCCCCGTGACGCCCGAGGTCCAGCGCGCGTATCTCGCCTGGGACGCCGACGGGACGGTCTTCGGGACGGTCCACACGAAGGTGCTCAATGGGGATGCGGGTCGGGTCGTCGTGGATATTCTGCGGATTGTCGGCACTTGTTTCGTGGAGCATTGGGATGCGAAGCAGGATATGTTGCCGAGTGAGAATCCGATTGCTTATTTTTAGTCCCTTTTACTTCGTTCGCTGTGAGTCCTCTTGGTGTTATCTGCAGGACTCAAGAGCATGCTGCAAATCAATGGAATGCGCAAGGCGTGGCGTGAGATTCATGTTGGGGGGGGGGGGGGTTGTTATTAAAGGGACGGTAGAGAATGCAGGATGCAAGGGGGTTGATGATCAGAGCCAGAACTTATAATTCATCTTGTAATTTAATCTCATAATCTCATAATCCCAATCCTAATGATAATCAACTCTGTCGCGTATCCGCACAGGAAAAGATCCTCCCCCCCGGAGCCTCGTGGATCGCTTTCCCAGACGTGTACAGTCCCAATCCACACTAGGTACCTCTTATCAGCACAGCACAGCACAGCACAGCACAACGAAGCAACCCTGGGAAGAGCGAGAGAAACTCACCAAAACCACCCCGATCAAGATCGACCCCAGATTCACCACCAGGAGAACCACCTTCTTATACCCCGAGACCCAGTCTCCCCGGTTCATATACAACCAGAACATCCCCGGTAATCCGAACGTGAACCAGCTCCCGAATAACGCAGTCTATCCAGTCAAGATCCATTAGCTTTCCTCATCCCCCAGCTGAATCCCGGATATATATATATATATGTAGAAAAAAGAGGAGAGGGAGGAGGAGGTACAATCAAACTCAACAAATCCCCAAAAACCGGAATCGCACTGGAGATCACCCAGGCGAGGAGCCACAGGGTAAACGCGATCCCCACCCACGAGCCCACAGCGACCCAGTCCCGTTTATGCATACGGTCGGTCCCCGCGAAGACGCGCAGGTAGATTGATTTACAGGCGACGTGGCCGTTGATGACCCCGGCGACGATGATCTGCTGTTCTTAGGAGAGAGGCTCGACCTGACGGGGGGTTCGGGGATGGATGGATGGATGGATGGATAGACGTACGGTGGGCAAGGCAACCCCGTAGGCCACCTTGGAGAGGAATGGACCTGCGGACCCGAGAGCAGGCGAGGCCACCTCGGCCCCGGTGTATCGGTATATCACGACCGCGGCGAGGACGTACAGGGTGATGTCGATGGATTGGAGCAGGGCGAGGGCCTTGGGGAAGTCGCGGGGGTTACGGAGCTCCGCGATCATGTTGAAGAAGGTATTGTGGCTTGCTGGGTTGATTAGTATCGGGGTTTAACAAAGGGGGGGCGACGAACCGTAAGAAAAGACGATGTTGGCTGCGGATATAAACCCCGTCACCAGATTCGTAGCCACGAATGCCTGCGGAGGAGCTCCATCGTTCCTGATCCCGACGGAAATCATCGTGACCGTGACGGCGGCGGTGATGCTCACGAAGGCTATCCGGTCAGCCAATCCTCCCCGCGATACACTAGAGGAAGAAGTAAGAGGGGAAGGGTACAAGCAAGAGAAAGCCACGACATCTTATCCAGCGTCCGCCCCAACGACAGCGAACACGACACGACCAACCCCACAATCCCAAAAACGATCGAGCAGGTCCCATGGTCCGTCAGCGTATTCATCGCCATCGCGAACGTCAGCAGATGGCTCGCCATGATAAAGATCAGAAACAGCATCTGCGCGATGCCGAGCAGTTCCCGGCCAAAGGCGCCCAGGAGGACTTCCCCGGCGTCCGCCATGCTGCAGACGTGCGGGTATCGCCATTTGAACTGCCCGATCACGTAGCCGGTGTAGGTGGCGAGGATGCCCAGGCCGATGAGGACGAGGAGAGCTGGGACGAGCCCGAGCCCGGCGACGGCGGCGGGGAGGGAGAGGATTCCGAGAGAGATGGTTTCGGCGACCATGAGGAGGCCGCATTGCCTGGGGATTCTTTCTCAGTAGGTGGTGGTGTAGTGAGGAGGGGGGGGAAATACGGACCACCACTTGAGGACTTTGTATTTGACCTCTGCGGACGACTCGTCGCCGAAGACATCGGGACGGGGAGGGTCTGCTTTGGTCGTGCCTGGATTGTCCATGTCACTCATCGCGATATGGGTTGGTGATGGAGATGGAAGGTACTGATTTCGAGGTGGAGGAAGAAAGCATTTCTATTATTTATATTATATTCTCCTGCCCGTCCGCGCAAGGGGTTGATACCGGTGAAATCCGATGGGAACGAGATATCTGCATCTCTGTCTCATTTCTGCAGTCTAGACCCAGACCGCATGCATTATAAATCACTGAAGGTAGCTTTAATCTGCAGATGTGTAATCCACAGCATCTCACGTCTGATATGACACTCATGCAGCCCTCTTTCTGGGTGCCATTGAGGTGACTGATATTACATACTAGGGGTAGAGGGTTCATCCTCTGCTCGATTCTTCGCTATGTCTCCCGCCGGATCTATCACAGCCTCGTTCCCAGATTGACGTGAACGGCCTTGATCTGGGAATACGCCTCCAGGCCGGCCTCTCCCAGCTCGCGGCCAATGCCACTCTGCTTGACTCCGCCAAACGGCACTCGGGGATCACAGTCCTGGCTGCTGTTCACCCAGACCATGCCGGAGTCGATCTTCGCCGCCACGCGATGCGCCCGCTCCAGATCCCTCGTGAAGACCGCCGCCCCCAGCCCATAGATGGTGTCGTTGGCCCGCCGAATCGCCTCCTCCTCGCCATCAAACGGCAGCAGCACCACCACCGGCCCAAACACCTCCTCGCGCACAATCTCCATGTCGTCCCTGACGTCCGTCAACACCGTCGGCTGCACAAAGTACCCCTTCTTCAGCCGCTCCTCCGGAGGCTCATAGGGCCCCCCACTGGTCACCACCGTGGCGCCTTGCGCCTGGGCCCGCGTCACAAAGCCCAGCACGCGGTCATACTGGGCCCTCGTCACCTGGGGGCCCTGGAACGTCCGCTCGTCCCACTGATCCCCAATGACCGACGTCGTCTCCACGGCCGCCTTGAACCCGGCCACAAACGGCCCGAAGACCTCCCGGTGCCCCAACACCCTCGACGTCGCCGTGCAGATCTCTCCCTGGTTCGCCATGATGCCGAAATGCGCCCACCGCACCGCCTGCTCCAGGTCGGCATCCGGAAACACGATCAACGGCGACTTGCCGCCGGTCTCCAGCGTGAGATTCTTCAACGTGCCCGCCGCCCGGCGCATGATCTCGCGCGCCGTGGCCGTCGACCCCGTAAACGCCACCTTATCGACCTTGGCATGCGCCACCAGCGCCGCCCCGACCCCATTCACAATGTTCACCACGCCCGCCGGGAACCCGGCCTCGCGGATCAACCGGCCCAGCACCAGCGCACTCAGCGGCGTCTGCTCGGCCGGCTTCAGCACCACGGTGTTCCCGCACGCCAGCGCCGGGCCGAGCTTCCACGCCGCCATCGACAGCGGGTAATTCCACGGGATGATCTGCGCGACGACCCCGACCGGCTGGCGCAGCGTGTACGCGAACTTGGCCGCCGTGGTGCCGATGGTCTGCCCGCCGATCTTGTCCGCCCAGCCGGCGTAGTAGCGGATCGTCGTGGTGGCCTTGACGAGGTTCTCGGCGAGGGCGACGTGGTAGGGTTTGTCGTTGTCCCAGGCGTCGATGGCGGCGAGGAGGTGATGGTCGGGCCGGACGAGGGGACGAATTCGTTGTTGATGAAGAGGCCGGTGGGCTGCGAGTAGCGGTGGCCATTGGGGGTGACGAGTTCGATGTCCATTTTGATTCTATTCTATCTTATTACCACTACGCCACAAAAAGGGGGCCAGACGCTTAGTGCAGAGTAATCGAGAAGGTCAACAGAGGATGATCAGATTGGAGTACAGGTAGGGATTAAATACCCCTCCTTTATAGCCCAACCCAGCCATGCAGCTCGATTCGTTACTCAGCCACGATTGATACAGGTACTTATCCAGGTACTTATCTAGGTCCTTATCTCGATGATTCCACCGTCAGCCACCTGGAACCAGAGAGTAGAATCATTCCTGACCTGACCACTACAACTCCATGTATCGATCCTGGATCATCGCAGATCCTGAGAGTCAACGATGCCAAGCAGACGCTAACGAGGCTAACGAGGCTAACGAGTAAAGAGGCTAAAGGCCCAGTTAGCTCGATTCACCACCAGGCAGAATCCCTCCTTGGCTGCCTGGTTCACCTCTCATGGAATGGAAAACACTATTTAATCGGAGTCCTTGTCCTGGTCTTTCGTCGATCAGCCAACGCAATGCCAACCCTCACCTCCCTCCCCCCGGAGCTCCTCCACCGCATCTGCGCCTTCTCCGATCTCGCCACCTGCAAAGACCTCCGCCAGACATGTCAACCCCTCCGCAGCATCTGCACCCACTGGGTCTTCCGTGATCTCCGGGTCTCGGCGGAGGAGGAAAGCTGCGAGAGAGCCGAAAAGATCCTCGCCGACCCGGCGCTCGCCCAATGCGTGACGCGGTTCAATTTCAACCTGATCGCCTGGGACGGGGTAAGTCCGCTCTCGTGCCCCTCTGCCGAGGGACGACTTGATATAGGCCCCAGGGACTGACGGCCCACAGGACAGCCCAATCGAAGACTCGGACGAGGAAGAGGACTACGAGGACATGGGCGAGGAGATCGCCGTCCTCCCGAGACGCTTCCGCCGCTTCTTCCAGCGTCTCCCGGAGTTCCCCAAGCTGCAGGATGTCGCCGTGTCCTTCCACCATGAATGCGTCACCGGCGACAGCGACTGGGAAGACGCCCCGCAGGAGCTGCCCTTCCGGTCGGCCGTCATGGAGCGATTCCTCCAGTCGGTCCTGGCTCTCCCACGCATGCCCCGCGAACTGGCCCTCCGGAACCTGCAGAACGTCAACGAGACGGAGCCCGAGATCGTGGCGAACCTGCAGAGGGTCCTTGGGGCCGTGCGGTCCCTCCGGTTGAATATCGCCCATCAGCACAGCGATGGCAACGGAGAGACTGACATCCAGGTCCCCCCTCCCGTCCCTCCTTCCCCGTCCATATGATAGAAAAGACCAAGTCTAAGAAATGAGAATAATAGCGCGACGAACCACACACCTTCTTCGACCAGTTCCCCTCCTTCTGGCTCCAGCCCGCCCTGGCCAACCTCCACCACCTCACCATCTACCACTCCATGTACTTCGGCTTCTACCCCAAGCTCGACCTATCCGCCATCCACTTCCCGCACCTCCAATCCCTCAGCCTGGGCAACTACACCTTCATCCACGACTCCCAGCTCGCCTGGATCCTGTCGCACCCGACCCTAACCGAACTCTACCTCGACGACTGCCCCATCATCACCGAAGCCGCCGTCTACAGCCCCGAGCGCACCTCCCTCCCGCTCTCCGCCTTCACCCCGCGCGACGACCTCTTCGCCACCAACAACACCAACAACAACAACAACAACAACAACAACAAGCAGTGGACCGCCTACGCCACGCGCTGGCACGACTACTTCCGCGCCTTCCAGGACCATCTCCCCGGGCTCCGGGTGTTCCGGTTCGGCCACTCCGAGTCCTGGTGGGAGGATGACAGCACGCCGTTCGAGGCCGAGACGGGCCTCGTCCCGCATTTCGGCGAGGAGTGCTACATGGTCTACTGCGATGGGTTCGGGCCCAGCCAGTACATGCAGCGCATGATCTACTCGGGCGTGGTGGATGGGAAGCTCACGTATCGGGATGGGGAGCGGCTGCGGCCGTCCGACGAGGATAAGGCCGCGTTGAGGGCGTTGTGTGCGAGCATCGGGCAGCGGGTGAGAGATGAGATTGAGAGTGAGTGGTAGACTAGGAGTCTACCTAGGTAGATATATATAAAAAGAGTGTCAACCTCAAATATTACCCCTACGCCACAAAAAGGTGTCCACACGCTTAGTGCAGAGTAATACGTAATACATGTGAGATCTCACGTCAACAAGGAAGTAAAACGAGTATCTTGTCGACCTGGCGCACTGAATTCCTACCAGACTTTTATTAAATGGGTGTCCTCTCCCGCAAGACTCCACACCGACTCCAATACTCCAATATGGGTGAGATCGCTGCGTGGGCCGAACTAGCCCCTGATAAGGACCTGTCGAGCTCGGTACGATCGAATTACACCGAATTCCAGGGCCCCCACGCGGGAGCTCCGATAAGCAAATATGCAACTCGCATGATCTAGCATGGAGTTGGAGAACGGGGTGGACAGGATCTTCCTTTTGCAAGCTTCTTTGAGCGTGTCGTGGTCGATAGTCGGCGGACCGATATGGATAATATGCAGGCTGGTCCAATAATGGGGGTAACCCATCCCATCCTTCCTCGAGGGAGAGATAGTTTCCAGGACTAGCCTTTGGCCGGTTCTGCTGGGTTCGGGGGGTGGAGAGGAAAGGAATATAGATGGAGCGTTTCTCCCAACTGGGCAGACGGAATCCCCCTTACATTGATTATTCAATTGCCAAAATCCCCGCCATGGAATCCAAGGAGCCGACCTTTTCGTCCCCCTCCCCCGACGACTCCAGCGGTCCAACTGGCGCAGACGAAGCCGGCTCCATGGACGACTACGAGGTCTTCCACGACACCGACGGCGGGGTCAAATTCCGCACCGTCGCCTGGCCCCATGCGACCGCCATCTTCCTCAAATTCATCTTCGCGACCGGAGTCCTCTCGATCCCCACCTCCTTCTACCAGCTCGGCGCCGTCGGGGGCGCGCTCAGCGTCATCGGCTGGACCGGGTGGAACCAGTACACCGCGGTGCTTCTGTACGACTTCCGCGAGCGCCACGGGAAATGCCACACCCTCGCCGACATGGCGCATGTCATCGCGGGCCCCGTCGGCCGCGAGCTCATGGGGGCGCTCTTCGTCATTGCCAATACCCTCTGCGCCGGCTCGGCCGTCATCACGGTGTCGACGGCGCTGAATGCGCTCTCCTCCCACGCGGCCTGCACGGTCTGGTGGGCGTTCATCGGGTTCGTCGGGATCGCGCTGACGGCGTCCATCCGGAGACTCGAGAAGATCGGCTGGCTGACCTGGCTGGGCTTCTCGTCGGTCTTTGTGGCCGTGTTCATCGTCGTCGTCGCCGTGACGCAGGTGGATCGGCCGGCGGCGGCGCCTCCGACGGGGGACTTTGAGCTGGGCTTCTCCGCGTTCCCCCATCCAGCCCCGACCTTTGAGGTCGGCATGATCGCCTCCTGCAATATCTTCGTGTCGAGTGCGGCGACCGGCTCGTTTATCCCCGTCATCGCAGAGATGAAGAACCCGAAGGACTTCAAGAAGGCCGCCCATGTGACCATGACGCTGATCAGTATCTTTTACCTGACCTTCAGCCTGGTCATATACGCCTACTGTGGGCAGTGGATTGCCAGTCCATCGCTGGGAGTGAGCCACTTTCCTCTCCTCTCGCCATCCCCCAGCCGACCTACTGACCGAGAAACGTAGAGTGCCGGCCAAACCATCAAAATGGTCTCATACGGCGTCGCCCTCATCGGCCTCGTAATCAGCGGTTGTCTCTATACTCACGTACGGCCTCCTAATCCCCTTACCTACCTACCTACCTGCCTAGCCCCCTTCTAACCATCCAAGATCGCCGCCAAATACCTCTTCGTCCGCCTCCTCCGCGGCACCAAACACCTCCAAAGCAACACCGCCGTCCACTGGGGCACCTGGCTCGGCTGCACCTTTGGCATCTGCGCCGTCGCCTTCGTGATCGCAGAGGGAGTCCCCGTCTTCAACTACCTGCTAGCGCTCCTGGGATCCCTCGTCTATGCGCCGCTAAACATCCTCTTCCCCGCGTTCCTGTGGCTGTTTGACCACCGACAGCATTTCAAGATGGGACGGGTCAACCAGGGCAAGTACGCCTTCCATGTGTTTTTCCTCTTGCTGGGTGGGTTTGTTACCGTTGCGGGGACGTACGCGGTCTGTCTGCAGATTCGGGAGTCGTATGCGAATGGGATGATCGGTATGTGCTTCTTTCTGTCTTCCCGGCGTTGGTGATGCAGTGCTAATGGGAGTACCTTACCTTACCTACCTAGGGTCTGCATTTTCTTGTGCGGATAACTCGAACTCTTCGTAGGGTATGATGAAGTTACGAACGGGAGGGATGATGATAGTATGGCGAATTAATGTATATCGTTATCTATAACTAACCTATTGTCTAAGCTATGTTTGATCTGCACCTGAATTGCCACCAGTTGTAGCTTCTAAGGACTCTCTCTATGTTAGATTAAGCTCTTCGGGCCTGAATCTGGGAAACTATCTATATAAACAGATGGCAAAAAGAAATAAAAAAAAGGAGTGGCGCTGCCCGGAATCGAACCGGGGCTGATTCGGCCACAACGAAGCGTCATACCACTTGACCACAGCACCAGAAGTTGCTTCAACAGGCGGAGGTTCGGCTTATCAGGCAAGGTTATTCACGTCACATCCATGAATTTGAGGCTCAATGATTTATACAGTATTTCTCAACATCTACTCTGAAGGATGTGGAGGGTCAAAATAATCAACGTAAATAATTTTAGCTTGAGGATTAAAAACAAAATAAGGGACTAATAAGGTTCTAGTCACATGGACAAGAAATTTATGGATATGCTACAACCGACAAAATATTGTATCACAATCAGACGCGTTCAAGTCAATTCAACATCCGGGATGCGAAAAAAGAATTGGCGCTGCCCGGAATCGAACCGGGGCTGATTCGGCCACAACGAAGCGTCATACCACTTGACCACAGCACCTGAGTTGAAGTCGCGGCCCGGATTTTGACCAGATGAGCTATGGAAGTATCCGTGCATCTTCTTTCCACTTTTGGAGTAGCACAATGGCTCTATTTCGACGGCGCTTCTGTCTAGGAACACAACACACATGTTCCCCTTTGCTACTCTTGCTACGTATTGCAATATTACGTATCACAGAATCAAACTTTTAGATTGGGAATAATGCAGACACCGAAGAAACTGCCATTCCCTTCCAGTAGAAGGTACCATCAAATCAGCACTTCTGTGACGGCTCCATATCTCAAAGTACAGGACTGTCCGTAGGATCGCCATTTCCATACAATACGGCATGCCACACTTTTCCAAATTTGCCATGGTAAATAATATACTTCCTTCTTCCCCTATTCCCCTCATTATCAATATTTAGCCCTACATTGCTGTCCAAGATTCAGGATATGGATTGGTTACCCTATATGTGATTTAATTTGCCAGAAGAGACTCTAGCGGTTTCTGGGGTCTACTGGGGAATGATAATTTATATAGAGAGCTTTTTGACCTGATCTGTAAGGCCTCCACAGTAAATAATCTGGTTTTAATATACTCTGTATTACTCCTTTATCCCCTAGTTCCATGGCCGGGAATTACAGTCCTTCGCTCTTTTGATATTGTATTATGGCAAGGGATAAAAAATATCCCGTGTCACTGGGTCTCACCGCTCAGTCTGGCATACCTAGTCACATGTAGAATAAGTAGACCTGTCTTCTGATGTGCTATCTGGCGCTGATAAAGATGTCTGTTGGCCGTTGGAGAACGAATCTAGTACCGTTCCTGAGACAGGTGGTGTTCGCTGAACCTAGTACCTCCCTAGACACCGTGCAGAGAACGAAAAGCATGCAGCGTATTCTACAGAGGCAGGGCTACCAGATTTCGATTCCCAGTTTCTAGGCCAGAGTCAGGGCTAATCCGATCCCACGACCCTACTCCACGGAACATTGATTATACGATACTCTTCAGTGCTCGGTAGAATAAATTTGAGGCTGATTTGAGAAAATTTTCCTGGCCCTATAGTGACAAAACTAACCATATCGTATCAAGTCCGATGGGTAGTGGCTAACATGGCCGTCTCCCACACAACAGCCAGGTGTCGATTCCCCTATATTCAGGGAACAGCGTCGATATCAGGTTCTGAGTTAGGTCTCTATGTCAGATAATTGGATTTAACAACTCTTAAACTAGAAATTTTCGCCAGGACACGATGCTGTTTATGAAGGGCTGTAACTCTGATCAGGGGTCGCTTATCAGCAATGTAGCCTCGTGTCACATAGGGGTAGCGAGACACCAGAAGAACTGCCCATACCATGAACTTTATTATCTGTTTTCATTTATTTAAGAGGAGGTCTTTCTCTACGGCAGACTTGCCTATTCATCTTAATTAATCTGTTTTATATTGTTGCTCTGTCTTACAGTCCTTCTACAGCCATATATACACTGTACCCACGAACAGAGCGCTGCATGAACTTCAATAAATCATTGTTATCAGAAGACCTGTATAATCCTTCATTTGCAATTTTATGAAGCACATGTTACCATCCATCACGAGCAATATGGGAAAATAGTGAGAGGGCTAGGGCACAATTAATCTGGAGTTGTGGGAGTGGCAGATCAGATATACAAATCTTTAAGGAACTAATTAGTAACAAAATGTCCAGGCTACAGTTGGACGCCCCTTATTCTTGTGCAAGACCTGTGGCCAGGCTGGAGATGTACATGTTGGTGGATACCTGAGGCAGCGAAACAACTACAGGCAAATAACTAAAGAGCCATGGTACGTAGTTCAGATCACGTAATCATAGTTCAAGGTGCTGTGGTCTAGTGGTAGGACGTCACGTTGTGGCCGTGCCAGCCCCGGTTCGATTCCGGGCAGTGCCAATTCTTCTTTTTTTGGCTCGTTTCTTTTGGCTCTCGCTTTTTGTAGGACCCGAGCGGAAATTCAGGTATGATTCCAACTGAACTGTAAAACGATGCATACCTGCAGATTGGACGAGCTAGAGATGACTCCTGAATCAAATAGAGCTACCTAAGCTATACCATGAGCTTCGCCGTGGCCTGCGTTCAAGCTCTCAGGGTGCTTCCAGCAATAGCTTTGAACAACCACGCCGACATACCATGGCTGGCTGCTCGAAAATATTCACGAATCTTGTGTCATTTGGGATACTGCCGATCTCACGTCCACCTTCAATTCCAACTTCCCAATCCCTCTTCCGCCCTCAACAGCCCATAGCGAGATATTTCGCATGGCGGGGTTCCATAATGCCGAGAACTATCGCATCGAGTACAACTGGATCACGAGTGTAGAGGCACTCGAAAAATATCAGTCTGGGGGTCGTCATCCTGTCAGAATCGGGGACCTGGTAAATGACAGATACCACATGCAGATAAACTTGGATTTGGGGGATATTCGACGGTTTGGCTTGCCCGGGATACTTATCTTAAGTGATGTTACAGTCAAGGTCAATATGGCAGACTCGCTTCCGCGGGAGACAAAAGTCCTCAAGGCTCTGTCTGCTCCTCTTCTGTCGTCCTCACCCGCACACCCCGGTTTGTCGTGTGATCATGACTTCTACGTGCGTTTTACTAGTAAGCTAATATCCGCGAATTAAAGATTCAGATAGACACCTAGGCAATGTCTTGGTCAAGCTCCCTATTCCTAGGGAAACATGCAGAGGAGCTCTCATTCCCCGACGCACATCTGCCTCTTAGTGACTTTGGTGAGGTGCTTTTACCTGCTTCAGAAGATCGTCTTGGGCGAGACTGTTATGCACCACTCGCTTTCTGAGCTCCAGAAGCCAAATTTAAATCGCTGTTTTACATATCCCCTAGATACCTGGAGTCTGGCTGTGGTAATCTGGGAGATCAACAGAATAAAAGCTATTTTAAGCACTGATTTCATGCATGAGAATGAGATAGTGTCTTAATATATTAATATACTTGGACTTATGCCTTTAGAGTAGTGGTGGCGCTGGGAAGGACAAGTGCAATTTTTCAATAAGGACAGGCATTTAACAGAATCCCACAGGGAAAATTGATGGCTGCTGCTTCAGGAGTGCAGAAGGGGAGATGGAAAGCAGGAGACGAGATGGGGAAAAACGAGAAAACGGCGTTTCTAGATTTGATGCGGCGAATGCTGTCATTCCGGCCGAAAGAGCGACAGCTGAAGAGGGATGGTCAAATGGGCATTGCCTGATTACAAGCGGAGCTAAATCTAGTCTCTTTGAAATGTTTAAGAAGATCCATGTAACAATAGTCATCTCAGAGGTAGACGCTAAAAGTCCACGTATACCGTTTGGATTTCAGCAGACCCCTTTGACAACAGAGCCCCAAGCCCGGAGCCCCGATAATTCAACACGAGCTACCATATGGTAGCTATCCTTGGGCTGGCGGGTGTGAGTAGCCGATATCTCTTGCTATTCCTCCCCTCGCAGAACTTGCATGGCTGATCATGTCTCTCTCCTGATGCTTAAAAAGGATAGACTAGTAAGCGGCTAGATATCCAAGTATAAAAGCTGAATCATTTCGTTGGAGAGTGTTTGTTAATTATCGGCGCTACAATTGCGTTCAAACATACAAGCCGCTGCCCCCTATGCAGTGACCAGATTCTGTTATTAAAGCGATCAATGAGTAACAAGCCTGTGAGCACCCCTTCAAGCCCGCTGAGCGAAGCAAGGCTTCTAGGCTTGTACTCCCTACCAATATAATCATCGTTTGTTGTATTTGGCTGAGGTTCCCCATACAAGCTGTAGTCATGCACCCACACCTAAGTTCTACTGGGTCTGCCATTAGGGCTATTAGACCCTAGCGTTGCCCTAATTTGACATAAAGCTTGAACCACGTTTCTTGAGTCCATACTAGTATGACCAAACTTTCAAAATCCACATCATCCAGGTGCTGTGGTCAAGTGGTATGACGCTTCGTTGTGGCCGAATCAGCCCCGGTTCGATTCCGGGCAGCGCCATCTCTTTTTGAGGTATATTTTTTTACATCTTACATACTCTGTGTGTACCCTCTTGCTGCCTTAAAGTCTTCTTAACAATAAGTTATGAAGAAATTTATATTGTGGTGGTACTAAGTTGAAACCTTATGCCTGGGAGGAATTGAGAGGCATGAAATGACCATTTCTACCCCCACCTCTTAAACTTTTGTCCAGGGATGGACCTGGCAAGTAATGGCCGGGTACTTCCAAAGATCTCACTGATCAGGAGTACTATATCTCTGAGTAGGTTCGAACGCAGTAAACCAACATCATCGTTCTGAGCAGAACCTCGCTCCGGAAAACCATGCAAGTGCTCAGGGTTTCTTTACTCCTTCAGTTCGTTTTCTCGCCAACCGAGAAAGCCATGCAGAAGGCTAGAGCGTGTGTCGACCTGAGATCTAGCATGTATTATCTATTACTCTGCACTAAGTGTCTTGACACCTTTTTGTGGCATAGTGGTAATATTATTAATAACAGTAATAAGCCTGGAAACCTCCTAGATATATTGTCGAGAAGGAACACATTTCAATCTGACCACTAGAGATCAAGGATGAGGAAATATAGAAATATTACAAGACCTAGATAAAAGCCCTGTTATAAGTTAGTATAAAAAGATTTAGCCATGATCAAATTCAGGCTTAGAAAAAGACCTAAGTGGCACATCAAAAAACCTACAAAGGGCAAGTTACAGTATAAAAAGAGCCAGCAAAGGATACAGCTCATTAATTATATCTATAACCTGGGAGGTCGATTGACCTGAGATCTAGCATATATTGTCTATTACTCTGCACGAAGTTTCTTGACACCTTTTTGTGGCTTAGTGGTAAATTTGTTGATGACATATTAATTTTTGTGGTGAGCAGCTCTTTTGCCTCAAGGGTCGCCAGTCGTCAGGTGCTATTTTGGATATCTCTCTGGAAAACAATGGTTTTCCATGTTCCTCTGAACCATCTAGGAAAATGCCAGTATGGCTCTCGGTCGTCTGTCAAGCTCTGCTGTTTTTATCTCAGCATGTATCTAGCCTTTTTTTTGGCGTTGTTTGCCCACTATCATGAAAATATGCTCCGGAGCCCTCCCAGATATCCCTAGCCATACGTCAGGATTTGTACATGAAAGCCATCGCCAAGGAAGAAGGTTCAGGCTGTATTTTTGGCCGATATGGAGTAGACCAGACATGTTGTCCTCGTAGATCTTGGACCGGTGATGGCTCATCAATCAATATTCTTAAATCCTTGAGTGAGCAAGCGAAAGTGACTCAACAGCCAAGAAAAGAAAGCAGAGGGAATCATCCTGATTGATCCAAATGCTCAGAAATTCATGGATAAAGTAGTGGGCTCCATAAACTTATTGTCGACCTGAGATCTCACATGTATTACGTATTACTCTGCACTAAGCGTCTTGACACCTTTTTGTGGCGTAGGGGTAATATTTGGTGTGACACTTATACATACTCCTATCAGTGTTTGAAACGAAATATGGTATAAAATTCTTCACTGAAAGAGGAGACGAATCTTATCTTTCCAGCATGATGACCAGAAGTAACAAGACTCGGATCCATACAAGAATTACTTTTGGTCATCTGCTATTTGGAATCCGTACTGACAAAATCTTTTGCTATCTGTATGTGAGTCAAAGCAGCCATAAATGAGAATCCATCCCTGGGTACTAGCAGGGGCCATCTTCTACTATTGCTGCTGTGGAATAGAAAGACTTCCGAGTCAGGTTCTGTTTCAAAGGAGTTTTACCACAGCCTTTCATGCTCATCTTGACTGCCTCGAGGACGGTATTCAAGAATCCAGACATGTTATTAAAAGAATTGATAGAAAGGGTGAACCGGTCTCAACATGCTTTACAGAAGTCTAACTGGCCCTGAAAAAAATTCTTCGATCCCGCACCGCAGGCTTGGTCGAAGGGAATTTACTTCAACCGTCCGCCGTGAAAAAAGAGGTAAAAAAAAAAGTGGCGCTGCCCGGAATCGAACCGGGGCTGATTCGGCCACAACGAAGCGTCATACCACTTGACCACAGCACCTGGAGATGAAAAATCTCGGCAAAGTTGACTATATCAAGCATAACACTCAACAGAGCGTGAAAATGGAGATTGCGCAGTGAGCAAGATATCAAATATAGAACGCAGACAGCTATGTTGCTCTTAAACAAGTACTTTGCCCTGGGAATGGGATTTGGTATAAGCCAATCTATTAGAGATCTAGATTCCCCTTGCGATGGTTATACTTGATATAGTTCAGGGTTTCTTTCCGGAATGTCTGCCTTCTGATGCTTGAAGTATACTCTAGTGTAACCCTGATAGTCAATAGTATTTCATTCATGCGTGGTCAATCTGTAAAACAAGTTTCTCCCCCCCCTTAACATCATAAACCCCCGTCGATCCATCCTGCCCACACACCTCCACCGTCGTCTCCCGATCCGAGGTGAAATACACCGGACCCCCCGGCGCCCACGAAACCGCGACTGTCCCCCCCCCAACCGCAAAAGTGCCCTCCATGGTCGGCCAGACGGCTCGTCGTGGCTCAAAGCGAACCCGCCGGAACCCCGGCCGCGCCGGCGTAATCCCGACCACATTGGCGACGAAATCATGGATGGGGACGGCGCTCCAGCCATGGCAGTCGCTCCGGGGCATGGCGGCGGACTCCGCCCAGGTGCTCAGGTTCAGCGCGATCATGTCGCTCCACGGCTGCAGCAGCGCCGGCCGCAGCTCCTCGTACAGGCCGGTCGCCCGGGCCGCCTCGAAGACATAGAACGACATGGCGTAGGAGCAGCGGGCGAAGGACGCGTCGCGGAGGGCCCGGCGCAGGGCCGTCCGCGCCGCGTCGCCCGTGAGCACCCCGCACAGCACCGCGAAGACCTGCGCGTGCTGACTGCGTTCGGCGTCGTCGGGACTGTCGGGTCCGTCGACGAGGCAGTCCCCGCGGAGACACGCCGCGCGGACGGCCTGGTTGAGGGACTCGGCCCGCCGGCGGTATTCCGCCGCGGTGTCGCGGCGGCCGACGTAGTCGGCCAGCTGGGCGGCCTTCTGCAGGACGTACGAGTAGAGCAGGCTGCTATAGGTGATCTGGCCCGTGCGGTGGTAGGCCGGGGGCACGCCCAGGTGGCGAAAGTCTCCGCCGGGGGGAGGAAGCGCCGACCATTCTCGGGTCCAGTCGACGAAGGGCCAGACGTCCCGCGCGAGGCGGCCCACGAGGCCGTTGGCGGCGACGCGCTGGTCGAAGTGGTCGAGGATGCCGTCGATGGCGCCGAGGTATCTCCTCACGAGGCGGTCGTCGCCGTGGTACATCATGTGGTCGTGGACCATGAGGACCCAGTAGAGGGAGAAGAACGGGATGTTGACGACGGGGCTCGGGGCCGGGAAATGGGTCTCGAGGAGCGCGTCGGCGCGGCGGCTGGCGTAGAACTCCTGGATGCACTTGCGGGCGAGCCGGTCGTCGGCGGACAGCTGGTAGGTGAAGAGGATTTGCAGGCGGGCGTCCATGGCGAACTGGTTCTGCTCGTAGAAGGGGCAGTCCTCGTAGGTCTCGTGCATGCAGTGGCGGAGGGTGTGCAGGCTGATGGCCCACTGCTGCTGGGCCTCGGGCGAGGGGAAGGCGGCGAGCCGGGTGGTGATGGCGAGCGGGTAGTGGGTGGCGCGGTAGTTGACCTGGCGGACGGTGAGCGGGCTGGCGGCGGTGGTGATGTGGAGCTCGAGGTAGCGAAAGGTGCGGAACCAGAAGGGCTCGTAGTAGGCCTCGGTGTCGGCCGCGAGGGTGGCGGCGACGGTGTAGAAGTCGTCCATGCCGACGAGGACCCCGGAGGGATCCGTCCGGTTGCCCTTCTGGCGCGCGAAGGGGTTCGGGTTCTGGGGATCGGGCGCTCTCTCGAAGCATTCGGCGCATCGGAGGCGGATGTGGGCGGCGGCGCCTCCTTGGATGCGGAGTTGGAGGAAGGCGGTGGTCAGGGCTTGGGCGTCGAGGACGACGGTCGTCTGGCTGTTGGATGGGACCTCGACTGGCCGGTCCTGCTGGACGAGGCCGGTCCATTGGGCGAGGGTGTGGGGGTGCTCCGGGTCGGCTTTGGCCACGGAGGTGAATCGCTCTTCGATCTCCGGGAGATGGGGGATGGCGCGCTCGACCAGGCGTCGAGGCTCGAGGACCGGCACCATGGGCGCCTTCATGGACGACTTGACGGCGAACTCCCACGTCTCGTCGTGGTAGTCCGCCGACAGCCAGCCGCGGTCCTCTTTGCCGCCGTCGACCTCTTCGTTGACCAGCAGCAGGGACGGACCTAGGGCTGGGTTCCATCGGTCGCTGGAGAGCACCCGGACGGCCTCGTCGGGTCTGCAGCGCCAGGTCGCGTCCGACGATATCTCCTGAGCCACTGTCAGTCAGGCGGTTCCTCGGCAGGCATCGATCGGGGCGCCTACCAGGCTGGCCGAATACAGAATGAATCCCGGCAGAGCAGCGCGGGCCATGGACATATTGCCCGGGACCCTGGGCGAATACCGCAAGACCCGGGCCGCGATGACATTCTGGCCGGTCCTGCAGAACGGGGCAATGTCGACCGTCTCGTAGTTCCACTCGCCGAGATGGCTCTTGGCTGGCCCAAAGGCCACCCGCTGTCCATTGACGAACAGGCGATATCGCGTGTCGGCGGAGACGTGAATCCAGGACTCCTGGGGGACGTCGGGGAGGGTGAAGGCCTTGCGAAACTGGACGATGCGGGCCGTCTCGGTGGACTCGTCCCAGCTGGGGGCCCAGATCCAGTCGACGGTTTCACTCCAGTGCGGCGCCATTTTCTGGATAATTTGGTTGGGATGCTGGCTCTCGCTAGATTGGTGGCCCGGACATGATATATCACGTCGAAGAGCTTTCCCCCCACAGCAACCCGACTCAGCTGACGGCGTGTCTCCACAATGACCACCGGGTGGATCGTCATTTCCATTCCTCCAGAGGATTATTTATTCCCGAGGATGATTCTCGCGCCCAGTTCGGCGGTTGTTCCCCCGACGCTGCGTGGTGGATCTCGGATATCCCGACGTTGCGCCCTGCTTCCGAAGTTCTGATGCGTGTCTGCGGACCATTATTAGGGACTGCCTACCCCGGGTTGCTCGTCGTGTTTCTTGGTACCCCAGATTTGCGGAGAGAAAATGACTGACTCGGTTGATAACCCCAGTGAGAAGGCCGGCTCGGAGCACGTCGACCGGGTGCTCAAGGCCCAGGCGGGTGTTGAGGAGGCGCACCACGCGTCCACCTGGCAGACCCTGAAGGACAACCCCAAGATCCTCGCCCTGTGCTTCTTTGCCAATGTTGGCCCGCTGATGTACGGCTTTGACAATCTGGCGACCTCGCTGTGTCTGTCCATGCCTGCCTTCCAGTCCGTGGCCTCTCTCCCTCTCTCCGGACCGCCCCCCCCCCCCCCGAATCCGCTGACCGAAACCCCTAGAATCCAGTTCGGCGAGATGGTCCACGGGACCCCCGTCATCGCAGCCTGGTGGCAGTCCCTCTGGAACGCGCTGGCCCAGGTCGGAACGATGCTGGGGGCCATGGTGATCGGGTTCGTGGCGGATCGCTGGGGCCGCAAGATCTGTTTTGGGATCTCGGGCGTGCTCTCGGCCGCGGGTCTGGCGGTGCTGTACATCTGCACGACGCCGGGCGTGTTCCTGGCGGGGAAGATGATCAATGCCTTGTCCCTGGGCATGGCCATCTCGGTGGGCCAGACGTACATTGCCGAGATCACTCCGCTGGCGATGCGAAACGTGGCGCTGTCGGCCTTTACCTTTAATATGGTTCGTGTCCTTTCATTCGATTCTGCATCTGGTCGAAGCTAATGTCTGGGCTAGAACTTAGGATACATGATCGCGGCCTCGGTGGCTTTTAAACGTCTCACTATCCTGGATGCTTCCTCCTACAGGGTAGGTCCCCCCCCACCCTTTTACTCCGACCAACCCCAATATCAACCCATTAACCTGGATAGGTCCTCTTCGCCGCCGGCTGGGTCTGGCCCGGCCTCCTCCTCGCCCTCTTCGCCTTCATCCCCGAATCCCCCTACCACCTCATCCGACACGGCCGAACTGACGACGCTCGCACAGCCCTCACCCGGCTCTCCCCGTCGAGCACCAACGTCGCCGCCCAGCTGTCCGCCATCGAAGACCTCGTCGAGGGCGAGCGCCTCCTCGCCCACGAATCCCGCACCGCCTCGTTCCTCGAACTCTTCAGCCGCAGCAACTGGCGCCGCACCCGCATCGTGCTCTACTGTAACGGCATCGCCCAGATGCTCGGCGCCACCTTCCTGGGGAACGGGCCATACTTCCTCGTCGCCGCGGGGCTGCCCGTGACCTCCATCGGCATGATCGTGGAGATCGGCATCGCGTTCGCCATCGCCAGTAGCATCGGGACTTGGTTCCTGCAGCCCCGGTGCGGCAACCGGGACCTGATGCTCTGGGGGACGGCGTTTGCCGTGATCGTGTTTACCCTGGTTGGTGTCTCGGGGTGTTTCTCTTCGAATGCGGCGAAATGGTACCTTTTTACCCTCTTCCATCTCTGTTTAGAACCCACCTAATCAAGACTTGGAAACTAGGACCACCGGCATCGGCCTCCAACTCCTCTGGTGGAGCATCGGCCCCTGCATCGGCCCCGCCATGAGTATCGCCGGGCAAGTCTCGCAGGCCCGTCTGCGCGCCAAATCGCAGTCGCTGGGCTTCGGCTTCAACTATTTCTTCTCGGCCGTCTGGAACGTCTGCGTGCCGTATATGTTCAACGAGGACGAGGGTAACCTCGGCGGGAAGATGGGCTTCGTCTATGTATTCACGGCGGTGGTGACGTGGCTGGTGATCTTCTGGGATGTCCCCGAGACCAAGGGCCGGTCGTATGCGGATCTGGATGAGATGTTTCGGTTGGAGGTGCCGGCGCGGGGGTTCGAGGGGTGGGAGGGGGGGGAGGTATCTTAGGACTACCTTGGGTGGGAAGGTCTACTAGGGGGGGTTAACTTGGGTAGTGGATGGATAGATAGGGAGATAGGAAAGAAATCCGAGGATGCGTTCTATTGTAATCCAGGCATAAGCCGAGAATGGGATGACCCGAGGTGGGGGAACCACCCGAGCGACTGTCGAGTCTTGAGTCTCGAGAGAGTCTAGACTGGGGCAAACTGGGGCAAAAGGCGGGGATTTAGCATTTCTTTCGCTTGTCGACACCGGCCGGTCAGAATGTCTTTAAAAGCCCTCCACCCTCGGGTGCCTCACCCATCGTATGACAACCCCCCCCCCCTTCCCCTGTCAAATGGCGTCCCCCTCGCCTGCAACGACCCCAGCGGCCCCGGCCCGTCGCAATTTCTTCCAGTGCGGGACGTGTTCCCAGTCGTATACGCGGATTGACCATCTGGCGCGGCATGTACGATCCCGTGAGTCTCCCTCCGAGTCGATAGATTGATAGGGAGATAGGGAGATAGACAGGGGGGTGCTAACGGGGGAAAGACACGCAGGAGAGACCGTATCGGTGTACGGTGTGTGACAAGCGGTTTGGGAGAATGTACGTCCCTCGTCCATATAGACTATCCTCTAACTATAGCTATATCTGTCGGATATTAATATTTTAGTGACCTCTTGAGTCGACATGCCTCCCTCCACAACCCGCACAGCGAGCGGGCCTCCAAGAAGCGCCGTCGCAATGCCGCCCATGCCATGCGAGTCGCCCAGGCGTGCCAGGCCTGCGCCGAGAACCATCTCCGGTGCGACGACGAGAAGCCCTGTCGCCGGTGCCAGCGGCGGAAGGTCGAGTGTGAGCTCCCGGAGCGGTCCCTGACGGTTGTCACCACGCCGCCTCCCACCGAGTCGTCCGAGATCCATGAGCAGGGATTCTCCAGTCTCGCGCTCCCGGAACAGTTCGAGAATGTCATCAGTCCGTTCCTCGAACGGTCCCCGGTCATTCCGTCGCCGGCCACGAACGCGAGAGTCCCGTTGGCACCGATGGAACCCGCGGATGGATTCCCGGGTCACATGGCCCCCGGCTTCTCCAGTGGGACGCGGACCCCCAATGGACTGATCTCGTTTGGCTTCGAGACCGACCTCGACCTGAGCGCGATCGATCTGGACTTTCTCGAATCGTACAACACGCGCATCCCGTTCGAGTTCGAGCCCGAGCCGTTCCATCTGCCGCCGTCGCCGGCGCAGGTCCCGGAGGCCGTCCAAGACCCCGGGAGAAACGAAGGCCCCGAAGACGCCCGCTCGATCCAGAGGCTGCGGTGGCGGTTCATCCCCGCGCCGCAGGACCACGGCTACTGCGAGCACGACAACCTGCTGCTGCTGCCCCCGTCGCCCCAGAGCTTCGTGGTGCGGGACGCCGGCGGCTTCGCGGAGAGCCTGGATGGGACCGCCCGCGACAAGATCCTGGGCATCTGCCTCCGCCAGATGAAGCACGCCGCGGCGCTGTCGCCGCTCGCCGCGTTCCCGTCGGTCGACCTGCTCGACAGCTTGATCAAGTACTACCTGACGGCGCCGGCCTCGGGCGCCCAGGCCTGGATCCACGGCGCCAGCTTCCACCCGCGACGGACCACGCCGGAGCTGCTCCTCGCCATGGCCGCCGCCGGGGCCGTCCTGACCCCGGACCCGTCCCTGCGCAAGCTCGGGTACGCCATGCAGGAGGTCGTCCGGCTGCACCTCCCGACGGCCTTCGAGGCCGACAACACGCGCATCCGCGAGACCGAGCTCCACCAGGCGTACCTTCTCCACCTCGAGGTCGGCCTCTGGAGCGGCAACCACCGCAAGATCGAGATCTCCGAGAGCTTCCGCCAGCCGCTCATCACCATGCTCCGCCGCGGCGGCCGGTTCCACGCCTCGGCCGCCTATGGCCCGGTCCCCTCCCCGGACACCACGGCCCCCGCCCTCGACGCCCAGTGGGCCGCCTGGGTGACGGCCGAATCCCACAAACGCCTCGTCTACCACCTCCTCGAGCACGACGCCCACGCCTCCATGAGCCTCCTCACCGCCCCGCTGATCTCCTACGCCGAGCTCAGCCTCCCGCTCCCGTGCTCCGCCGCCCTCTGGACCGCCCGCTCCGCCGCCGCCTGGGGATCCCTCTACTGCGCCTCCGCCTCCGCCTCCGCCTCCTCGCCCCCGGCCGCCGCACGCCTCCCCGCCCTCGCCGAATGCGTCGCCAACCTCGACCTCCTCGAAGCCCACCGCCGCCACACCGACATGGCGCTCGCCTGCGCCGCCGTGCTGCACGCCCTGTGGGGCCTGGTCTGGGAATACCGGCAGCTCCGCGGCCTCCTCCGCCGCCACCCCCCCGCGCGGTACTGGGACAACGGCCTCCTCATGGCCGCGCGGGGCCAGGAACTCGGCACGATGCTCCGCTACTTCGCCCTCGGGTACCAGGCCGACAGCCCGCTGCCCTACCACTTCCTCCGCATGCACATGCACATGTCGCTCGAGGACCTGCAGCTCTTCGCGACCGCCGACGACCCCAACCAGGCGGGCCACCTCCCGGCCGCGGTCCGCGCGTGGGCCCGCACGCCAGAATCCCGCCACGCGGCCTGGCATGCCGGCCAGGTCATCCGCGAGCTCAAGGCGCTCCCCGTGCAGGGTCTGCGCGGCTTCATGGCGGTCGCGCTGTACCATGCGAGTCTGGGGCTGTGGGCGTACGGCATGGCGGGCAACCTGCTAGACCCCAGTCCCCCCACGACCGAGGGTGCTGCCGCCGCATTCCAGGCTGCTGGGGGCGGGGGCAGTGGCAGTGGACCCGTGGTCCGGCTGGACCAGGGCGAGGACGACGACAACGACGTGCAGAGGTATCTTGCGCTGGACCGGGGGCGGCCGGTCCTGGGGGCCGTGGAGCCGGAGGGGGGCACGGTCTCGGTACGCGACCCCCGCGCGGTGCTGGAGATGGTGCTGCAGTTGATGCGGCAGAATCACCAGGATCTCTCCGGCTCCGGGCCGATGCCGCCGCTGGTGGCCAATCTGGGGCATCTGATTGGGAAGCTCCGCGATGTGATCCAATAGCTCAGAGCATATCCCTATTCCGAGAAGTAAATAGCGCCCATGTCCAGAAGATCCGGATAATCCGAGTCGGAAGAGTGGAGATACTACTTAGCATGTCAAGTACGCGTCCACCCCACTTTTGCCGACTTCCCTACAATCAATATGTAGTTCTAGTAAGGATTCCTACTGTCGACCTGAGATCTAGCATGTATAAACTACTCCGCTGCACTAAGCGTCTTGACCCCTTCTTGTGGCGAGTGCAGGGGGTTCGGAGGCGATTCCGAGTGTTGAAGTATGTAGTTGTGCACTCCATTACATAATCTATGCAGTCATAACTTTCGTTGACCCCTGGCATTCCCGGCTCTCCTCACGATGGCTTCAACCTCAACCTCGACCTCAACCTCAGCAGACCTGTCTCGGTAGTCTGTCCTCCGCACAAACATGGAGATCTCCCGCCTCGTCGTGGTAGTCACCATCTACTTCAGTACCATCCCCCCCTCTCCCTACTACCCCCTTTATTACCTCTCTAACCATCCCAGTCTTCCGCTACTTCATCCGCCAACGCGTCGCCGGCTCCGGCAGCACCGAACCCCACGGCAAAGTCGTCGCAGTAGACAAGTACGGCCCCTCCTTTTGATACCTCCCTCCGAATGAGAAAAAATTATATTAATCCATTCCAGCCCCGCCGTCTTCAAAGCCCTCACCTCCAACGGCCCCGTCGTCGTCGATTTCTTCGCCACCTGGTGCGGCCCCTGCAAGGCCATCGCCCCGACCGTCGGCAAGCTCAGCGAGACCTACCCGGCCGTGCGCTTCATCCAGGTCGACGTCGACAAGGTGCAGTCGGTGGCGCAGGAGCTGCAGGTGCGCGCCATGCCGACGTTTGTCTTGTTCAAGGATGGGAAGGAGTGGCCGAAGCGGGTGGTGGGGGGGAACATGAAGGAGTTGGAGGCGGAGATTAAGGCGATTTCTCAATAGATATCTTTTTTTTTATCGTTGGTTTGGCTAGGATGCTTTTGCCTGGGTGTGGTGGGTGTCTCATGAGGATGTCTGCAGATAGAACCAGAGGAGCTGCCTGTGTATACAGAGCAGGCACCTAGTGGTTTCTGGGTGTTGGAAATGCCACGTAGGCTATTGAATATTCATGGGTTATGTATCCGATGAGATTAATCTTGGCCTCAGTCAGTGAAGCTTGGACCACTTCCTTGGCTTTGTCCTAGGCGATGGCTTTCGCCCTGTGTGGTGTATATCCTCTCAGTTTATCTCGAGGATATACTCCGTACACTGCACTCATCTAACGTGTCCTTCTCTAGCCTGTTACAATAGACCATCCTCTACATCCTAGAACTAGTCAAAGACAAAGATCTGGGCCCAACGCTACACCGGTGGTGCTTTTGGACTTTTCCACCCAACGGCGACATACCTAGGTAGCATCCAGATACCACTTATCTACCCACATTTTGTCATCGGGTGCAGCCTGTTTCACCTTTGTAGGAGAGCTCTCCTCGAAAGCCCCTCCCTTGGACCACTGGTGCCGCTGGCCTCACTAGTGATCCTGTAGCCATCAGGCTTTGGGTACGTAATTGAATGGCTGTCAGCCATGTAACCGCAGAATTAAATGACACTCGCCCATAACTCGGCGCTTAGGCTACTGTGAAAGCTGTGTCATTCTTGAAATGATGGGATTTCATCTGGAACAAAGGCCTTCACCTCCACACGGCTGAGGGACGTGCCTGTCTCCAAAATAAGTGATATGACAGTCAATTCGAAAGGGCCAATATTTACTCTAACACATGAGTGGCAAAAGCTAGAGGTACCGCAGTGGCTTCCATATCAACAGGATAGACAATGTGCTCTATCAAGGTTGGCAATAATCTTTATCCCAGAGCCGCCATCGATTTCAGGCTCCAGCGGCACAAAGGCAAAGAACAATTCTAACCCTACAAAAACCGAAAATTGAGATCCGGGGGTAATAGTCTATTCCCAGGTAGCCTATCCCGGTGGCTGTACTTAATGAGGACATGGGTGATGAGAGGAGTAGTACTAGTAATATAAGACTTGTGCGCTATGAGTCAAGATTATGTTGCCTAGGTACGGGAAAGGACTAAAAAATTGGAACGAAAAGAAAATAAAAGGGCCCAAGAAGCAATCGCATATGACGAACACAAAAAGAAAAGTTCTATCGCGGTACCGTATGAGAGATACTGCCACTGATATCTCTCATCGCACTGGCCGTATTGGCCGTCCCCTCTGCTAGTAATAGGATGTGAATCTGACCATGACATACAGTGTGCCGCTCCATATGCGCCGAACCACTCCAGCCAGCTAAAGCCCAATCTAGACGCCCTCGGGAGGTGAAAGATGGCCGTAACCTATCTCAGGCGCCTCCACGAGCTCTTCCACAGCCGGCCAGACAGGCTCGCCGTTTGACTTCATATGGTAGTCCGGCTTCTCGGGGGTGTGAGTTGCTTGAACAAACGTGAGATCGGATTTTCCCTTCACGTAGCCATGTGAGGCAACATGGGTGTTACGGGCAAGTTGATCTTCATCCTTGAAGCATAGAGTGACATGCCAACCCAGAGGATCCGTTTTATGGACACCTCCCTGACTGGTAGTTGGACGTATTGAATATTGGTGTGGTTGCTCTTCGAGGGAATGAGAAATCTATTCCACAACCCCACTCAGTCCCATGAATCCTCAAATATATAGACCGCACGTCCCTCAAAGACTGGCATGGAAATGGAAGGGGGGGATTGAGATCAGGCTGGACGCCACGGGCGCTTAGTGGAACCCATGATTCTTTTCCTGGTGGGCGAGTGAAGTGTGTCTCATCTCAATCACGGTGTCACTGTTGGCGCCGTGTTGCCAGAGGTATAGTAGTTACTGATCTGTTTTTAGACCGCCAAGAAGAAAGCGACGCCGTGGGTCAGCTGACCAGCAGGGTTCTTTGCAGCTCGACAACACCAGCCTCCTTGTGCCAATCGAAGCGTGTGCTGAAGAGAGAGTGACATGAATCTATCGCCTTGAATCCTGGTTGACCTGCGTTGGAGTGTCCGCGCAATGAATAGTCTGTGGTGATGGCCCTGACCATCCCACTCCGTCTGCATTCCCGATCGCCCAGAGTGCGACGTTTTCTTCAACAGGACAATCTTTTCCCTCGCCCCCTTTCTGGTTCCTGGAGATTCCCTGCGCTTGGGTTTGCTTCTATGGCTAGTTTTCATTCCAATAGTTCCAGGCTCACCTCTGATCCACCACCTTTTCTATATGAATTTATTGATGGAGCCGAGACCCTGGAAAATTACGGCCCTGGGGGCTACCATCCAGTGATGGCCGGCGATCTGATCCAGGATCAGTACCAAGTAGTCCACAAACTCGGGTTCGGCACCTTTTCAACGACCTGGCTATGTCAAGACAAGCAGAGTCAGCGCTACGTAGCTCTCAACATCGGAACAGGCCAGTCGAATCCCCGGGAACCCGACATTCTCGAGATCTTGAGGTCTGGTGCTTCCCCACGCTCAAAACATCCAGGACAAAAGATGATTCCGACTGTCCTCGATAGGTTCGATATTGTTGGTCCAAATGGGACGCACCCGTCCTACGCAACCGCCCTGGCACGCTGCACTGTCTCACGAGCAAAGGAAAAACACTACCATGCCTTGTTTGAAGTCGAGACTGCTCGTGCGATTGCCGCGCAGCTTGTCTTGGCGGTTGACTCTATCCACTCGCGGGGGGTGGTGCACGGGGGTAAGGACTTGTCTGGGAACTTCCTGGAGCGGATACTGACATCTACCCCGTAGACCTTCACCTGAATAACGTCCTCCTGAAGCGTAAATAATTAACCTGTTTTTATTTATCTTTTTTTATTTTTATATTAGCAAGGTTAAATATATTATAAAATATATTAAAAATACGTTAAAACTGCTAGATATATTAAAGCATAAAAAATATTAAATTTTATTAAATTTAAACATCTTATATAGGCATAAGCTTTAGCTCTTTAATTTAAAGTTTTATAAAGCTTTTATAATATTAAAAACTTTTATTAATATAAATTATAATTTTATAAATCTAGATAGAGTATTTTTATTAGTATATAAAATAAAATAATTAAAAGAAAACTAGAGTTACTAGATTTTATTAAAAATTTTAATAATTTTTTATTATCTTGTTAGATCCTAATCTTTTTTTTATTTATTTAATTTTTTCTCTATTATTTTTTAAGTTTATATCTATCTAGCCTAAAAATTCTTTTAAACTAAGCTATATAACATGCATGATACAGGATATATAAATAATTAAAATATAATTAAAAAGCTTTAGAGATTTAATAGTCTCCTTGTTTGATAAGGTCTATCAGTCCTTCCTAGGATTGGAGATCTTAGGGTATTCAGTGATTAAAAGTAAGAGTATAAATACAATAAAAGTATATTAAAAGATAGAGTAGTTTATATTTTAAAAATAAAATATAATAAAACTAACTAAGATCTAGTAATAACTATGTTTATATACTTATATTTTATTATAGCTATTTTAGTTAGAGACTATATTTTTATATTTTTTTTATAATAGCTATTATAGCCCTAGGCTTTATTAACTATATTAATATTCTTAATATTATAGTTATATTTAAATATTACTATAACCAGAATAAAATATTATATATCTATAATTATAACATGCTAGCTGTGACTTTAACTAATTTATTAACTAATAGTTACTTAATTTTCTAATAATCCCTCTTTTTTTATATTTTTTATTTTAAAAATAATAAATATAGTATTCTTTTCTTTAATTTTATTAAAATAACTTGTCTCTCTTTATTTTCCTGGCAGTTTATATGCTAACTTGTTATAATATTAAAAGCTAGTATAAATAAAAATTAATTAAATTAATATTTAAAAAATAATAATTTTATTATAATTATTCCTTGTGTTTAATGCAGTTATCTGAATAAATTATACATTAAAATTAATAGTTTTAATTAATATAGCAAGTGTGTTTAATTAAGTTATAAATATATTAAAGATTAATAATTCTTTTTAGATAGTAAGTAATATTATCTAGTAAATACTTAAAACAAAATTCATGATCAGGAGTAAGAAACTTATATAGTAATAATAAAAATTATAATAAAATTAAATTACTTTTAAAAATAGAATAATGTAGAATAATTTATTACAGAAATATACTAGTGACTTTATTATTTATAATATAAAGAAAATTAAGAATCTAGAAAAACTAAAAAAAAGTAAAAATAAAGAGAAAGAAAAAAAAATAAATTTAAAATATTTGGCTATATTATTATTTTTTAATTTTTTTTCTAACCAGGTTGCTGTGGCCTTTTCTTTGTTTAATCTTGATTTTTTAGTTTTTAATTTTTAATTTTTTAATTAATTTATTACTGGTATTCCAGAATCTTTTTATAATAGTTAAGATTTTAAATAGATTCTTATATATTATTTTCTAGTAAGTATTTTATTTATTTAATAAAATAATAAATCTATTTCTTTTCTAACTTGTGATCCAGAATCTTTTTAAATTTATATTTATTTTTATTATTAATATTTTCTTTATTTAGTATTAATTCAAGTAATAAAATATAAAATATCAGGTAAACTTGCATGCTTTTTAGTAGTTTTAAATAGTAGTTATTATTAATAAATTTTTTATTAATCTTAAATAATCTATATTTCAAGGCATCTAGTTTATTGCTTGATTATCTATTTTAGATATTAAAATTTTTATTATTTTTAATTTTTTATAAAAGATAAATTTTTTTTTTTAAAAGTGATATATTCTCATGTTTCTTGTTATAATAAAATTTTTTTTTTTTTTTATTTATTTAATATTTTTAGTAATTATCTAGTATAAAACTTAGAGATATACTATTTATATCAAGATATTGTTAAATTATTTTTTTACTAGAAAAGTTTTCTAATCTATTTTTAGTTATTATTCTAGATTTGTATAATAAGATGTAATACCTGTTATTATATTTTTTATATTATTTATTATATATTATACTATTAGTATTAATTTAACTTAATTATCTTGATTTTAATCAAGATAATATTATAGATATTATTTAATTATTTAGATTATTTTTTCTATTTATTTATTAGTCTATTAATAATTTACAGTAAATAATTATTATATAATTTTACATGCTTCTATAATTATTTTCTAAAATTATAATATAAATAGCTTATCTTGATTAAATATAATTATCTTTAATAATTTTATCTAAATAAATATTTCTTGTAATATTAAAAGTACTAGTTATAGTGTATTAATATTCTTGAATACTAGTTAAATAATTGTATATTTTATTAACTTGTTAATAATTACTAGTGCTTTTATATATATAATTCCTGTTACTAGGTTTTTAAATAGCAGTAATTCTTAAATAAAATCTATAGTAATACTTTTTTATAATGTTTCTAGTGTCTCTTTTATGTATATTTTTTTTATAAAATTAATATTATTATAATTTATTTTAATTATAATTTTTATATTTAATAATATAATTGGCAACTTGTTCATGTATTTATAGAAAGAAATATATTTTTTAGATTTTTTTAATTATTTATTCAATTTCTTGATATTTTTTAGTTAATAAATTATGATATTGCTAAATCACTTTTATTATTATACTTTATGTTATGGTTCTATTCCTATGTATGAACCTGGAACTATATCTTGGCAGAATCCTTGATAAACAAAGCAACATCCCAGGTGGTGAGGACCACATGTAAAACTCTAAAACCACTTTTTTTATTCTATTGTTTTTTAGTAATTTTTTTATGTATATACAATATAAATAAACTAGTTTAATTTATATTATCTTATAATATTAGGAATTGCTTATAAAAAATAAAAAAAAAATTTAATAAAATAGATATTAATAACATGGCAATCTTTCTTTAATAATTAGAAAAGATATAAATAAAATTCTATTTCTAGAGAGAATAAAATTATTAATTATAAGCTAAATTAGCTACTATATAGAAATCCCAATAAATAACATGCAATATAATCCCTATTTTATTAATTAAATAAATAATTTTTATTTTTATTAGTAATAATCAGCTTAGACCATGTTACCTGGATATAAAACTCTTTACTAAAAAAATTTTTAAAAATTATTTTTCATTCTAAATAAATCTTTATATAAAATTTATAATTAATTCTGCTTGCTATATAAATAAAAAAAAAGAGTTTATTATATATATAGCTAACTTTAAGAAAAAGCTAGCTAGAGAATACTATTCTGGCTAATCTTCTAATAAGTCTAATTTATTCTTGTATATTAGAATAAGTTTTTCACTATTTTAAATAAAGTTTTTAAAAATCCTAATAAATAAAAAAAAACTCTTGTATAAATTAATATTATAAAACAAGAGAAAAGAGAATTAGAAAAGTTTTTAAATAAATTTAATAAAATTATACTAGATATAAAAGGCATTAACTGAAGTGATATACAAAAAAAACTATTAAATATAGCTATTATTTAATAACTCCTGCAAGAAATAATTAGAATTATTTAAAAAGATTTATATAATAAATATTATAATTAATTATAATAAATAAATCATGATATATAAAGAGTAAACTAGATAAAAAATTTTTTATATAAATTAGCTATCTATTCAAGAAAATACTTAAACTAGAATAAAGTCTTGTCTCACTTATCAAGACCAGATAAACTAAAAGCCTGTAATAGTCTAGATAGCTATTTTCTAGAAGAAAATTGCTGGATTATATATAAAGATTTAAAAAAGAATAATATAGATAAGTTAAGAAACTATAAAAGCCTAAAAAAAAGCCTGTATATAATATAAAAGTAAAAAGCACTAGATACAGAAATATAAATATCTAGTTTCTAAATCTCTCTAGCAGGTAATTATCATAGCTAGAGAAGAAGGGTTTACCAGTAATAAAAAGAAAAAACTAGAAAAAAAATAAACCCTATATAAAATTATATACAGGGGATAAGAGATAGTTATTAAAATAAAAATTAATTAAACTGTTAGGCGCTGTATTGGTTACAGCGCTTGGAGGTGATAGAGGTGTGAGATGGTAGGTAGCATGTGTCTAGATTAGTATTAGAACTAAATACTGAGTTATGGAATACTGTAATCCAGTGCTTAAAAAATATCTATAAATTATTTACTGCTTTAGTACAGCACATGATAAAAATTATAGATATACTTGTCTAGTATAGTATTTTATCAGGTCTATAAATATAGTTTTATATAATAGCTAGTAAATATTTTTAATATAGTCTTCCTTTTTTAATGACCATATTTCTGTAATTTATTTTTTTAAAATATAGATAGATATTATTATTATAACACTCTATAAGCTTTAATTAGTTTAATATATTATAGCCTGATAGTGTGTTATTATTATTCTAGTGCTATTTTTTTATTATATATATTAGATAATATATTATTATAAATCTAGTATTACTTTAAAATATTATAAAAAATAAGTGTAACAGTGAATATATCTAATAATAATTACCTGGATATGTTATAGTATTATATTATAGATATTTCTATAAAGCATGGCAGTGAATATACCTGGTGATAATTATCTAGGTATATTATAATATTATATTATAGATTTTTTATAAAATATGATTTTTTTTCTCTCTCTCAAGCCTTTAATATATTAATATTTTAATAAGTTCTGCCTTAGTGCCATGTCTTTTTAATTTTCTTGCTTGTTTTCTACAAGCGCCTTGCCTTTATTCCTGTTTTTATCTCTTAGTGTGTTTATTCTATATTTTTGTGGAATAGTGGCACTTCTATTAACTAGTAAATAGTTCTATTAGTTAGCTGGCGCCTGCCAAGTAATATTCTTTCTTGTTTAATTAATCAGTGCTGGGCCAAGGCTAATATTATTACTCTTGTTTTTAGAAACTATATTATTTTTTTTTATATAAAAAAAGTGCTTTCCAGGCATTTACCCAGTATCTATATTATTATACCTGCATTACTTGCCCCTGCTGCTACTGCTATTTATGTCTGTGTTATTATTAGAGCTTTTTTTAGTATTATAGTCTCTGCACCAGCTCCTCTAGATCTTGCCTGGAACTACTCCTGGTAGTACTATATTTTTATTTTAAACTAAATAAATATTAAGCTTTGTTTTTTATAGAGTTTAGCAGCTCTTTAAAATATATCTAGTGCCTTTATTATTATTCAGGCTATTATATCTATACTTTTTTTTCCTGCTACTCTCTCCCTGCTCTATATTATTTATATAGTTTTTAATTATATATAGTTCTCTCTAGCTGTAAAGAGAGATCAGGCAGCTCTTTATAATATTATCCAGGTATTTTATTATATTACATGCCCTCACTGCCATCACCAGGTAGTAATAAAAAAAAGAATAAAAAGAAGAATTCTGTGCTGGTTTTGAAGATAAAAAAAAACTAGATATAATATTTATGCTCTTCTCTCTTAGATACTTTTTTAATTATATTTTTAGATAAGTAACCCTGTTTTTACTATGCCTGACTATTCTAACCTGTAGTGCAGTGTTTAGGGGTTTTTATCTAGATTTTCTAGAATAGTTAGTAGAGACTCTTTTTTTTTTTTCTTTTTTTGTATTTTTTAGCCAGCTGTGACCCCCTTTTGAGGCTTTAATTAATAGTGTTTTTTTTTCTATTTTTTCTGCACTGTAGATTATTATTATTATTTTTTTTTATTTATTCTATAAAAACTTTAAAAATACTTTTATATTTTTCATATTCTCTAGAGGCTCCCAGGAGTTATAATCTTTTTTTTATCCTAGCTATTTTACTAGAAAATATGTTTTTTAATTAATGTTTTTCTGCTCCAGGATTTTCTTAATTATATATTTTTTATAATTATTAATAATAATTGGTCCTGGCTGGAATGCTGTAAAAAAGTTTTTTTTATATTTTTTTAGTAATAATACATGGAACATGTCATGAATATACTCTAGATCTAGAAATAAGTATAATTTATAAATCTATTTTTTTTATTTATTTAAGATTTTAAATAATTCTAGTTATTAATTATTAAGTTTATAATTAGGTCTAGCATTTAATATGTTTTTTATATATAATATTATATAATTACTTACTTAAAACTGCATAGATTTATATTTTTTATTATATTAAATAGCTATAACTACTTTAGCTTTCTATAATTACTTTTTTAAATCAGCATGTATTTTTTTATGTGCTTTGCCATGTCTTGTATTTTTAATATAATATTTAATTTAGATATCTTAATATTTATTTTTAAATCTAGATAATATTTTATCAATATCTCTATTAAACTTACTTTTAGTGCACTATGTGTGGACCAGTTATAGTATACCTGGACTAGAGATAATCAGGTTATTTAATTATTTTAATACCAGTTATAGTATATATAAAAATAGTATTCTAGCTTTTAATTTTGATGCTTTATTTATTTATTTATTTATAAATAATAAACTATTAATAATCTGCATCATGCATTTAGATAGTATAATACTATAAATTAAAAACTACTAGTAAATATATTTTCTTTATTATTAACTAGATTTTAAAACACTTTAATTAATATAAAAATATATTTTATTAATAATTTTATTAATTATAGTGCACCCATGTTTTTCTGGTATAGTATGTAAAATATATATTTAGTAAATAAATTTATTATTATTAAAATTATATTATAGATATTTTTATAATGCTTAAATAAGAGTAGTCTTGTAATAAAGTCTATACTTGTCTATTTTTCTAGCTCTGTGGGCATAGAAAGTAATTCTAGTTAATTATAAAACTTGTGATAATATACTTTTATATATTAATAGATATTATATTTTTATATATAAATTTTTATAGACTTTATTATATTCTACTAGAAATATTTATATTTTATAGATTTTAAAGTGTGCTTGTAGGTTTAATATTTTTCTTAAAAATTATTATAGTTAATTTTCATGATCTCTACTTTTAAAGCTAGTTGTTATGTAAGGTCGCCCTGGCTTCCTTACTAACCCTAGGATCTCCATGAGCTCTGCGACTAGTTTGGTATTGGAGTGACTTCAACTCTACTCAGAGTTACACGTGGGGAATACTTAACCCTAATAGACCCTGGTCTATTATGTACCCTTGGTTTATTCTCAAGACTCTTCTATATCCTGGTATAGGCACTTCTAAATAATAGCTCTTGGTAAAGTAAGGCCACCTATTGCCTGTAAATAATAGCTGTAATTATAGTTTAAACAAGTTAATCTAGTAAAGATATAATCAAGTAACAATCTGATATTAAACACAAAGAACTAAAAAATTAACTAGATACAGGTAATAATAAGTGTTCTTATATATTTCTCCTGTTTCTATTAAATAGTTCTCTTAATAGTAGCTTGGTAGTAGTTATATAGTCAGTTAATCTGGTTAACTATCCTTTAACTATTATATCAACTATTATTCTCCTTGGCAGTCACATGATATAGGATTCTGCTTTATTTATTTAATTAGTTGTGAGACCTTCATAATAATGCCTAGTATTAGCACTAAATTTTTATTATTAGGTTTCTATAACACCACCTCCCTCTCTTTTTATTCTTTGTCCCTAAAGAACATAAGTAGGCGCTCTTTTCTATACTTGTAGCCCTTTTTTTTTTTTTTTATAAGTTATATTATTTTATTATATCAAAGTATTATACTGACAATCTTCTCAAGGGTATCTTCAAGAAATCTCTAGATTTTAAGGCTGGTTATTCCCGCCAAGCAATTTATATTATTAATAATAGTTTCTCTTCCTTAATCTCCTACAAGTATTATCTATCTCTTGATTCAAAGTGTGTCATGAATTAAACTTATTATTATTTAAAATATGCAGCATGTACTTATCATGATTATTTATGTTATTATGATTTTTACACAGGTAGCAAGTAGAATTTATTATAGTGTGCTAATTTAAAATTATCTATGGATATTAATAAAATAAAGAGCAAGTTAGATCTGTTAAAGCCAGAGTTAGATAAACTTTAAAATTATTTAGCTGTTCTCCATATACAGCTATTAGATAAATAAAAACAATATCAAGAGACAATGGCCCGTTAGCAGCAATTATAAAAGTAATAAAAATTCTTAAAATAAAAAAGTTTCAAAATGTCTGAACATAATGCAGAATTATTAAAAATTTTTAATAATAATAATTCTCAAGTTATCCTGACTTCAAACAGTGATTAGGTTTAGTTCTTGGCTGCCACTGCTGATAATCCTGTTAATTTTAATAGAATAGTAAAGAAGATCAGAAATCTACCCCTGTCCTTCTGGTCCTCTATTAATTTAGATACTAGTAATATAGCTGTATCTTTTTTAAGCAACTTGTAAAATTTTTTATTAGTTTTTAAATATTTTTCAAGGTATTATATCCTTCTCATTTAACTAGATATTTAGTGTGTCTATTGACTTGTCAGTGCTTTAGAATTTTTTTAATTTTATATTCTTCTTTACTTGGTTCTTTGATTTTAATATTTTTAGTAAGTCTAGTGTTTTCTAGTGCTGGTTCCAATAATAAGACATGAAACATGGAATATATCCTTTTTATTAATTCAGGTAGTTTCAGTTAGTAATTCACTGGTTCTATTTGCTTTTTAATTATAAAAGGTCCAAGTTATATATGGTCCAATTTCTGGCTAGATTATTTTATTTTAATATTTTAGCAAAGTAGGAAAACTTTCCCCTCCTCTTTTAGGGTAGATCCCTTTATTCTATACTTGTTATAGTAAATTTTTATTCTAAGATTGGTGAATTCTAAATCTCTTGCTAGTTATGTTTAAATGCACTGTAGCTTTCTAACATATTAATTAATTTCTTGTAAGATAGATTCCTTTTTTCTAGGTTTTTCATGCACATTAGTATAATAATTATAATTAGCTTTAAAGAGTAAAGTCCCTGTTGCCATGTATCTTGTATTATTATATGTAAATTGTGCCATAAATAAGCATTCTACTTAATTATTCTGCATGTAATTTATATAATACTGTAGATACTATTCAATAGTCTAATTTGTTCTTTCTATTTATCCATTTAACTATAATTAATAGGCTGTTATCATTTTCAAATCAATGCTTATTAGGTTAGTAACTGATTTCCAAAATTTCAAGGTAAAAAGCTTATCTCTATCTAAAGTAATCACTTTAGGTACTTCATGATTCATTACAATATTACTAACAAATAGCTCTGCCATTTCAGTTGCTGTAAAGGTTATTTTTATAGATATAAAATAAATATATTTTATAAGTCTGTCAGTCATGACTACAAGCATATCTTATCTGTTTTTTCTTTTAAGTAGTGATTTAATAAAGTCCACTGTAATCTATTCTCAAGGTTTCTCTGATATTTCTGATAATTGTAATTTTCCATATAATACATGTCTTGTTAACTTGTTTTTTAAATATATTTCACAGTTATTAACATATTTTTTGACTTTCTTTTACATGTTCTGGAAATAGTAATTTCTTGTAATTTTCTTGATAGTTTTATTAATTTCAAAATATTCTTTTACTAGTGCATTATAGTGCATTTTAATAACTTTATTAATCATGGTCTTGGGTACATATACAAGTCTTTTAATTTATATAGTTCTGTCTTTATGTTTTAATATATTATAATTATTAGTTATTTGCAAAACCTTTTGCATGAGTCTATTTTTTTTTAATTTTTTTTTAATTTTTTTAATCATTTCAGTTCCAATCATTTAAACTGTTACTATGAGAATTTATAGGTTGTACCTGATTATTCTGTCCTTATTTTATTAAAGTACTGCTAGTTAAAGATTCCTCTCCTTAATCTTGTAGTCCAGTCTTCTGCTAAGTATATTTGCTTGTTTATTCTTGATTCCTTTGCAGTGCTAAATTCTAAAGTTATATTATAATAATACTTCAGACCATCTTGCCTGTTTTCAGGTTAACTTTTTAGTTATTATAAAATAGATCAAGTTTTTATAATTAGATTTCACAATAACTATTTATTTCACTCCTTCCAGGTAGACTCTCCAGTGCTTGAATACTGTCACTATAGCCAGTAGTTTTTTATCATGCACATTGTAGTTAACCTCTAGTCCAGTAAACTTTCTTGAGTAAAAGGTCACTAGTCTAGATTTTCTATCTAGTCCTAATTAGATAAGCCTTGCTTCTAGCATGTAGTCAGATATATTAGTTTTCATAATAGTTTCTTTATCAGAGTCATGCTGCACTAAGATTGGTGCAGTAGTGATTTTTTATTTTACTTTCTTAAATACTATATTTTATTCTAGTATTTATTTATATTTAACTTTTCCCCCAAGTAGTTTAAACAATGATAATATAGTTTTAGCATATTTTTTAATAAACTATTAGTAGTAATTAATCAACCCCATAAACTGTTATAGTTCTTTCAAGTTTCTTGATTAGGGCTAATCCCAAATAGCTTGCACTTTAGTTTGCTCAGTTTTAATTTTTTTTTTAAATATCCAATATTCTAAAAATTCTGTTTCATGGACGTGAAATTCACATTTCTTTAGTTTATATTATAGATTATTAATACAGAGTTTTCTCAGTACTACTTTCACATGGCAAATATATTTACTTTTTTTATAAAAAAAAATAAGTATATCATCCAAGTAAGTAATAACAAAGTCCCCTAGGTGTTCTTTTAACATGTTATTAATAAATTATTGAAATATTGCAGGTGCATTGGTAAGCCTAAATAACATGATTAAGTATTTATAGTGTCCATGTTATGTTCTAAATATAGTTTTTTATTTTTTATTCTCCTGGATTCTTATACAATAATAAATATCAGTAATATCAAGTTTGATAAATTATTTTACTTCTCTAATTTTATTCTAAATCCCTTGAATTAGTGATAGTGGGTAGCAATCTTTAATAATAATTTTATTAAATAATCAGTAGTCCACGCATAATTATAGGCTCCTGTCCTTTTTTGGTACAAATAATACTCCATGTCTTGCTAATAATTTTAATAGTCAAATATTTTTTTTTTTAAGTTAATTATTAATGTATTTCTTCAGTGCTGTTAATTCTTTTTCTAATATTTAATAGATTTTCTTATATATTAGTGTTTTTTCTTCTTTAAGCAGTATAGTGTGATCATGTAATCCATGTGCTGGTAGTTCTAGTATTTCAGGTTACTAAAACACGTCCCAGAATCTTATATATAATTATAATATAACTTTTTTTAAGTTATTCTTAGTTACTGCCAGTTCATGGAATTCTTTTTTCATTAATAGTCCTGTGTTTTTATCTAGACTGACTATATTAATATATATCTAGCTTTTATCTAGTACTTATTCTGGTATCATGAGCAGCATTGCCCTTTCTAACAGTCTTATAATAACTGCTAGTATAATATTTACTGGATTTATTTTTAATTCTCTATCAGATTACTTGGCTTCACGCGGTATTTCTGTCTTTGCATGTTGTGAGATATCAGTTTTTATTAATCCCTGTCTTGGTAAGCTATCTCTCCATAAGATTTGTTTTTTTTTTAATTAATATCTAGGTTATAATCTTTAAGCCAAAGAATCTCCAATATAATATAGTAGCCTCCCAAAGAAATAATATTAAAGTTGACAATGGTGTGTCATCCCTTTACAATTACTGAGAGATTTCCTATTTTAACTTTTAATTAATAAGTTCCCAAATTCTTATTATTTAGTCTAGTAATAGGTTCCAGCTTATCCTTGTAATATCCATTCACTCCTATTCTTTTCTAGTATCCTGGATCTATAAAGTTTCTAGTTACACTGGAGTCAAGTAGCACTTTAGCTATTTCTTTATTAACTTGTGCAAGCAGTTAAAAATATAATCTAGATTTTATTGCTGCAAGATTCTTTTTTCATGTAGGTATTTTCTTGTTTCATGCTTGTAAAAAGTAATTATAGTTTTTTTTGGCCTGATAGTGTATTATATAACTATTCTTATAGCAGTTGATCCAGTGCATGCCTGGGTATTCCAGATATTCTAGATATTCTATACATGAATATTAGAATTATTTGCATGGGTAATTTTACTACTCTTTATCTAGCTTTTATAACTAATATTATATAATGCTTTTCAGGTCTTTATATTATAAACAGTTTGCACTATAGCAAGTTATTCATAGCACTCTCTAATGATATAAGCTTTTAAAGTAAAGAATATATTTGCAATATTTTAATTTATATTCTTCATGCTTTTTCTGTTTTTATTATATCTTGAATAGTTAAGTAAGTTATTTATAATAGTTAGTATTATCCTGATAATATATCCAGCATCTTATCAGGTATTTGCTATATCTTTCTAGATATATTTCTCAGTTTTTATACTCATATTTCCAGCAGCTTGAATTCTAATGCAGACATTTGTTAAAAAGCTGTCTAAAAATTCTGGTTAATCTTTTCAGGTTTTCCTATAGTGCTTTAATCACATTATCTATTTAATAGACAAGTTTATTCCTGCCAAGTGCAAGGTCTTCAGCTTGTTGTTACTGATATCTTTTTTTAGCATTAAAAGTTTTTCTCAGGATATTTATTTCCTTAATAGGTACCTCTTCACTGGGTATAAAACCTTCTATCTAAGTGCCAAATTATTTATCAAGTGAGTCAAATTCTCAGTTAATTGTTAGAAAGTCACTGTACATCTCTTTTTAATCTAGCTCAGTAATAGACTTTTCTATCCTTTTATCCAATATTTCTTATCAGTTAGGCGAGATTTCCACAAGCATTTATATAAAGATTATTCCTTGTTAATATTATTCTGCTTCAGTATCCTTATCTTTCTTGTCTGCTATTATATTATAATTATAGGGTATAACAAGTTCACTAGTTTCTTAAATCCAGTTATTAATATCTCCTTCCTTAATTGCTTTCAAGGTTTTTATTTTATTAGTTACTTTTAGCTATTTCAATCCAATTTTATTTATTTTCCAGCTTTTCTTTATTTTACAATCCTTTAATTAGTGCCTTAATTTATTATAGTTAAAGTATAGTTTCTCTCACCAGCACTGTTCTCTTTTCTTTATTAAAAGTATTATATCAAGTTCCATTAATTTTGGTCCATAGGGGTTATTATACCCTAAATTTCTTGATTGCGCAGGTTTTATTTTATTAGCTTGATATAATCCTTGTTATTTATTATTATTTTATCTACCAAAGCATGGCATGCTGTAATACATTTGTTAGTTTTTTAGTTCTTGTAATTTTCCTGAGATATAAGACGCCTGTTTTATTATAGCTTTAATGCTCTTGGCTTCTGGCATGAAAATTATTTTTTTTTAAACTTTGTAATCTAGTTTATACTTATATTATAACATGAAAGCAATGTTGTCCCATTTTAACCTTGATATAAGTTATTGGAATTTAAAATTATAGATAGTATTGTCTCTATTTATTCAGAGTTATTTAATTTATTAATCAGTATTTTTTGTTGCATTAAAATCTCCAAAGGTACTGGTAAGATATTCTTTAAAAACACTATAATTTTTAAAAATTTCCAGAGTATCTTCTGCAGTTTTATCTTTATTATTGTTAGGATTATCCCTTTTTATTTATTCCTTCAGGAAGGGTTCAAATTATTTGTATGCAAGTCTTGTTAGGTAAGTTAAGATAAAGATAACTTTGTTAGTATTATTTAAAAATTAATCCTGGTAGGTATAAAGATAAGTATCTATCTAGATAAGAAAGTACCTTAGTTTAGATTAAGTGCCATTAAATAGTTCTAATAGGCAGATCTTTAGTTTTAATAATTTCTTTTTATCTTTCCCTGCCTTAAAAATAATAATCTGCTCTTGCAGCTGAGATACCATTTTTATAAATTCTTTATTAGTTAGTGGGGCTAGTATATCAGAAATGGGTGTTACTGTAAATACTCTTTTAAAGCTGCTGCCCTGACTTGAATTTGCTGGTGCTATATTATTCTTTATAGATAGTAATGTTTTAAGTTAATCCAATTTAACTTATATTAACTGGCATTTAATTTGTTATATAAGATTGCTCTAGCTTTTTTACTAATCCTAGAATCTTTATAAGCTCTGTGACTAGTTCAGTATTAGAGTAATTTTAACTTTACTTGAAGTTACACGTGGGGAATACTTAACCCTAATAGATCCTGATCTATTATATATTCTTGGTTTATTCTCAAGACTTTTTTATACCCTGATATAGGCACTTCTAGATAATAGCTCTTAATAAAGTAAGATTATTTATTGCCTGTAGATAATAGCTGTGATTATAATTTAAACAAGTTAATCTAGTAAAGATATAATCAAGTAATAATCTGATATTAAACGCGAAGAACTAAAAAATTAACTAGATACAGATAATAATAAGTGTCCTTATATATTCCTCCTGTTTCTATTAAGTAGTTCCCTTAATAGTAGCTTGGTAGTAGTTGCATAGTCAGTTAACCTAGTTAACTATCCTTTGACTATCATATCAACTACCATCCTCCTTGGCGGTCACGTGATATGGGATTCTGCCTTATTTGTCTGATTGGTCGTGAGGCCTTTGTGGTGATGCCTAGTGTTGGTGCTAAACCCTCATCGTTGGGTTTCCGTAACACTAGTAAATTTAATATAAATATATATTTTTTATAATACAGTAGTTTATTCTCTAAGATAGATTATGTTTTAGTTATAGATCTAGTAAGATTTTTCTTTAGTTTATACTTAATCTCTATTATGCTTTAATTAATTTTTTATGTAATAAATAAAAGCTTAAGTATTCCTGTTAATAGAGTGCTAGTGTAAACTAACTCTAGCTTGATTTTTATATTTATAATTACTTTTTTTAATAGAATAAAATTCCAGGCCAGGTTATTCTAGGACTTCTAAAGTTAATTTAGCTTTATTTATATAAGACTTATCTATAGCAAGCTTTTTCTACTTTATAATATTATTAAATTATAGTGCAGTTTTTACTATAATATTAAAAAAATATTTATATCTATTTTTTTTTCTTTCTCTAAAATATAATCCAGGCACTGACTAGGCATGTCTACAGGATTTTTTTTTTCTAGATAGTAGATAATTATAAAATTAAAGGCTGCTAGATGCTCTGTCTAGTATATTTAATATTTTAATAATTTTTTTTATTATCATGAAATAGTGCAAGTTCATGTAATCTATTAATACTATAATAACATATTAACTGCCTTCTAGATAGTAATATTATTATTAAAAATATTCTATAATTACAAGTAATTCTGTGTTATATATTTTATAATTTCTTTTTGTACTTATAAGCTTGCATAACTAGTATATAACTAGGCACTATTAATCTTCTTGATTTTATTAAGATAAGATTCTGTCAGAGAATCAGGCAGCTAACAGCCAATGAATTAGCTATGCCACAGCTAGTGTAATAAGCCTAATAGAAATAAGTTACTTCACCTGGTTATTGTCAGAGAATCAGGCAGCTGTCAGCCAATGAACCTGCTATGCTGCAGCTAGCACTGTTACACCTACAGGAATAAGATATTCCAACTAAATATAGTAATATAATTATATTACTATAATATCAAGAAATATAGCTATAGTATCTATAGCAGAACAATATAAATAATATAAAAGAAATATAGCTAATATAGCAAAATAATATAATTACTATAATAGAATACATGTATATAAACACAGTTATTATTATATAATAGAGAATAGCTCTACTGTGTTAAATCTTTAGTAATTAAGATAGCCTATTTTTTAGACTATCTAGTTATTATTATATATTTCATACTTCCTTCTTTTACACTTGTTAATAAAATATTTTTAAAATCTATTAATTCTTTTAGACCCTTAAGAAAGATTGACAGGCCTTATTTAATAATTTAATATTCTTATAACAAGTAAAGAAATTATCTCTATTATAATGGCTTCTATAACCAGCACTTTGTTAAGTATCACTTCTAAGTTACTAAAAAAAAAAGTTAATAAATTTAAAATTATAATTACTATTCTTAACATCCAGATAGCAGAGCTCCAGACTTTTAAAGAACTTAAAATAAATAAAGTAAAAATATTTAAAGATAAGTATTTTATTTTTAGAAAATATCTAATATTAATAGACATGCACCTTTATATTAATAATCTTAAATCTGCTAACTTATATAATAAGATTATATTTATAAAAATTTACTTTTAAAATACAGCATTTAATTAGTTTAAACTCTATATATATAAATATTAAAATATATCTAATTATTAAAGATAAAGCACAACTCAGGATATATTTGCAGACTATAATAAATTTAAAAAAATAATTACTGCAGTATTTAATAATCTTAATATTAAATAAACTGCTAAATAATATATAAACATGCTATATTAAAAAAAACTATTAGTCAGAGAACTTATTATAAAATTCTACTAAATTATTTTAAACCTGGCATGAGATAACTTAACATTAAAAGCAAGGTTTTATCAGGTTCTAAAAACAAATATTAAAGATGGCCTGGTGTATCAAGAAACTATTTTTTAAATATTTAATAAATTTATTAAACAAGCTTTAAAGATTAAAAATCAACTTCTTGATCAATACTATGAGAACTATAAAAATAAAAAAAAAACCTTTTAAAAGGACAAGCAAGATTAAGATAGAGATGTTAAAATATAACTGAACACTATTTTTAGCAAAGACAAGGACTAATAGTAACAGCAGAAAAAGAAGTTTAATAAAAAATACTTTAACTATAAAAAAACCAGACATGTTAAAAGATACTGTCAAGAGAAAGCCAAGAATAATAAACTGGCTACCTAATATTTAATAATTGCTATTACTTTTATAATAACTAAAATATTTAATAAATTAAAAACTATAGATTAGATCATGCAAGCATTTATTAAAATATTTATTAAATAAGAAAAATAATAATTATAAAAGCAAATCAGAAAAAATAAATAAGAAAACCTGAAAAGAGCTGCTCAAGAATAGTATCTTTAAAATAATAAGAAAAGATTTTAAGTATATTATCAGAAGTACCAGGAATTCCCTGAGTTAAAAAATAATAAAGAAAATAATATTATTAAAAATATTCTAAAAAAAAAGACTACTCAGGAAGAAAAATTACTTTATACAGACAAGCCTTAATATAATCAAGAAAATTATCCTGATAATAATAAATTAGATAATAAAAATAATAGAAAATTCTCACTAACTAAAGAGTTCCAATAGTTAGCATTTTAAAGTAATAATAAAATAGTAATAAATTAAATAAATCTAGATCAAGAAATTACAAAAATCCTGTAAAGTAAATCAGAGTATAAGATTAATTTAAAAAAAAAAATATTTTAAAAAGTTAACTCATACACCTGCACATTAATTAAAATAGAATACTAAAAAAAAACTTATTAAATATAATAAGATTATATTAATAAATATTAATAATATCAAGAATAGATATTTTACAAGTGCAAAGTACATGAACAAATCAACATATAACTTGCTAAAAAATATAAACAAGTATCTAATTTAAAAGAAACCTGGTTCTGCAATAAAACAACAGGTCATATGTAAAATTATATCTGTAAATATTACCTGTAATTAAGCCAATTCTAATACTTTGGGACCCACTGGACTATATATTATAATAATAAATATATTTAGTATATTAATAATAAAATATAAAATAACTATTAGTCTTAAATACTAAAAATTCTTATACTATCATGCTTTAAATGTCCTACCAGATAATTAAACTATAAATATATATATAAAAAAATTGCTCACCTGTATTATATATAAGTCAAGATAAAAAAATATAAAGTAAAGAATTGCACTTTACACTAAAAAAAAATTAAAATAATAATTAAAGATTAGAAAGAATACTTTAAAGTATAAAGCTACTACTATAACTGTCATTAAAAAAAAATCTAATTAACAGGAATTTATAATAGCTTCTTATTTACAGTACTTGCTATGATTAAAGGAATATTAGCCTGATTAATAATTAACTCTGGAGCATTAGAAAACTTTATTAATAAAAAATTTATTAAAAAAAATAAAATTAAAATACATAAAACAGGAGTAATCAAGATAATATAAAAAATTAACAGGAAAATACTTTATCAAGAATCAAGCCTGAAAACTAAACCTGTAAAAGTAAAATTAAAAGAATATAACTAGAAAATAATATTTAAAATTATACTAATTAGAGAAGAAATTTATAATAATATTCTAGAAATAGAATAGTTACTATAAGAAGGACCATTTATTAAATAAACTGAAAAGATTATTAATATTAAAGGAAAATTAATAAAAATTAAATAAATAAAAGTAATATAATCAAGCATTAATCAAGTTATTAAAGACACAGGAAAAATCTCCAATAAGCAAGAGAGACCACAGGTAAAGTCATCTTAAAAAAAAAAAACAAAACAAGAAACAAGTGTGACCATGACCATGTCAGAGAATCAGGCAGCTGTCAGCCAATGAACCTACTACGCCGCAGCTAGCGCTGTTACACCTACAGGAATAAGATGTTCTAACTAAATATAATAATATAATTATATTACTATAATATCAAGAAATATAGCTATAATATTTATAGTAGAATAATATGGATAATATGGAAGGAATATAGCTAATATAATAAAATAATATAATTACTATAATAGAATACATGTATATAAATACAGTTATTACTATATAATAGAGAATAGCTCTATTATATTAAATCTTTAATAATCAAGATAGTCTATCTTTTAGACTACCCAGTTATTATTGCATATTTTATACTTTTTTTTTCTATACTTGTTAACAGAATATTTTTAAAATTTATTAATTCTTTTAAACTCTTAAAATAGATTAGCAGGCCTTATCTAACAATTTGACACTTTTATAACAAGTAAAGAAATTATCTTTATTATAATAGCTTCTATAACTAGTACTTTGTCAAGCACCACTTCTAGATTACTAAGAGAAAAAGTTAATAAACTCAAAGCTATAATTACTACTCTTAATATCTAGATGGCAGAGCTCCAGATTTTTAAAGAACTTAAAGTAAATAAAACAGAAATATTTAAAGATAAATGTTCTATTTTTAGAAAATATTTAATATTAATGAACATGCATCTCTATATTAATAATCTTAAATTTATTAACCCACATGACAAGATTATATTTATAGAAATTTATTTTCAAGGTATAGTATTTAATTAATTTAAACTCTATATACATGAATATCAGAATGTGCCTAATTATCAGAGATAAAATATAACTTGGGATATATTTATAGATTATAATAAATTTAAAAAAATAATCACTACAGCATTTAATAATCTTAATACTAAATAAATTACTAAATAATATATAAATATACTATATTAAGAAAAATTATTAGTTAAAGAACTTGCTATAAAGTTTTATTAAATTACCTTGAACCTAGCATGGGATAACTTAGCATTAAAAGTAAGATTTTATCAGGTTCTAAAAATAAATATTAAAGATAGCCTAGTGTATCAAGAAACTATCTTTTAAATATTTAATAAATTTATTAAACAAGCTTTAAAAATCAAAAACTAACTCCTTAATTAATACTATGAGAACTGTGGAAATAAAAAAAAAAGAATTTTCTAAAAGAATAAATAAAATCAAGATAAAGATGTTAAAATATAACTGAATTGTCAGATAAGGCCCGCCAATCCGTCTTAAGGGTCTAAGAGGATTGATAGATTTTAAGGATATTCTATTAACAAGTATAGAAGAAGGAAGTATGAAATGCACAATAGTAACTAAATAGTCTGAAAGGTAGGCTATTTTGGTTACTAAAGATTTAACATGGTAGAGCTATTCTCTATTATATAGTAATAACTGTGTTTATATACATAAAATCCATTATATTTGTTATAGCACTTTACTATGCTGGCTATGTTAGTTTTATATTGTTTATATTAATTTACTATGGCTGCTATGGCTATATTTTTATAGATGTGACAGTGCTAGCTGTGGTGCAGTAGATTTATTGGCTGATAGCTGTCTAATTCTCTGATAATTCTCTTTCTTTATATTCTTTGTTCTCAAAGAAAATAAGTATCATGCTATTCTTCTTGTTTGTGGAAAGGTAATTATCTTTTTTTGTTATTTTTTTAGTGATCATGCTGACTCGTGATAATATTTAAATCTAATATTTAAAAAAACAGGCTTTTCAAGAAAGTTAAAGCAAACAGTTTTATTATGGTGCTTCCATGTACTTTCTGTGAAAAGACAGGTCGCCCTTGTATTAAATTAGAAAATTCAAGTTATTATAGTGAATGTATTTGTGCCGGTGATTAAAAATGCATTAAAATAAAAGTTCTTTTAGATATAGTGTGGAACCAGTTAATATCAGCTTAAAACAGGCTTTAAAGTAATAAAAATAAGGCTGAGGAGAAGATGGAACTTATTCTTGCCTGGATTTATTAATTATGTAAATAAAGAAAACTTCTTTAGAAACAGGCTGGTGATTTTATTACTCGTGATATTAAAAAAATCAAGAAGTTAGAAAAGTTAGAGAAAGAAAAGTAAAAACAAAAAGAAATCAAGGCAGAGAATTAAAGATTATTAAATTTATTGATTAGTGATGACAGTGGTCAGCTGGCTTTTACAATTTCTTTGGCACCTGGGGCTTCTTCTTTTTTAGAGTTTGTCTTTAATTAATTCTTTAGTAAAATTCCTGAATCTTTTCAGGGCAATTTAAATGTTATATAGATTCTTATAAGTTTTTTTTATATGAGTATCCCTTTCATTTAACCAGATAGTAAATCTGTCTGTTTATTAATTGTCAGTTCAGGACTTCTTTAACTTTGTATTCCTTATTATTAGTGTTGTCATTGATGTCTGCTTTATTTTTAGTATTTTTTTTATTTTTTGTGGGTTCAAGTAGCAAAATATGGAATATTAGATATATTCTTATTCTTGCTGGTAATCTCAAGTAATAGTTATTATTATTAAGCTTTTTTTTAATTTTGAATGATCCAAATTTAATAGTGTCAAGTTTATTACTTGGTCACTTGCTTTAGATATTAAATTTATTTTATCTTATAGTTTATTATAATAGATAAACTCTCTCTTTCTTTTTTAAAGCAGGTGTGTCCTCATGCTTTTTATTGTAGTAAAACTTTATTTTTTCTTCTATCTATTTAATATTCTTTAATATTATTTTATGCAGAACAGATAGATTAGCAATCTATAATAGTGCTTTTTCTAATCTTTTTTATAGTAGCAGTATTTTCCAGTGTAACTTTAAATATTATCCTAGATTTGTAAAATGTGGCACTTGCTTTATTATTATGTTTTGTGCATTATTTATGGTAAACTGAGCTAGTAATAATAACTCTACTTAATTTTCTTGGTTCCAGTCCAGGTAGTGTCTCAAGTATTGTTTAACTGTTTAAATCATTTTTTTTATTTGTCTGTCTGTTTATTAATAATAAGCAGTAAATAGTTTTTATTTAACTTCACTACTTTCCATGAGTATTTTCTAAAATTTTAATATAAATAATTTGTCTTGATTAGATATAATTATCTTTAGTACTTCTATTTATACAAATACTTGTTATAGTATTAGTATAGCTAGGTCTGCTATGGTAGCATTCTTATGCACTGGTTCTAAAATCATGTACTTTATTAGTTTATTAACTATAATAATTGCTTCAGTGTACTCAATTCCTGTAATAGAATTTTTTAACTTTAGTAATTCTTGAATAAAATCCATGATAATATGTTCCCATAATTTTATTAATACTTCTTATATTTTTATTTTTCTATAAGATTTATGTCATGATAGTTTATTTTAATTATATTTAGGATATTCTTGAATATACTCCATAACTTGTTAATATATTTATGGGAAGAAGTATGCTTGTTAGATCTTTTTAATTATTTATTTAATTTCTTGATGTCCTTTAGCTGGTGGGTTATAATACTATTTAATTATTTTTTTAACTATTACTTGAGATACCATAATTAATCTATTTTAATACTGAATTTCTTGTTATTTATCTTTTAAGATACTATGGAATCTCCAGTTTAGAATTATTTTATTATTTTTCTATAGTTATTATATTTTATAAAGTAGCTTGTTATCTTAAACAGTTATAGCAGTAGCTAACTGTATGTTTTAATTAAATTGTAGTTTATCCAGGTCTTGTTATAGAATATTTATTTCTAGATGTTTAACATTAATTATATAGTCAGGTTAGTGACTAAGAGTATTAATAGTGATATTTTTTTTTTCTTTAATATATTTAATCCAGAACTTGAACTATAATAGGTATTAAGCCCATCTAATTTATTTTTTATTTAGTTTCTTTATTATTATGAAGTATATCAGATTCTTGTAATTAGTCTAAATAACAATTTCATGCTTTGCTTCTTGAAAGTAATATCTCTATTTTTTAAATTTTTTAATAATTACAAGTGCTTCATAATCATGCGTGTTATATTGTTATTTAGTTTGGGTTATTTTTCTTAAATAAAAAGTAATAACTTGTAGTCTTTTATCTGGTCCTTTTTATTTAAGTACTAGTTTAATTATTTCTTCTAATACATTGATTTTCATGTAGCTTTGTAGTTCAGGGTTAAAGATACTAATAATTAGTCCTTTAGTAACTAATTATTTAATTTTAAAGAAAGCTTCCTGTTAATTATCAGTTTATTTAAATAATATATTTTTTTATAATAGCTTTGTCATTAGCATTATAATCATGGAATAGTTAGTTAGAAATCTTTAAATATATCTAGTAATTTCTAAAAATCCTTGAACTTCTTTTAACTCAGTTAGTTCTGGCCAGTTAAAGATTACAGTAATCTTTTCTGATAGAATCTTGAGTTCTTTTAGTATAAATAACATGTCTAGATATTTAACTTTAATAATATTAAATTAGCATTTCTTGATATTTAGACTAAGATTTACATTTATAAGTTTTTACATGATTTTCTTGACATGTGTTTTGTGTTTTGCTGGATTTTTTAAAAAGATAATAATATTATTAAAGTAGATAGTGACAAAGTTATTAAAATATTCTTCCAGAACATGTGTCATGTATCTTGCAAATTTAGCTAGTAGTTATTTAAGCTTTATTAGTGCAATAATCTATTTATAAAGTCCTATATCTATAAAAAATCCTGTTTTTTTAATATTTTCTTCAGCCATAAAAAGATTAAAATAACCCTATTCTAGATTAAAGATAGTTATAAGTTTTACTTCAAATAATAGGTCTCTTTTCTATTCCATGTATAGTGCTTTGTTGGTATTATTAATAATAATTATATTTATTAGTTAATAGTTAATAACTATTTATTTTTCTCTATTCTTCTTTAGCATGTATATTACGTGGCATGAGTATTTTTTTTATTTTTTTTAAATAAATCCTGCTTTTTTAAATTTTATAATAAATTTCTTGTCTTGTTATAATTTATCTTGTAATTTCTGTTTTTATTATACTTGCAATATCAAGATATTTAGTACTAGTGAGATTCTTGCTTGATATTTATTCAGGTAACTTGGTATATAATACTCAGGTTATATAAATAGTCTGATATAGGCTCTATATTTTTTAGGTAGTCTTTTAAGTACTTTTTTTAATTTTTTTTTATAAAGCTTCTTAGACTTTATTCATGTCTTACTGGTTATGGTTACACTTGTTCCTTGTTCTATTTTCTTTTTCTAAAATAACTTCACCTGTGGTCTCTCTTGCTTGTTAGAGATTTTTCTTGTATCTTTAATAACTTAATTAATACTTGATCATGTTACTTTTATTTATTTAATTTTTATTAATTTTTCTCTGACATTAACAATCCTATCAGTCTATTTAATAAGTGGTCCTTTTTATAGTAACCATTCTATTTCTAGAATACTATTATAGATTTCTTTTTTAATTAGTATAATTTTAAATGTTATTTTCTAATTATATTTTTTTAATATCACTTTTACAGGTTTGATTTTCAGACTTGATTTTTAATAAAGTATTTTTCTATTAATTCCCCATATTGCCTTGATAACACTGGTTTTGTGTGTTTTAATTTTATTTTTTCTAATAAATTCTTTACTAATAAAGTTTTCTAATACTCCAGAGTTAATTATTAATCAGGCCAGTATTTCTTTAATTATAGCAAGTATCATAAATAAGAAGCCATTGTGTATTCCTGCTAATTAGATTTCTTTTCAGTAACAATTATAGTAGTGGCTTTGTGCTTCAAAATATTCTTTTTAATCTTTAACTATTATTCTAATCTAGTCTTGATGCAGAGTACAGTTCTTTGCTTTGTATTTCTTTGCCTTGATTTGCGCGTGATATGGATATGCAATTTTCTTGTATATATATTTATAATTTAATTATTTAGTGGGACATTTAAAGCATGATAGTGTAAGAATTTTAGATGTTTGGGGTTAATAATTATTTTATGTTTTATTATTAATATGCTGAGTGCATTTATTATTATAATATATAGTTTAGTAAATCTCAAAGTGTTAGAATTAGTTTAATTACAGGTAGTGTTTGCAGGTATAATTTTATATGTAACCTGTTGCTTTATTACAGAATCAGGTTTTTTTTAAATTAGACACTTGTTTATATTTTTTAATAAATCATGTATTAATTTATTTGTGTATTTTATATTTATAAAATATTTATTCTTAATATTACTAACATTTATTAATATAATCTTGTCATGTTTGATAAGTTTTTTTCTAGTATATTATCTTGATTAGTGTGCAGGTGCATGAGTTAACTTTTTAAAGTATTTTTTTTTTAAATTAGTTTTGTACTCTAATTCACTTTACAGGATTTTTATAACTTTTTAATCTAGATTTATCTAACTTATCACTATTTTATTATTGCTCTAGAACACTAACTATTGAAACTTTTTAATTAGTGGGGATTTCCTGTTATTTTTATTATCCAGTTTATTATTATTGGAATGATCTTCTTAATTACACTAAGGCTTATCTATATAAGGTGGTTTTTTATTCTAAGTAATCTCTTTTCCTAGAATATTTTTAATAATATCATTTTCTTTATTATCTTTTAACTCAGAGAATTCCTGATACTTCTGATAATATGCTTAGAATTTTTTTTTGTTATTCTAAAAATATTATTCTTGAGTAGCTTTTCTCAAGTTTTTTTGCTTGTTTTTCCTGATTTACTCTTGTGCTTGTTATTTTTCTTGTTTAGTAAATATTTTAATAAATACTTTCATGATCTAATCCATGGTTTCTAATTTATTAGATATTTTAGTTATTGTGAAAGCAGTAATAATTGTTAAATATTAGGTGGCCAGTTTATTGTTCTTGGCTTTCTCTTAACAGTATCTTTTAACATGTCTGGTTTTTCTACAGTTAAAGCATTTTTTAGTAAACTTCTTTTTCTGCTGTTGCTGTCAATTCTTATTTTTACTAAAAATAGTATTTAATTACATTTCAACATCTCCATCTTGATCTCACTTATTCTTTTAAAAGATTTCTTTTTTTTTATTTTTATAGTTCTCATAGTATCAGTCAAGAAGTTAGTTTTTAATCTTTAAGGCTTGTTTAATAAATTCATCAAGTATTTAAGGGATGGTTTCTTGATATGCCAGGCTGTCTTTAATATTTGTTCTTAGAACCTGATAAAACCTTGTTTTTAGTGCTGAGTTGTCCCATGCCAGGTTTGAGATAATTTAGTAAAACTTTACAGTGAGTTCTTTAACTAATAATTTTCCTTGGTACAGTATATTTATATATTATTTAGTAATCTATTTAGCATTAAAATTATTAAATACTGCAGTAATTATTCTTTTAAATTTTTTATAGTCTATAAATATATCCTGAGTTGTGCTTTGTCTTTAATAGTTAGATATATTCTGGTATTCACGCATATAGGGTTCAAACTAATTAAATACTGTATCTTAAAGGTAGGTTCCTGTGAATATAATCTTATTATAGGGGTCTGCAGCTTTAAAATTGTTAATATAGAGATGCATGTTTATTAATATTAGATATTTTCTAAGAGTGGAATGCTTACCTTTAAACATTTCTACTTTATTTATTTTAAGTCCCTTGAAAGTCTGGAGCTCTATTATCTAGCTGTTAAAAATAATAATTATAGCTTTAAATTTATCAACTTTTTCTTTTAATAATTTAGAAGTAATACTTGACAAAGTACTGGTTATAAAAACCATTATAATGGAGATAATTTCTTTACTTGTTATAAAGATATTAAATTATTAGATAAGGCCTGCCAATCTGTCTTAAGGGTTTAAGAGGATTAATAGATCTTAAAAATATTCTATTAACAAGTATAGAAAAAAAAAGTATGAAATGCATAATAGTAACTAAGTAATCTAAAAAATAGACTATTTTGATTACTAAAGATTTAACATAATAGAGCTATTCTCTATTATATAGTAATAACTATATTTATATACATAAAGTCCATTATATTTATTATAGCACTTTACTATGCTGGCTATGTTAGTTTTATATTATTTATATTAGTTTACTATGGCTGCTATGGCTGTATTTCTTAGTTATCATAGTAATATGACTGTATTGCTATGCTTCTGGCAGAATATCATATTCCTGTAGGTGTGACAGCGCTAGCTGCGGCGCAGTAGGTTCATTGGCTGACAGCTGCCTGATTCTCTGACACTTCTTCAGTTATAAAAAGGTTAAAATAACCTTATTCAAGATTAAAAATTATTAAAATTTTTATGCCAAGTAGCAGATCTTGTTTTTATTTTATATATAATATCTTGTTTATATTATTAATAATTATTTTATTAATTACTTAATAGTTAATAACTATTTTTATTTTACTATTTTTTTTAATATAAATATTAAATAGTATAAGATTTATTCTTGTTTTTTTTAGATAAATCCTGTTTTCTTAAATTCTTGAATAAATTTCTTTTTTAATTATAATTTATCTTGTAATTTTTATTTTTATTTGTAGTAATTTTCTTTTACTTGTTAGTAGTACTTGTGCTTGATATTTGTCAGGATATTCTAATAATTAGTAGTAGAATCTTATAAATAATTTCATGAACTTGTGATATTTTTCTAATAATTATTATTGAATTTCTGCAAGTTTTTTTTTATAGATTTTTTTTTTTAATTTTATTTGTCTTGTTAACTTGTTCAGCTTTTCTTGTTATTTTATTATTAAATTAACTTGTTTTATTGTAATATTTATTAATATTTTATTTTTTTTACTAATTTTTTCTAGATTCTAATTTTTTTATTATATAATTAAAAATTTTTTCTTATATCTTGATTTCTCTAGTTATCCAGTTAATTTTTAGATTATATTATTCTAACCAATTTATCCTGACAACTGCGTTGTATAGCTGTTTTTATACTAATATAATCTTGAACCCAATTTTTTTAGTATACTATTTTAATATAATAAAAATTATTTTAATATATATTTCTAGTTCTTGGTGCATGAGTTTTCTATTAAATCTAAAATTTTTTTAATTTATAAAGTGATTAGAAATTAATAAATTTAACCTTGGGGGGGGTGTATTGACCAGAGTTAGCTGTCTGCACATGTAGTGATAGTAATTTAAGGTTACCTAACCTTGCTTCATAGTTAAATTCATCACCACAGTATTAACCTATATTAACTAAATTTTAGGTTAATATTAGTTATTATAAAAGTGTATAAATATCATTATTCTTAGTATTAGATTAAAAATTGGACTTTATTCATTGTGTTAGACCGCACCATACATTTTACTAGGTGATACAAACACCGGTTGTGGTCAATACCTGATTTTTAGATTACTAGATCTCTCTAGATTAGTTCTATCAGGACTTTTTTTATTAATCTCTATACTATAAGATTAATATCACTAAAGAGATTACTAATACCTGGCATCTATCACAAGTTTTATATTATTCAAGCTAAATAGAAGCTAAAAGTTAAAAAAACAGCATAAAAAAAATCTAATTCTGCCCTCGGAACCAATACCACCCAACATAAAGGACAAAAGTCAGCCAGTGGAAATACGCCATCTGCCGCTGCTCAGGCGTGCGAGCAAATGTCCACACCACCAGCCCATCTCCCAGACTGACCAAGGCGCCCACCCAGATCAGCGTGTTGACGGCGACTCCCTGGCGCTGGAGGTGCAGCGACATGAGGGAGACCCCATAGCTCATCTCGCGGATGGCCTTGACGTAGATCAACGGCGAGACGGTGCCTTCGGGAGAGGGAGTCGATGTCGGAATCTCTGGCGGGGATGCTTCCAGCGGCAGACCAAACTCGCGATATTGGACGGAGCCGGAGTAGAACGTGCGGAGACCGCGCACGATAGATACGGCCGCCACGCTGGTGACGATGTCTAGGTTGAAGGGGACTGGAGTCGTTATTTCTCAGTCCTTCTAGGGAGGGAGTGACTTACCCATGGTGGATCGAAAGTGGATCAAGGGTAAGATGCACAATATCTAACTCCAGAGCATACGGTATACCCCGTTTATAAAGACATCGCCTTCAGCCGTCTTACTGATGGACGATCTGCCAAGAAGGCGTGGGTGATCGTCGGAGGGCAGTGTTGGACAGCAGATACTGCGCCACGCGACCTGCATCCCAGCGCCGCATAGGTCCAGAAGTGATGTCTGCTTATTCTGGGAATAAAATGGACATATCTCAATGGATAACCCAATACATCCCGACCACGCAGTTGTACGACCGAGCGATCGACATGACAAGAACGGCATCAGTCTCGCCAATCATGGATCTGGAAATCTCTCATTAGGGCTTCCCATGGGGCCGTTTTTGGGATCCTAATCCTGGTGTGATAATAAGCCGCATATAGGTATAGTACTTGGAACGTGAATCGTCACTCACTCTCAGTCAAAGCAGATCGAATAGATGTAATTCCTGCATCGAATTCGTAGCATGGACCAATCCATATCCTCCCCGAGCTTGTCCGAGCATATGTGATCAGGCGAGCCAAATGAGCTAAAAAGGAGAGGCCCTACCGCAATCCAAACGATACAGATCGATACTCTGGTGGTCGATTTCAGAGACCGCGTGGTGGATCGGCTGAGGGGGCCTAAAAACGCCACCCGGAGGATGCATGAACGTGGGTTTCAGAAGCACATCACGAGGCCTTGCTCTGGGTGGAAAGATTCAATCCAGCCTCTCGCTGATATGTTGTGGTGATTCCCATTCCGTGTACGACTCTCATTCCATTTCTCTTTCAGGAACTCGATTGTCTCAGTTTCCCAGCGATCTCTTTGCATATGCTATTCTGGGGAATAAATTCGGCATGGCTAAATCTACAGCTCCAGCAGGCGAGACTAGGATATCCCACTCAAGCCGCAGTGGCAATAAGCGTGGGTGTGACAATCAAGGGATCGTATAACGTGTACCCTCAAGCAAACTAACCCTAACTCTCAAGCTGGCCACAGCATCGGAGAATCCCCGTTAATTTGGCCAACATGTCCCCGAATACAGAGAGCAGCATCACCAAGAGTGAATGAATGGGTTGTCAAATATCTCTTTCTGCTCGTTTGTTTGTTTGTTGATCTTCAACGGCCGCGTTCGGTTGGCGCTCTCGCTGTTATTTCCTCAGGAATGCTGGCGGACGAATAGGGCATCTCCAGCTACATGGCTTGTGATGGTCATCCTAGGTCATCCCAGCCCCCTGGGAGGCCGAGTAATGCCTTCCAGAATGCAAGGGATAGCACGGGCTCCTTGACGTCAACTCCGATCCTGCAGAAAGTGGATTGCATTGCTCCGAGCATACTCGCTCAACTCAACGCGTTGCTGAGTGTGGGGATCTACAGCTCCATGATTCGTTTCCTTTCCAGGACCAGTCGTGCATGAAGATCACTTGGTCTCTTCAGGCTGGTTTCGTGAGCCCAATTCTCCACAGCGGAGCGGCATATATAGTCCAACCCTCGTCGAACCTGCGCCGGACGGTCTCCAATTGTCTCTCTTGATTAATCTCTCCTTCCCATGTGAGCTTGCACACCATGAAGCTCCAAGACTTATGCGCATTCCTCGCGGTTGCGATCGCCCAATCTCGGGCGCAGGACGCCCTGCAGAACCTCATGTCCGCACCCCCCAGCGGCGCTCCTCTGAATCGGAACGGATGGACGCTGGATTGTAATAGCGCCGAGGGCGACAGGCCCTGCGGCAATGCCATCAGCAACGACCCAGAGAGCTTCTGGGCGTCGGGGATCGATGGCGCCCCGCACGAAGTCACCGTCAACCTGGGCGCTCCCCACCGCGTCTCTGGACTCATGGTCCGGCCGGGAGGCAGTCAACCCACCGATGGATGGATCGAGCGGCACGAGGTGCTCCTGAGCACAGACGGCGAGAACTGGAGCCCGCCGGTCGCGTACGGCGTCTGGTATCTCGACAGCAGCCCGAAGTCGGCCGTCTTCGAGCCCCAGCCAGCGCAATACGTGCGTCTGGTGTCATTCCCGGCGGCAGGTGCCCGGTCCAGTGTTGCCGACCTGAACATCTACGCGTCAGAGTATTCCAATCCACTGTCCCCGAATCTGGGTTCCTGGGGGCAGACGATCGACTTCCCCATTGTGCCTGTCGCCGCCGGCGTCAATCCGCTGTCCGGCGATGTGGTGTTCTGGTCCTCGAATGCCCCGAGCACTTTTGATGTCCAGGAGCTGCCCAAGGTGACGTATACGTCGGTGTGGAATCCAGTGACTGGCGAGGTCTCGCAGCGGGTGGTCACCGATACGGAGCACGACATGTTCTGTTCCGGCCTCTCGATGGATCCCACGGGGCGGTTTATCGTCTCTGGCGGATCAACCGATCAGCGCACCAGCATCTACGACTCTGCTTCCAGTGCATGGGTTCGAGGGGGGGATATGATCATTCCCCGGGCCTACCAGTCCTCGGCCACGGTGGGCGACGGCCGTGTCTTTACCATCGGCGGCTCCTGGCGCGGAGGGGATACTATTCTCAAGGACGGGGAGATTTTCAACCCCGACACGAACCAATGGGCCGGCCTTCCTGGCGCTCTGGCGATCCCGATGATCACCCAGGACAGCAGCGACTTCGTGGACGGGCAGCGAGCGGGCTACTTCCACAGCGACAACCACGCCTGGCTCTTCGGCTGGAAGGCCGGGAGCGTCTTCCAGGCGGGCCCCAGCCGGCAGATGAACTGGTACTCGGTCAACGAGCAAGGAGGCACCGCGGAGGCGGGGACTCGCTGCGACGATGCCAACGGGGTCCGCTGCGACGCCATGTGCGGAAACGCCGTCATGTACGACGCGGTCGAGGGCAAGATCATCACCTTCGGCGGCGCCCCGGACTATTCCGACTCCACCGCCAAAGCAGACGCCTTCCACATCTCCATCGGCAATCCCAACACCCCCGCGGAGGTCACTCCGGCCGGGAATCGCCTCAGCCACGCCCGGTCCTTCCACACCTCCGCCCTCCTCCCGGACGGCACCGTGTTCCTCACCGGGGGCCAGTCCTACGCTCGCGTCTTCGAGGATACCGACCCCGTCCTGACCTCCGAGCTGTACTCCCCCGAGACCAACCGCTTCGTCGACCAGGCCCCCAACAGCATCCCCCGCACCTACCACAGCTGGTCGATCCTCCTCCCGGACGCCCGCGTGCTGAACGGGGGCGGCGGCCTCTGCGGAACCTGCGAGACCAACCACTTCGACGCCCAGATCTACACCCCCGCGTACCTCCTGAGAGACGACGGCGGGCTCGCCGACCGACCCGACATCACCTCCGTCCGGGGTGAAGGCCCCGCCACCAACGACATCCCCAGCGTCCCTCTCGGGTCGAATATCACTGTGACGACGGACCGCCCGATCAAATCGGCCTCCCTGATCCGGTACAGCACGACCACGCACACCGTCAACACCGACCAGCGCCGCATCCCGCTCGACGTCGCGCCGGATGCCGGCCCGGAACACGTCTTCCCCATCCCGGAGGATTCGGGGATCGCTCTCCCGGGATACTGGATGTTGTTTGTGCTCGATGACGCGGGGGTTCCGAGTGAAGCTTCGACCATCCAAATCCTCCGGGGCTGATAGAGCGTTTCCTCGGTTCATATGTTGGTCCCTTCTGGGACCGTCTGCTGAATCCTACTCTGGTAATCCAACCCTTTGCTTGTTTTCGGTGTTGTGGTCAACTTGTATACTCCTGGTCCAAGTAAATTATATAGCCTGTTACAAACGACATAGACATACCTATGCTTTTTTTTTTTTTAATGTAACGTGCATATCCTTGCCCTCACCTCCCCTATTCCCATGTATCCCAGCCAAATCCACGCTGATATATCACACCCCCGTCATCTCCCTACTAAGCTCCCACAACGCCTCCTTCCCAATCAAACGCCATATTCCATCCCATCCGCCTCATCTAGAGCAGGACCCCCATGCAGACCCTCCGAGCCATAAAACCTCTCGATCTGATTCGCCGTTTAGGACTTCCCGGCGGTTGAGGTTGGCGGAGCGGCCGACGAGCTGAAATGGTTCGTGGGAGGTATGAGGCATTGTAGGTTTGCTGGTGTGGAGTCACTGTTGCTATCATGGAAGGTTTTGGGCCGAGATTCTCTCTCCTTGAGGGTGTATGTGATGTCAGTTGGTGGAATTAAAGTCAAAGGTATTTGCTGCTGCTCCGGCCCAATCCAAGCTAGAGGTTGCATTTAGGGTTCTTGTGTCAAGTGACTCTCTCTCGCTCGTATCCCTGATCATCTGGTAATGCTCTGTGAATATTCTAGAAAATATGAGGATATGCATGTAAACCTCAGGTCTATCACAGTTCTAGAGATGTATCATCCTTGAATATCCAAGTTCATCGACAAAGTTAAAGTAACCAAGGAAATTTATAGTCGATATTGTGGAGTAAGAATACCTCACAGGGGAATACTCGCAGGGTTACATATTCTCTATATCTTTAGACTTTGGAATTATCGAGGAAAGTCCACAGCAAGTGAGACAACTTGGAAAAGCTATAAGTCAATCATCCTTCTTTCTCTGCATTCTTCAAAACTTCGTCTCACTATTCTCCCCGGATACTCGCCCCAAAGCAGCCTGATCCAACTGCATCATGACTCGCCCGCTTTTTGACCTCCCCCCCGAACTCATCTTCATCATCGCCTCAGAGACTCACAATTACGACTTGGCCGAGTGGATTCGAACCTGCCGCTATGCCCACCAACTTTTAAACCCGTTTCTCTACTCGCGAGGGCCGGAGTTCCTCCAGCCCAGCGCCTGGGAATGGGCCATCGAACGGGGAGTCCCCGAGACGGTCGAGAATGTCTTTCGCTACTGACCCCCCGGCCCATTGGAGATGAGCCATGCCATGCTCGAAGCCTGCAAACGAGGTCACACTCAACTCGTCCGGCAGCTTCTCAGTCACGGTGCCTCGCCAGATGACCGGATAATCGGGAGAACTAAGAAGGAAGTCTGCACGCCACTCCTCATGGCCGCTCGTCATGGGCACCGAGATATCATTTGGATTCTCTTGCAGGCCGGTGCCGACGTTCATCAGTATACATTCTGCCAAGTTTCGGAAATGCTCTTTACATCCCCCACCAGCGACATGGCTAAAAGAGATGGAAGTGAAACCGGGGAGGCAGGGAAAAGCAACAAAAGTATTCCCCAGCTACTCATCGACGCGGGTCTGGATACGCATATCCGGGATCCGGATAGAGGCACCCTGCTGCACCAGGGCCTCAGGTTGTCTGGTAGGGGCCACCTAAAAGATGAGATGTTTGCCCTCCTGACTGACAACGACGGCCTTGACGTGCGGGACTGCCAGGGCAGAACCGCCCTGGTCCACGCAATCTCCTGCAATCGGCTCGAAATGGCGTCGTTGCTCATCAGCCGGGGCGCCAGAGTGGATGTTCCAGATCACGCCGGCGATGTGTCCCTACATCATGCGGTACGCAGGGTACAGCCCTGGTCCATCCCGAAGCTATTGGCTGCGGGGGCTGACATCCACGCGCGCAATCACCGCGACCAAACGCCGCTCCATATCGCGGTCCAGCATGGCTATTGCTGGCGTGCGTCGATTCTTCGTGTCCTTGTGGCTGGTGGAGCGGATGTGACGGTCAGGACTTCCACCGGGGAATCAATCCTGTCTCATGCTATCAATACCGAGGAAGTGGATTGCATACAAATCATCGCCGAAGCTACGATCCGGCAGCTACCATCATCGATTGCCCGGCCGCCCGAGCTGCTCCTTGCGGCCACGATTCTAGGCGATCAGGAACTGGTCCAAGAGCTCCTCCAAGACCCGCACCTTGAGGTCAATCACACCAAGGACAAATTCGGTCGAACCGCACCAATGCTGGCGGCGCGATACGGCCACAACGACATCTTCGCCCTCCTCGCCCCATCCATGGCCATGCCTGGTGAAATCCACTCCTATTGCGGAGACGGCGGTCAAACGATCCTCCATTTCGCCATCCAAAGCCGGAAGGAGAGTACCGTGCGTCTCGTTGCCAAGGGGGTTGACCCCGTACTGTTGAACAGAGGCGGCCGGAAGGGTTTCACACCTCTCATGGCGGCTGCGAGCTTATGGCCGCCCTCGCTCGATATCGTTGAGTTCCTCCTCGAGAGCGGCTGCGACCTCGCCCCGACCGACATCTACGGATACTCAGCTCTACACCACGCATTAAGATCAGGAGATCTCGCAACCGTGAGGGTTCTCTTAGCAAAGGCACCCAGAGCAACGCCAAAGAAAGTGACTGACTCCTCCCCAATACCATTACTCGCAATCGCTGTCAGAAAAGAATTGACAGGTCTCGCGGAACTCCTCCTCGATCACGGAGAGCCCCTCGAATACGCAGACGAAGACGACGCCACTGCCCTGATCACGGCCGCAGCCCATGGCAACCTGGAGATGACAAAATTACTGGTCGCCCGCGGGGCAGACCTAGAAGCCGTCCGGGGCTTCGGATACTACCAAGGCAGCGCCCTCACCCATGCCATCCGGGAATCCCACCTCCCCGTCGTGGAATTCCTGCTGGACGCCGGCGCCGACCCGAACACGGCGCCATACATCGGGAGCGACCCTGTTCTGGCCCACCTCGTGCATAACGGGAAAATGCACCTTCTACGCACGCTCCTCGAGGGTCCCAGAAAAATGCACGTAGATCTAACAAGTCTGGATTGCAGCGAAGACACCGCGTTTGCCGCCGCGGCGCGACGCGGCGATCTCGAGATGATGCGGTTGCTCTTGCGTCACGGGGCAGACGTGAATGCGCTCCACCTCGGCCATTCGACTCCTCTGCATTCGGCTGCTTCTTTCGGATGTACTGCGGCTGTTCAGTTTCTCCTGGGAATGGAGGGAGTCCACGCGGATGTAGCGGACTGTATAGGACGCACACCCCTTCTTGTGGCTGCGACCTCGGGTCATCTTCATATCGTCGGCTTACTTTTGGCGGCGGGGAGGTCGAACTGGCGCCATGTGGACGCTGGAGGACACACGGCGCTCTCTCTGGCGGCTAAGGATAGGCAGTACAAGGTCGAGCGGTTTCTGTATCGGTACCAGGAGGAGCATAAGGAGGATCCGATGCCTTGAGGTCTTTGGTTGGCTTTTGGCTGTCTCGGAACCACTTGAATGGACTTTTTAGATTCTGAATATCCGACTATCCATAGTATGCGTAATGAAGTCAAGTCCCCCCCCCTTAGACTGGTGTCTTGTGCTCATAAAGGTGATGTTCACGCCTTGATACAGCCTCTTTATACACCTTATACAACTTATACCCTGATCCTTTACATACATATCTCAAGCATATTCGCTTATACACTTTATACAGGGGGCAGCGCAATGATATTTCCTATTTTGGAAAAGCATGAAAAGCGGTGAACTTTGTTGGTGTTATTATAGGTCATTTTAGGTCATTTTACAGGTTCATGTCATTTCAAGGAGCTTCTAATGACAGACCTCTCTTTACCCCCCTTTTATCTCCTGATATACCAACCTTATGCCACCTTGTTCCCTAAAATGATGCGCAAAGTTGGATCTTTGTTAAAGAAAGTAGGAAGAATGCAGTCATCCTCTTTTGGGAGTCGATTGACGACCGACCTCAGCAGTTCAGTCCCCTCAGACAGGGACGCAAACGATGACTGGTTTCGCTACACAAGAGGCTGCTTTCTTTCGAATGAAAGTCATGAATTGGAGATACGCCACACGACGTTTAATATGCTCGAGCTGACAAAATGTGCTGTAGAATCTATTGGCTTCACACATGCGCAATGTGTCCATATTGAAAAGTTCCCTGATGAGATGTTTAATAAAAGCTTCCTTTTTACAATACAGGATGGAACACAAGTCGTGGGTAAAGTCCCAAATCCTAATGCTAGGCGCGCTCATTACACTACTGCCAGTGAAGTGGCAATAATGGACTTTATACATGATACCTGATAATTGTCCCTGAGGTCCCCATATTTATCTGAATATTTTTCTTCCAGGTCAGAAACAAGTTAAGAACTCTGGTGCCTAAAGTACTAGCCTGGAGCTCCAAGGCCAAAGAAAATCTAGTTGGTGCTGAATACATTATCATGAAAAAAGCTCCTGAAGTTTAATTTAATCAAGTTTGGCGGGAAATAGATATCAAGACTTAATTTGATGTTGTTAAAACAATTTCAGGCTATCAAAAAGCCTGGATGTCAACATCTTTTACTTAGTATAAGAGCCTGTACTATGTCTCTGACCTGAATATTCCCAGTAAATGTGTTCTTGTGAAAGAGGATGGGTCTAAAGTCAGAGACTATTAGTTTGCTGTCAGCCCGTCAACAGGTCAGGAATCCCTTGACAATAGTAGGATCACACTTGAGTTCAATCAAGGACCCTGTAAAACACTCTTATTCCCTGTATCTAATCTCCCTACTTACCTGTCCATTCTAGGGAATAGCATGGAACAGTATAAACTAGCAGTTAGTCTTCAGGAGATTGCCTGTGTACAAGATATACCCCAACTACCTTATTCACCCCTGGCACTATATGGGCCAGGTACATATGGCCCCTCTCATGCAAAAAAGATAGCTGCTCTTCAAAAATTATCTGGAGCTGGTGAAATTTCTTTTAGCCCCAGACAAGTCAATTTCATCTGCCTGTTTATGGCACCCCGATCTCCACGCCAAAAATATCTTTGTCAACCCAGAGAGACCATCAGAAGTGTTTGGTATTATAGATTGGCAGTCTACTAAACTTTTATCTCTATTTAACCATGCGCGTTAACCTTATTTTCTGGATTATGATGGCCCACAGTTGACCAGTCTTGATCTGCCTGTATTTCCGCAGAATTTTGGCACTCTTGATCCAGTCAAGCAAGGCAAAGCGCAGAGCTTGTACCTGAAAATGTCACTCTCAGCTTTGTATAAATAGCTCACTTCTAACTACAACAAAAAACTGTTTCACGCCATAGAATTTCAACAAACAACAAGCTTTGAGATAATGTTATTTGCTCAAAACCTCCTTGTCAACAGCAAGGTGTTGTATCAATCTTCAATTCTTGATCTCGAGAAAGAATAGTCGAGGCTTCCAGGCATTCAAGCCGCTGGTGCGCCGCCATTTCCTGTATATCTTTCTGCCGACAAGGTTGATTCAATCAAGGAAGATGCCTCCAGTGCAATCAGAGGCATGGAGTTGATGCAGAGCTTGAAATAGTCATTAGGGGAACTGTGGCCGGAGAAGGGGGTTGTGCGGCCTGACCAATACGATGACGCTAAAAGACTCCTGAAACAAGCCAAGGCAGAGCTGATTGATCGGCTCGCACATTCCGAGGCAGAGAAAATCGCATGGGAAGAATCATGGCCGTTCGACGATTAATCAACATATTTCGCGCTCATCAACTCCAATGCTTGGGTTCTCCGCATGAAGCAACCATTTCAACCGACTTGCACGACGCTTTTGCCCTCAACGATTGAAGAACTCCACAGAGCCATCACGTCTGGAGGTAATACGAAAAGGAAATCGGGTACCTTTAACTTGTATCCACCAGATTGAGTCCGTGGCTGGCGATAGAACTGGGCAAAGTCAGAATTGTAGGGTTATTATCTCGTCCTCGTTGATGGAGGTACCTAGGGCCAGCAGCATATGTCGTCATCATCATTGGATCCGATAAGATAAGATCAAGAAGCCTTGGCATTGGCAACCGTCTGTCGGCGAAAACAGCAGGCGGTGAGAGACCGGGACTACCGGAAACAGTCCCAGGAAGGCTTAAGTAAGCATCTGTAAGGGCTCGTTTTTCATTGCTTTTCTCCTGCAAACAGACTGCAAAAGGATTGTGATGATTCAGTTGAGCTCTTGCGTGACCGCGAGGAGCTATTATTATTATTGTTTTGTCTTTTCCCGCCTTCTCAAGGTTGTGACTGCGACCCAGACTCGGCAATAATGGTGGACGAGATTTATATCCGGCCCGGACTTCGAGCGTAAATGCGTAAATGCGTAAATGCGTAAATCCGATGAACCGACAAGTCACAACATCATCTCGGGTCGATATCTCGGCATCGCAGGCAGGGGGCTTTTTTTCAATCCTTGATTCATCATTATCAATCCAATCGCTCTGCGGCCGCTGGCGTGGGGCCCGACTCGGATTTAAAAGAATGCAGTTCTTCCAAATCCGGCCAATATGCCGACCACGGTTTACGAAGGGATTGTTTTTGTCTCTGATCGTGTATCTATTTATTTCCCACCCCCTTGGCGCCTTTTTAAACTTCTTACCTACATGGACACCAAAAATATCCCTTCAGCCTCCTGAGAAACTCCGAGTGCGAGGATGTCGGCCAACAAGAGCGACGTGGTTGAGACGGGCGACAAGGTAGAGGAGCCTCCAGCTGCCGTCTCCTTCTTCCATCCAGCGCTGAAGCAAACGCGGCGTCGGGTGTTCTTCCTATGGGCTCGCACTGGTTCGTGGTCCTGAAGCTTGTTTAGACGCGGTTCCTGACGAAAGCCATCTAGTGTTGATGCTGTGTGCCTTCATTCTCTGCGTCCTGTCGCTCTACTGGGCCATCCAGTTTCGCGTCGAAGCCAACCTCCCGGCTCTGAAAGTCTGGGTAGTCGATTTCGATGGCCAGCTGGGCTCTTCCCAGTCCTCGCAGAGCCCAATCGTGGGACCTGCAGTCACCAGCGTGGTCGACCAAATCGTTCAATCCAACACCCCCCATATCGGCTTCACGATCCGCTCGCCGGCCGACTTCAACAACGACCCAGAGGCGATCCGACAAGACGTCTACGATGAGCATGCCTACGCCGCGATCATTGTGCACCCCAACGCCACCTCTCGCCTCTACGATGCCGTAACAAACGGGAACACCTCGTACAATCCCACCGACGCCGCCCAGTTCGTCATCATCACCGCCCGCGACCAAACCACCTACGAAAGCTACATCGTCCCCGAACTGACCTCCCTCGAGCTCCAAGTCCGCGCCCAATTCGGCCCCCAGTGGATCCAAACCCTCGCGGGCAACCCATCCGTGAACATCTCGCGCGTCCCACAGGCCGTCAACCCGGCAATCGGATTCAACACGCTCGACCTGCGCCCATTCGCCCCGGCCGTCGCAACCCCCTCCGTCACAATCGGCCTCATCTACCTCATCATCATCGCCTTCTTCAACTTCCCCTTCCTCATGCCCATCCACGCCCAGCTCATCAAATCCGACCAACATCCCCCGCTGAAAATCCCCCAGTGGCTCACCTGGCGCATCGTCTCCAACCTCGCCGCCTACTTCTTCCTCTCCCTCTTCTACTCCTTCGTCTCGCTCGCCTTCCAGATCCCCTTCTCCAACTCCCCGGCCCCCGACACCGTCTCCGCCGACAGCCCCAACGCCTACGGAAAGGGCTCCTTCATGGTCTTCTGGATGCTCAACTGGGTCGGCATGAGCGCCCTCGGCTTCCCCTGCGAGAACATGGCCATGATCCTGGGCTTCCCCTGGAGCTCGCTCTTCCTGATCTTCTGGGTCATCACGAATGTGTCGACGGGGTTCTACGCGTTGGATCTGGCCCCGGGGTTCTTTGCCTGGGGGTATGCCTGGCCGTTACACAGAAGTGAGTCTCTTCTTTTACACCTCCCCCCTCCCCCAAATCAACATCGCTATCGCGCCGTCATATATTGATAGTGTATACATCGGACTAAAATATCATGTCTGTCTAGTCGTCGAAGCCCTCCGCACCATCCTCTTCGGAGCCCACTCGCGCATCGGCCTCGACTTTGGGATTCTGTTCGCCTGGGTCGGATTCTCGATTATTTTGTTCCCGTTTGCTTCGTTTGTGATGCGGTGGAAGATGAAGAGGGGGTTGTAGACTTTCTTTTTACTTCTTAGATTATGCTCTTGTGGGGAAAATATCTCGACGCGTACTGTACTTTTATTACCACCTAGATAGACTGATGAAACGACTAATTTATTTATTGACGGTTCTATTCGTTGACATACCTGATAGATCTCTCTCTCTGATTTCGCCAAGTAAACTACCTAGGTACCTACCCCTCTCCAGTACTCAATATAAACCTCATACGCCCCCTCCAACTCACCGATATCTATCAACAGACAGACACATTATTCGCATCTCACGATACACATACAACAGCAATTCTGAATACCATTCCAACCCTTACTTCTGAGCAGCAAAGCTGTTGAAATTATCAACCGGACTGTCCTCCGCAACCGTCTCCCACACCCGCTCAATCTGCCGCACAACGTCCCCCTCAAGAGGCCCATTCTTCAACCCTGCCAACGTCCCCTGAAGCTGCTTACCGTTCCGCGACCCAAAGATAATCGAATCGCCATGCGCCCCCTTCAGCGCAGAGTGGTACGCCACCCACCGATACGCCAGCTCCGCCTTGGGGATGCCCGTCTCGGCCGCGATCTCCCCCCACAGACGAAGACCCTCAAGCATGCCCGCCTTGCCGTAGAGCGCATTGTACATACCGCCAACCACATTCTTGGGGTCCCAGCGGCCCTCTCCGCTGCCTACGATCAGCTGCTCGACGTCCTTGGTGAGGAAGCCGCCCGCGATGGGCGAGTAGGCGTAGTAGGAGATGTTGTGTTTTCGGAGGATGGGGAGGAGGGAGGTCTCCGAGTGACGGGCGACTGCGTTGTAGTTGCCTTGGTAGACGGTGGGAAGGACGTAGTTCTTTTCCTTGGCGATGCGGACTACCTCTTCGACTTCGGCGGGGAGGAAGTTGGAGAGACCCAGTCTCTTGAATTTCCCGGCTTGGTAGACGGTATTGAGGCCCGAGAGGATTTCTTCCAGTGGTGCGCGGCGGTCTGGGGCGTGGATGTAGTATACATTTATCTACACCGTTTCTAGTTAGTCGGGCGATCAAAAAAAAAAAAAAAAAAAAAAAAAAAAGAGGAGGAGGAGAAGGAGAAGATCATACCTGGTCCGTTTGAAGCTGCCGGAGACTCTCATCTGCACTGGCAATCACGTTCTCCTTCGTGGAAGGCTCTGGAGCGAAGCCACCGGGATATTTCGTATCGATAGAGAAGCGAGACACTGCACCCGCTTCCCCCAGGAAGTTCTCGCTGTTGGAGTAAACCCTGGCAGTATCGATGACCTTGACTCCGGCCGCTTCCAACAAGTTCAGAGCGTCTTTGGTGTCTGAAGTAGAGGTGAACTCGGCTTCCATGCCCCCGAAGGACGCCCCCCCGAAGATCAGCTGGACGTTTGGTGAGGTCATAGTCGTGGTTTGAAAGGATGTAGGCGTAGTAGTAATTCAATAATAGAGATGTGGATGAAAGTGAACCTTGCAGAATATTTAAATACCCTCACACGGCGTGGATTGAAGGGTATTTATACTTCTTTTTCAGGTCTCTGGTCCTCATCGTCAAAGATGCCATTCGATCTTACCAGTCCGACGATTAATAATTGACAGGAGCTTTTCCATGGATGTTCTGTATAGAGTTGGACGTTATTTTGATCTGCAGCTGCGGATTAGCCCGAATCCAAGCTTCCAATCCGTGGGAAGGATTAAAAATCAGCTCGAATGCTAGCGGGGTAGTCCGCACAATTGGCGTCAATGGACGTCATTTCAACTATCGGACAGAACTGCTTACAAACACAAACTGCTATGCGAGAGTTTCCAAGAAATCATTCGTATTCGGTGATTGGATTTTTTTTTTTTGGTATATATAAGCCATGATGAAATCTTCGTGTGCTAGATCCATGCCTAGGCCAAACGCTTACGCTAGGCCTGATTTCGAACTCGCGGAATACCCACGAGGCCCTAAAAAAAATGTATAGCAACCTCACTACATAGATAATTCTTCCATGGCGGAGAGAAGGCTCTGCAGCGTATGAGCTTCGGTAGGAGAACCCGACTCCTGACCCTGGCTCGGACTTGCCGGAACATTATACACCATGTAGTCGGCGGAGAGGGAAGAAGTATCGGTTCCCGTCCAGAGACTTCCGTCTAATTGTTTTAGGATCGCAGTCACCTTCGGCGGAACTAACGAGGGGTCTGGCCTCTGGGCCCGGAGTACCAAGTCAATGGTTCGCAGGAACGCCTTGCATAATCGACCCCATCCTAAACTCATGTGCCAGAGACCAACCACGCAACTCTCCAGCACAAGACTCCACTTCGGTTCATGAGGGTGCAGTTTGGATATGGAATGGACCCCTGCAACGCAGAAGTAATGGAGCATGACGATCGGGATCGATTTCCACCCGTGGTTGGTTTTGAAGAGCAAGACGAGCGATCCAATTGTGTCCAGAGCTTGCGATTTAACCGTAACGGTGTCGAACCGTTCGGATATTGCCCGGTTTCGGGGCCTCCCCTTCGCGTTCAAATTAAAGATTTCGCACAAGGATACAAGGGTGGCATAGTAGTAGAAGCTTGTGATGGTTAGCTGGGTTTCGAACGCCATGTTATGGGGGACGAACTGTAAACAAAGGGCGTGGGGTGTGGTATTATGCCTTGGAAGAACACTCCACGGCAACTTGGTCTTCCAAATAAGCAGTTTCTGGTATAAAGCATAGCCGTATTCCCAGTCGCTGTCGTTCAACGCCTTTTGCGGGAATTTGAGAGAAAAGTTGCCGATATCGAACACTATCTCCACAAGCTCGCTTCGGATCCAGGCATTGGTATAGTAGAAGGGTTGAGACACAGGGGTTTGGAACGGATACGGGGTCCACGCAGTATCTTCATCAAGGATTGCGGCTTCCCCCTGAGAGAATCGTTTACATGGGGGCCCTTTCCAGACGGGCTTCTTCCGATATACCTGCGCCACGAGACTATCCCCAACTTAGCAAGGGCATCGATTATAGAGAAAATGAGAAGGAAACTCACGCCTGGAGGTCATAAACTGCCCAGGCCACCAACTTTTGGCTTCTCTCGACGGCAGCGGGGTCATCGCCAATGTCGCTATAGAAGTACGACGATTCTTCATTCTGAAGGTCTATTCGACTGGCCAGGTCTGCGCCGTGCAATATGTACTTTGTGCCAAGCCTGTCAATGCCAAAGGTACAGCAGAGAAGGCCCATCAAGATGCTCGCCTGCGCTGTGGGGAGATCAGCATTATCCTTTTCCTCAAGCCATAAGCGTTGGATAACGTCATAGAGCTTCTCTCCAAGCACTTTTTCTTCCCGTCGATCTGTAATTCGGCTCATGTTATACGAGAAGCTCTAGTCAAGAGTTAGTAATCGCGATTTCAACGGGAGGCACTGATATTCTGTAATACACAGCCGAAGAATAGAAGTGAGTGGACCAACAAGGATGAGCAGAATCTGCGAGACCCGTGCTCCAGATCATGGATGAACATCTCTTGGTCGATAAGATGCCAAATCGGATTCTCCCAGGTGAAGTAGAGAGAAAGCAGATGACTAGCAACGTCATTATCGACAAGAGTTGTCCAAACATGAACTGAGGTGACTCGGACTGTGGGGTTCTGGAGAAGCTGCGTTCGAGCCTGGCTATCGTCACTCGCCGTCAGATACATCCGACCCAAAGACAATCCAGGTTTCGGGGTTGAAAGAGATGGGTCAGATAGAGACTTCGAGGCCATTACTGTTGAGAGTAATTCCGGTGGCACTTTGAGTCGTTTCTGCTATAAGTGAGCTAACGCGGCGAGCTGAGGGCGTTGCTAGGTTGTCCACGCACATGGATAGCATCATAAATGGCATCACGGTTTTGTGGGGTTGACTGGGATAGGATCTCTTGCAACAGCGATTCGTAGGAATTTATCTTCTCCTCTAGGGATTGGAACTTTCTGCGTTGGTTTTCTCGTTTCGATGTGGTATATGTGCACTCCGTGTTAGAGCGAGCACAAAGCTTGCACCGCGGTCTTTCGCCATCACATTTGGACTTCTTTTTCTGGCATTGTACACAGGCGCGGGATATGCGCTGGAGATTACGGGGTCCTCGCAATTGTTTCTGGACGGCTTGCGGTGCGGTGATCGGAGGGGGTTTGGCCGGCCCCGGCAAGTCAGTCGAAGACGGTGAAGTGCTGTTTGACCATGTTGTCGCGAGCAAGGTGGGGCTTGCGATCGATCCAGAGCTCTGGGAGCCCATCCCCAGCCCTTCAGTCATCTTGACCCCTTTGCTCGTTCTTCACTGCGATAGGTAGACGAAGGGTTGGGAACAAAATGATGAAGATAGCTAGGCATTCGAGCTGAGCGTTTAGGGAGATTCGAGACTATTAGTGCCGGAAGATTGATCCCGCTAACCCGGCCGATCGTTGCTCGACGCTAGGACCACCTGTCTGTCATGACCTGGAGGATGGACTCGTGGTTAGGAAAGAGGCCGAGATGCGGGGAGAGCGGGAATCGAGCGAAGGCATTATTAAATCCGAGGCCGACTTACCTTTCTGTATATGACATGTTAGAACTAGATGCTAGATACTGGTAGCAGAACTGGAGGAGTTCCAGCACGGTTCGTTCAGCTATTTAATTACGTCATGTTTGTCACGTGAATGTTTTTTCGATGCCTCAGGAATCCATGGGTAGGAGTCGCATTTCGTGGCTGCAAAGCGTCATCTTACTTGCTACCTTGAGATCGAGCGCCGAAGAGCAATCCTAAAGAAGAATAGGAGGCTACCAGACCCAGGCTGGGTTTATCAATATAGTTGCATTCCTTCCCTTTGTCTTTGTCTATGATCGACGCTAATCTTCCCGACCCGAGACACGTTAAATGCCTCGTCTTGGAGTCTAAGAGAACCAAGTTTGGTTCAACCAGTGTTATGTTTAAAAATAAATAAAGTCCAGGGCTAAACAGGGTGGCTGGAAAAGACATGATGGATATAGATCCACGACTGACTTCCCCAGCTCCGACAGCTTCAACTCAGCCTCCACTCCTTTGTCTTTCGTCAGCACAGACAACGACATATTTTTACCTTCATCCAGCACACGGAGTTCGGAGTTACATGGGTATACAAATACAAACCAGATCAAAAAGAAAAATCACTCCCTCCTCTCCCGTCCAATCAATGGTTGCAATGGACCACAACATGCACTCCGCCCCAACGTGCTGCCAACATTCTGGACGGTCGATCATATTCGCTGGGCCCAATAGACACAGTTCCTGTAGCGCTCATCTTCCGCATGCTTTTTTGTTCGCCAGACAACAAACAAAGCCGTCGGCGGCTTGGGTGTTGGATGAGGATTCTGTCTCCTGAATCTCACCCTCGGGTTTCACAAACCACAAAAAGCCCCAGAAATATAAACCACTCAGATTCTGATGTTCCCATGTTCTTTGTCTTCTTCCTTGCCCAGGAACCAGGAACCTAACCCGTACCTACCGATTCAAAAACACCCCAGGTCCCCTACTTGGTTGTTGTCGCCATCAAATCCCTTGCATATAGATCTTACTTATATCTCCACCACGCCTTATCCTGACTGTATTTCCAAACACCTCCTCCCCAACTAAGAAAACAATGCTTTCCCAGCTCTCCGCTGCTCTCCTCCTCAGCCTCGGCCTCTCCGCCGTCGCCCAGGACACCACCGCCCCCATCGTAGAAGACAACCCCAGCCTTGTATTCTACCAAGCAACCCTCCTCGAAAAGGATAACACCACCGTCACCGGCTCCATCACCATCAGCAGTCCCTTCGATGGCTCAGCCGGGCTACGCGTCGAAGTCTACATTGCCGGAATCCCCGAGGGTGAAGCTCTGAGTACGTCTCCCACTGAACCCCCCCCCATCTAACAACCCTTTGATATATATTAAAAAAAAAAAAACAGACTACCACATCCACAAACAACCTGTCCCCGAAGACGGAAACTGTTACCTCACCAGCAGCCACCTCGACCCATATGGCCGCGGTGACACCCCCTCCTGCGACATCGCGCACCCCGAAACATGCGAAGTCGGGGATCTATCCGGGAAGCATGGCCCGGCGTTTACACCCCCAGGGAGTATCTTCGCTGCCTCGTACCCTGAGTTCTTCCTCTCTGCGACTCCGGGGGAACCGGCTTACTTTGGGGATTTGTCGGTTGTGGTGCATGCGCGGGATAAGACGAGGTTGACGTGTGGGAATTTCCAGAAGTTGTTTTAGATTACCTGGGTTAGGTGAGATTAGGGGAGATGGTTACGTTTTGTAGTGATACCTGTATACGGGTTTGTGTAGCATCTGGAATGAGGGGGGATGGGAGATTGGTTGTAGGAGAGAGATTGAAAATATGGCTGATTGACTGTATGCATTTACTGGGTATAAAATCTTCTCGTATTCGTATCATTTATTGGTAGAGTTGGGCATTAAGGCTGCTAGGGGTAAGCTACCTAGTAGGCTGCGGTTTCCCTGGCAAGATAGTACCTGGTATATAGGCCGCGCGTGAAAAGTGCCCGGAAGCGTCTTCGGTTAGTCCGTGAGGTCAAGGACGTTGTGACGTGGACCATGGAGTGATAGGGCGCCACAAAAAGTGGGTGAGATGAGCTAGTTCTGCATGGCGCATTCCACAGACCTGCTCCTGGATTCCGGTGTCAGGATCGTCAAACATAGTTATCGTCATATCAGATCGAGGGATACATCTAAATTGTGTATTCCGTACGGCGGGACTAACCACTCCATCATAGCGGAGTAAAGAGGATATGGTGTTTTTCGTGCTGGTATCTTCGTGGCTTCATGCTGGTTGTCCATCCAAATTCTCAAGTCGAGTTTGCATGGCTCTTTGATCATACTGCTCTTGCTCTTCTTCCGACTTATACTCCTGCAAGACAACGGTTCGCATCAATCGTCGCGGGGCGCGGCGCCCGGTGAACAGCTCGAATTGAGCAAAGCCCTGCTCCGGGAGGACATCCAGTCCATCAAGAGCAACCCATCCTCGATGGGAAAGGGCCCGCATTTGCTTCATAATGGGTGTGTTGAGGGGTTTATATGCGAGCTATTAATCTAGTCAGTCCTGGGGTTCTCATCTTGCTGGAGTTCGGACACTCACATCGACAACCACTCCACCGGTAGGGCTTTCAATCCACTGAGAAGGAAGTTGGAAATTCGGGGCTGGTTGATCGCCGATTCTGTGCGCTGGGATACAGGAGCAGATGACGGTCGGCTGTTTATAGCTGGTGGGCCAGCTATCTTCCAGTGACTCCAGAATATGGATTTGCGGGCGGTTGGTCGGCCCATTTCGGCCCTGTGTATGGAGATTTTGCCGATTATAATGGTACGCTAACTTCTCCGCATTGGCAACTGTACGGTTCCAAACAAAGATGTTCTGGACCCCCATGTGAATCATCGAATATACCGCTGCTCGCGCCATTCCTCCAGCTCCGATAACCAGCGCTGTGGTCAAAGGGCGGACGGCATTAGCCGGTGACAGTCCTCGTCGAAAGCAATTGCGTATGCCAATCCAATCGGTGTTGTCCCCATGCAAACCCTTGATCGGACCTGCACGGCTTTTCTCCATGTCCAGGCCGGTATCAGTGCTGCCCTCAAGCTTGCGGATCGGAATCAACGTATTGACTGCCCCGATTGCTCGAGCGTGAGGAGACATCGAATGAAGGAGGGGTATGGATTCCGTTTTGTACGGTAAACTCACACTTGTTCCGCCGAAATTGGGATTTTCAACCAGCTCGTTAATACCCCTCAAGGACGGGGACTGATGGAGGCTATAAACGTGCGGCATCCCACACAGTTTGTATGCCGTGTTGTGCATGGCTGGGGACAAACTATACGTCACGTTGGCGCCAAATACGAAATACTGCATCGGGTCCAACGTAAATGAAGAGTAGAGAGCAGCCTGTGCCTCTTGCAAGGTAACACATGACAGTCCCTTCGTTCCAGCTTGAGACATCAGCGATCGAGGAATTACGGGAGACAGGATCGGATTGAAACAGCATGACAGTCGGCCCAAGGAGCCTGAATTGAACGCAATGAGGGGTAACTGTGGGCCAGGAAGCGTCTTGACATAGTGGCGAAACCGTTCCACCGCAAAGTTGTCATCAATTGAAGCTGCCGGCTGCGTCAAACGCACCATATCACATCCTATCCTCTTCGCGCGTTCATATAGCTTCAAGAGTTCGGGGTCCTCCCAGCCTTTGGGGAACGGGACCTGGGCAGCATAATGCCCGATGACCTTTGTGAACCCCTTCGAAAGAATTATTTGAGAGAGGAGTGAATCGTCATATGTTAAATCGACCGTCACAAATTCAGGGGCTAAGCGTAGCCCATGCTGCATGAGGTCCAGATATGAGGTGTCCGATCGACGTGAGGACTCGGTCTGTTGAGCGAAAGATCCTACGTTCCCCTCAACATGATAGATCAGGGGGATTATTATGTCTCGCCGAACCGTTGCTACCACTTGACTGATTCTATCCGCGAGACTTGACTCCAGGCCCAAATGCGTGGATGGAGTCCCAAGCACGTCGATCTTCAATTCGAACGCATCGGCAGTGGATTCCAACTCTTCAATGTCCAGGTCAGCACAATCAAAGAGAGTAGATATCGGTACTGTGGAAGCGTAGGTGAATTTGCGAGACTCGATCGGTTGCATCGAAAGCGGGAAGGGGGAGAGTTGGTTCTTCAACTCTGTAGCATCGCCCGTCGCGAAAGCGATGAATCGAAGGAAATTGCGCTGCAGTCGTTTCAACATTAAAAATGGGGTGGCCGCCTGGAATCGCTGGTCTATATCTGCATCCCACTGGATGCTATTCTTTCCCCCCAAATGGTCTGCCGTAACTTTCTCGGAGATATTGAAGAACTCAAAGTTCGAACATGCTCGGTAAATTGGACCGGACAACTCGAGAAAACGACGGACCTTATTGGTATCATGGGCTTTCAGATAGGATTGTATGCTTTCCAGGTCCCGAATAACATGGACGACGGGGTGAGTCTTTCCGTATTCCCGCAGCATGAGCTGATTCCCTCGCTCCACATCCCCTGAACCGCATATTATAACACAGTCTTCCTGATTTTCCTTAAGCATGGACTCCATAACCCTACTCTCCTGCTGACGGTACTCGCCGACGCTATGTTCCTTCCTATATGTCGCCCGTGAACACCCTGTTACCTGCTGGAAATAACGATCTGCCTCGATTAACCGTCTGCCGAAGGCGGCTGACAGCATGACAGCAAGGCTTGACTTCCCGGTACCCCGGATACCAATTAAAACTATGGAGGCATTTGGGGAGAACCTTCTCGACGTCTGGGATGCCTCATCGAAGCGGGTTGGTGATCCACGGCTGGAACTCATGTCGCGGAAAGGCGATGCGAACCCGGAGGAGTCCCCAGCCATGTCCAGCCTCTCGTTCGCGCGCCCGTAGTCATTTCCCGTGTATCCGCCATCGCCGGCTACTTGATTGTACCCCAGGCTGAATTTTCGTGAAAGCCGGCGACTGTTCTGGTCCGAGTACCCCTCGAGATCGTCGAGCCGGCGTTTAGGTGGTCGAGCAACGATCGACATGACGTTGGAGTGCGAATACATTTAGAGTTAAGATATCATGAAGAGCGCGGGCATGCCCAGCCCGGCATAATCCGATGATCAAACTCTGTGAATACAGAGAGGGAGGTAGGAGGAGAAAGTCCACAGTCTGGGAACTCCACCCACAAGAAATGATTAGCACGGAAGGAGAGACCCCAGGTGGGATGACATGAGAGAGAGGGAAAACAACAGCGACATAAGCAAGGGGGTAGGAAAGAAAAATAAGCCGGCGCGCGAGGGCTAGTGGACTGGGGGTGGCTCTGGGGACGAGACGGTAGCAGTGATGGTGGAGAGAAAATGAGATTAATTCTGGGACTCGCGGGGAAGGGCCCTGGCTGAGCGTCGAGCCTGAGGGCCTGGGCGCCTGGTGGCCTGGGGCTGCGACGGACAAACGCTCTGCCGCGGGGGAGTATCGGTTAGGTAATTACGGGGTTTTGGGGAAAGCCACCGCCCTCGGTCACTGTCCGAGAGAGAACCCACGTTTCTGCGACGACTTCCCGTCTTTTGGTTCCGTTGCCACCAGAGTCCCCTCGCCTCTCACGCAGCTCGGAGGGAATAATGCAAAGGTGGCCATTGGTGACACGGGGAGCTCGTGACTGTGAAAAAAAAAAAAAAAAGGAATCCCTACCCCGCGGGGATTCTCCGACGCGTAGACCAGAGAATCCTCTTCCCCCAGGTCATCAAACTTCCAGGCTAAAAGATTAATTCTAATTTCTCAGTAATCACAAGTTCACAACGAGATGCTTCGAGGAAAAGCTGGAGAAGAGTTTTCTGTCCACTAATCCTAATTCACTCACCCAACAATCACGATTCTCCTCGTCTGAATAACCCATAGTTGTCGGCGTTGGTTCGCTTTGCTCCCGGGTAAGCGATCCCACCAGCACTCTTCCCCAACTTTCGCGCTGTCCAATTTTCCTTTCTCCGCTTTCGATCCTTTCGCCGTCATATTCATGCTCTTATAGCATCACCACCAAATCAGGGTTGGTTTTAATTTTTCAGTCCTCGCTATCCTTATTGGACTGAAGCGCCCTACATCGCTTCCACGATACGCTAGCCGCGTCTGCACCAGCCCTTCCCCAGGTGGGGTTTCATCATCGCTAGTCGATCTCTGGGGGAGCCTGCCACCGGCAAAGGATTCATCTCGCCTGCGCCCTTCGAAGATGATTATGCGACCAGGCCAGTCTAGCGCTCCGTTGGATAGACAATCATGAACAACGATACGCGCCAAATCCCCGGGGGTAGCAGCAAGTCCAAGCGACGGTTGACCGACAATGACGACGATAGCCGACCGACCCCTGCAGCTGACGACTCAGCCTCAAATTCCAAGCGACAGCGAGTCTCGCGTGCCTGTGACAGTTGCAGATCCAAGAAAGACAAGTGCGATGGGGTTCAGCCAGTATGCTCGACCTGCGCCTCTCTCTCGCGGCCTTGTACCTACAAGGCCAATCCGAAGAAACGCGGCCTCCCGACCGGATACATTCGCACGCTGGAATTACTCTGGGGTCTCGTGTTTACAAAAATCCAGGGGAGTGAGGAAGTTGTTCGGGCCCTGCTGAGGTCTGCCAATATTCCCAGCCATCTGGCTACGATGGGGAAAGAGGCCGAGGGATCCGACACGCTCCTTTCGTCGTGGAAGAATAGCATCGTCTTGAAGGAAATCGAGCGACTTTTAACATTCCTGGAACAACCTGAAGATGAACAACCTGAGCGAGGGCGGCCTGGCGTGGAGATAGATTCCCCGGCAGATGCCGAAGTCCTATCATCGGATGCCCTGGAATGGCACCTCCCCGAGGCTTTAGGGGATGGGAGAGAAGGCTCCTTGACTATAGGACTATCCCCAGTGAAAACACCGACAGCCGTGTCGATGCTGAAACAAACCCCGACTCGTGTAATGAGAGAATCCAGCACCCAAACTCTTCCGGTGAATGCTCACATGGGAGGGCCATCCAGCTCCTTGATCGACCAAACCCCCCCGCAATATCAAGTCGACCTATCCGCCCCCACCTCCGCCCCCAATTATCACCCTCAACTTCCCTCAAATCCATGGCCTCTACTCGACATATACTTTTCCTACACTCAGTGTTGGTTTCCAATTATTGAGAAACACGACATTCTTCGGACCGCTTTCCGCCATGGCGAAGACGACACGCATATTTCCACTTCATCCCCAGGCTCCGGGGACCACGCTGCGCTTTGGGCCGTCTTAACTCTGGCATCTATCCAGGAGGCATCAATCTCTACTACACGTCAGCTGGCCGAAATTCCCGGCGATCAACCAGACCCGAGCCAGATGTACGCGAGAGCTAAGACTTTAATCCCGGGAGAGCACGGAGTCCACGAGATTGGCCACGTACAAGCGCTTCTCCTTTTATCCCTTGTCAAGCTTGGCCAGCAGGACTGGGCAGCAGCGTGGATTCTTGTGGGACAGGCTGTCAGGGTTGCCCAAAGCCTCGGCTTGAACCACGCGGCCGACACACCAGCTCCTCTGACAGGGGGCAAGACCGCAGGACGGTCCAAGCACGTATTCCTCGGATGCTTTATCCTCGAAACCCTGGTTGCTGTGCAGACTGGCCAGGTGCCATCTTTGCGAAAGAGTGACTTGGCGAAAATCGGCCCAGTCAACGAGGATGGTCTCGAGGAATGGCATCCTTGGGAAGACCAGACTAGCCTTCGTCCCGTTGAATCATCTCGAGGTTCTTTTAATCGCGGACCCCTTCATGCACTGAGTTCATTCAATCGACTGGTTAGTTTGATGTGCATCTTAAACGACCTATGTTGCTGGGGGCAAGCTCTCACCAATTCCATTTCACACTTAGAGGCACTGGAGCGGCAACTACAGCTCTGGGTCTCGGCACTTCCCAGGAGTTACCGGGTTGATCTACAGAGTAGCGTTGCTCGGCCTGTGCCTCCACATATATTTGGGCTAGAAATGATGTATCAGGGCGTCTCTACGGCTCTCAGCCTCCAGCTAGCGACACAGAGGAGCGATAGAAATATTCAGAAACGAGCAGCAGACAGCTCCAGGAGACTTCTGGCAGTACTTCAGACGTACATGGAAACCTACAGTCTCTCCGCGACATGTCCCACTTTCGGGCTGATCCTCACGTTTGGCGTTCCCCCTTCGAACTCCAGTAGAAGCCCAGTTTCACCTCTCGAAATCGATCCTGGAATCAAGAGCAAGCTCAAGTCGTTTTCCACACATCTCGCAACAGTTTGGGCCACGAAAGATCGCACCCTCCCTGAATCAAGGCCTGACCTCACCGTGTCCACGCTATCTGCCGCTACCCCGCAAAGGGCTTCCTTAAGCAGAACCCCTGTGGCGCATAACGCTTTGAGCAGTTCGGGAACTCCCTCAAGAGGGCCGAGTTTGGCGGACGAACCACGCTCGGGTGGTCTCGCAGTTCCGGATTCATTCCTCTCCGCCCCATGGATGCGAGCACCTCCCGGCGTTGAGGACAACGTTGCTCTATCATTACCCACACCTACACCTTCACTACAAATGAATCCAGGGGCAGACCCCTCACACCCAATTTCTCACCCCAAAGAACCCTCGTACCACCATCACCACCATCATCATCACCGCCTCTCGGTCTCAGGGAGGCCCACAAATGGAGTGGGCCTGATATCCGATCTGGCGACACCATTGCCCAGTCACACTCCCCAGTACCAGCCCGCCTACAACGACCCGAATCTACATCTTAATTCCCTAGTTGACATTGACGGTTACGGCTCTCTCCACCGACCGAGAATAGCTCCCGATCTGGACGCCTTGTTTGATGAGTTGGCGTCGCTGGATGGGACAGACAGGTATTTTTTATTTCCTTTCTTTGTCGATCTAAAATTTTCCTAACCACCCTGCTGTCTAGACTCGATAATCAACCGGAGTTCATGCAGAACCTGGGATTCGTCCCTGAGGCCGGGCTCCCCGAGCTGTATCCATACACCAGCCAAACGGAGTCCTTTCTACTCGCCCCCGGCCCATCTCAGCCGTCATTGACGTCACCAGATCCAACTCTGGTGCGACGGGAAACTCAACCCATCATTGAGACCACTCTCAACCCCAAGAGATGAACTTAGCTCGATGATCACGAAAGGCGGGAACTTTCTATTTATTGTACATATATACCATATAGAATATACCGGGGGGGTGAAGATAACCCAGAACCAACGCCAGGTGGCACCGATAATCGAAAGGAAAGAAACAAATTTTTATCATATCATCTCATTCATTCTTTCATGCCGTCGTCGTCTTCTCCAACGGCTTAAAATTCAACGCAACATGCTCCACAGCAACCTTATACCCATACGCTCCCAACCCTACAATAATCCCCGACGCCTTATCACTAAAGTAGCTATGGTGTCTCCAGGGCTCACGCGCATGGACATTGCTCACATGCAGCTCGATGAAGGGAATCGCGACGCCCAGCAGGGCATCGCGGATGGCCACGGACGTATGCGTGTACGCACCGGGGTTGATGATGATGGCGTCGACGTTGCCGCGGGCCGCCTGGATGCGGTCGACGATGGCACCCTCGTGGTTCGACTGGAATGTGTCGAGGGTAGCGCCGAAGGACTCGGCGTGGGCTTTCGAGGAGGCTTCGACGTCGGCGAGAGTGGTTGAGCCGTAGACGTGGGGTTCGCGGGTGCCCAGGAGGTTAAGGTTAGGGCCGTTGATGAGGAGAATAGATTTGGCCATTTTTGGGTCGGATTCACTTATTCCAATTGAGGGGGTATGGATAATATTTGGAGGGTAGGAAGTAGAGCAGGTGTAGGAATGACGAGTGCTGTTATACCTTGCTGGAGTGCGGAGGTGAGGATAGCCGGGGCAGAAGACTCTGCCGGCCCCGAAGAAAGAGCACAAACTCCCCTCAACTGGAACATTATTAATAATTCCTGTTATACGGGAAGGCAAAGAGGGGCCGAGGAGTCCAGTATGGGGTAGATTAGTCTAAAGTGAGGTTTATGTGTGTCTCACTATGGAGCAGTCACTAGCGGACAGGAGATGCTGGACTTGAGTCACACTCGGGATGCAGAGAAGAAGCCCCTCGGTGGCAATTATTCGCCGTTTACCTGCTCTTGGTTATGGCTTCGGTTATCAACGGGTATTTGGCGTCGATACAATCTCCACTCCAGAAAGGTAGCACACCGACGACCTGTTCCAGTTCCAGCTCTTCCCCTCTCCTCCTCCGCCTCCTCTTCCCCAAGCTCACTCTCCATTGAACTCCTATCACATCCTATCGACCAATTAATTCACCATGGACTTTCCGATCCCCCAAGAACAGCTCGATGAAATCTACACCTTCGCCATCGATCTCGCCCGTAAAGCGGGGCAGCTACTCCTCGAGCGCATCGAGGAGCGCAACACGTACACAGAGAAGGAGAATGCCGTGGATCTAGTCACACAGACAGACGAAGGTACCTCACCTACATCCAACCTTACCGAGCAAATAGAATCTAATACGCACACCAGATGCCGAACACTTAATCAAAACCGCCATCCAGGCCAAATACCCCACGCACATATTCCTCGGCGAAGAATCCTACGCAAAGGGCCAGTCCCGGGAATACCTCATCGACGAGCAACCAACCTGGTGCATCGATCCACTGGACGGTACCTATTCCCCTCTTACCCCTCTTTCTCCTCCTACTCCACATCACTAACTCGCTCAAAAGGAACCGTCAACTTCACCCACGCCTTCCCCATGTTCTGCGTCTCTATCGGCTTCATCGTAAACCACCACCCCGTAATCGGCGTAATCTACGCGCCCCTCCTCGACCAACTCTTCTCCTCGTGCCTGAACCGTGGCGCATGGCTTAACGAGAAACGCCAACTCCCTCTCATCCGCCAGCCGGCCATCCCACCTCTCCCCGCCAACGCCCCCTCCAAGTGCATCCTCGCCTGCGAATGGGGCAAAGACCGCCGTGACACGCCCGACGGCAACCTGCACCGCAAGATCGAGAGTTTTTTGAATCTGGCTGCGGAGCGCGGCAGTAGGGGTGGGAAGGGGGGCATGGTCCATGGCGTGAGGAGTCTGGGGAGTGCGACGATGGATTTGGCATATACGGCGATGGGATCGGTGGATATTTGGTGGGAAGGGGGGTGTTGGGAGTGGTATGTTTTTCTTTTCTCATTTTTCACTCTGGTATGTCTGTTTGTTGGGGGAGATGCTGACTAGAGTAGGGATGTCGCGGCGGGAATTGCCATTTTGCTTGAGGCGGGCGGTTTAGTAACGACTGCGAATCCGCCGGAGGATTTGGATGCGCCGATTGAACCGGTGAGGTTGGGGAGTCGGTTGTATTTAGCTATTCGGTAAGCTGTTCTTTTCCTATTACGACACGACAATGTCTAACGAGTCAGACCTGCTGGGCCGTCCGCGACGGAGACAGGACGAGAGACGCAGGAACGCACGGTGAGGGAAGTCTGGCGCCGGGTGCGACAGCTCGATTACGTTCGATAAACTAGAGAAGAATAAGATACAGTACAGTATAGACATATACACACGATAGGCTCGGCTGAATATGGTCATAATGATTTCATTTTAATGCACTGCAGTGCAATGAAAGCTCTATTCTATCTATTTTATATCTATTTTGTCCATCTATATATATATATACATTACAGATTCGACTTTGACCTCTCGGCAATCGTCCCTGCCACCATCGTCTTCACCTCATCCACCAGACCAGGCACCGTAACCACATCCGTGCCGGTCCAGAGCCGGTCCTGCTCCAGGCCCTGCCAGATCAGCGCCTCAGACCCCAGAATCACCTTCCAGCCCGCCGTCGACGCCATCTGCGCAATGTCTGTCCACGGCAGCGGGTGGTAGCACATCTCGAGGATCACGCCCTGGGCTTCGGCATGGGTCTGGCGGTCCAGGAAGGCCTGGAGGGTCGCGCGGGCGCGGATCTCCTCCTCCGTCTTCGGCGGGTAGTTGGGGATGCCCGAGACGATGCCGACGGGGGCGTCGAGGGAGGCAGCGACCTCGGGGCTGGAGACGGGGATCAGGGGCGCGACGGTCTCCGAGGGCGGGTTGCGCTGCTTGTCCTCGGCCACGATGGCGTCGACTTCAGCGGCGTCGCGGTTCACGATGTAGATCTTGCTGGCGCCCAGCCAGCGCCGCAGCACGTAGAGGGCGGTGCGGGCGGTGCCTCCGCCGCCGACGATCAGGGCGGGTTTACCGCGGAAGTGGTCGGCTCCTGTGGGGGAGCCCTGCAGGAGGGCTTCGCGGATGCCGATGCAGTCGGTGTTGGTGCCGATGTAGGAGCGCTTGTTGTCGGCGTCCTTGCGGATGAAGATGGTGTTGCAGGCGCCGGCTTGTCGGGCGTCTTCGGTGAGCTCGTCGAGGTGCGACATGATGGCGACCTTCCAGGGCATGGTCACGGAGGAGCCGACGAATTTGGGGTTGCTGCGGATGGAGGAGAGATAGGTTTGGATGTCGGGGGACTGGGTGTAGGAGGCGCCATTGGGGCTGGAGAGGGGGATTTGGGTCCAGTTGAGGCCCAACTTGTTGAAAACGGTCTGGTGAAGTGGAGGAGAGAGGGAGTTGCGCAGAGGGTGGCCGTAGAGATAGGCGACGCCATCGCGGTCGCCGGGGGTGGTGATGGGCTCCATTTTTGATTTTTATTTTATTTTATTTTTATTCGTATTTTCAATCGAGTGTCAGTGGAATGAAGGAGAATAAAGTCAAGTCAGTCCAGTCCAGCAGTCGCAGTCAGAGTCAGGAGAGGACAGACAGGTCAAATACGTGAAAATAGACGCCAAACGTTTAGCCGCGGGTGAACGCTTTGCCTCATTTCGCCTCCCAGGTTTGGCCTCCGCTTATTCGCAACCCCCGTGGGGAAACCTGCAGAATCTTCAAGCGCGAAACCGATTCAATAATCACTAATCTGAGACTAAACTTTTACGCCCAGATCGTAGGCCCAGCTGGACCGTACGAACGCTTTTCCCCACACAAAGTCTGCGGCGGCGAAATGCAAGATATAAATTCCTATATCGCGATCGCCCTTCCCCAACTTCTTACTCTCTCTCCCCCAGCCGCCCTTGCGCCTCTTTCCTCGCCTTCTTATTTTCTTTCTCATTTGCTTTTTTTTTTCTATTTCGCCCAAGTCCCTCAAGCAAGATGTCCATCCTTGCCCTGGTCGAGGATCGACCAACCCCTAGGGAGGTCTACAACTGGCGTGTGTATCTCCTCGCCGCCATTGCCTCCTTCACCTCATGCATGATCGGCTACGACAGTGCCTTCATCGGCACCACGCTTAGTCTAGACTCCTTCAAGGAGGAGTTCCACTGGGCGGACATGAGCGCGTCCAAACAGCGTTTGGTCAGCGCCAACATCGTCTCTCTCTACCAGGCTGGCGCCTTCTTCGGCGCCTTCTTCGCCTACCCGATCGGCCACTTCTGGGGTCGCCGTTGGGGTCTCATGACCTCCGCATTGGTCTTCTTCCTGGGCGCTGGTCTGATGCTGGGTGCCAATGGCGATCGCGGACTGGGTCTGATCTACGGTGGACGCGTGCTCGCCGGTCTCGGAGTCGGTGCCGGTTCGAATCTGACTCCCATCTATATCTCTGAGATGGCGCCTCCTGCGATTCGTGGCCGTCTCGTGGGTGTCTACGAGTTGGGATGGCAGATTGGAGGCGTGGTTGGTTTCTGGATTAACGTATGTTTCCTTCGCCTCTATTCCTTCGCCACTAGAGTACTAATGGTCACAGTATGGTGTCAACGAAACTCTCGCCCCTACCCACAAGCAATGGATCATCCCCTTCGCCGTACAGCTCATCCCCGCTGGTCTGCTCATCATTGGTGTCCTCTTCATCCGCGAGTCCCCTCGTTGGATGTTCCTCCGCGACCAGCGGGAGAAGGGCATTGAGACTCTGGCCTGGATTCGCAATCTCCCTGCCGACCATGTGTACATGTTGGAGGAGGTGAGCATGATCGACCAGTCGCTGGAGCGCCAACGCTCGACCATCGGTCTCGGCTTCTGGAAGCCATTCAAGGCCGCCTGGACCAACAACCGTATTCTCTACCGTCTCTTCCTGGGCTCCATGCTCTTCTTCTGGCAGAACGGCTCCGGTATCAACGCCATCAACTACTACAGCCCTACCGTTTTCAAGAGTATCGGTGTCACCGGCAGCAACACCAGTCTCCTTACCACGGGTGTTTTCGGTGCCGTCAAGGCTGTTGTCACCATTGTCTGGCTCCTCTATCTGATCGATCACGTTGGCCGTCGCAACCTCCTGCTCTTCGGTGCGGCCGGTGGTTCCATTTGTCTGTGGATCGTCGGCGCCTACATCTGCGCCGCGAAGCCCGAGAACAACCCCCCGGGCACTGAGCTCGGCGGCGGTGGTATTGCCGCCATGTTCTTCTTCTATCTCTGGACTATCTTCTATACTCCATCCTGGAACGGTACCCCCTGGGTCATCAACTCTGTATGTTCTCCCCCTCCGCCTACTATCTTCTCCGCGAACCGAATGCTAATAAGAAACAGGAAATGTTCGACCCCAATGTCCGTTCCCTCGCCCAGGCCTGCGCCGCTGCCTCCAACTGGCTCTGGAACTTCCTCATCTCGCGTTTCACCCCGCAGATGTTCGCCGCCATGAGCTACGGCGTATACTTCTTCTTTGCCAGTCTGATGATCTGCTCCATCATCTTCGTCTTCTTCCTTATCCCTGAGACCAAGGGTATCCCTCTCGAAAGCATGGAGAATCTCTTCGACAAGAAGCCCGTGTGGCGCGCCCACTCGGAGCTCCTCAAGGAACTGCGTGACGACGAGGAGCGCTTCCGTCATGACGTCAAGGAGACCCAGCTCAAGCAAGCCGGAGTCCAAGGCGAGCACCTTGAGGACGTGGAGAAGTAAATTAACGTTTATACATATATGTTTTACTAGTATATAGCACCAAGAATTGTTATATTTTTGATGTCTTTCTTTTCTTTATTATTTATGAATACATATTCAATCAAGACACGAACTATTTTTTCGCCTCATTTTTTTTCTTTTTTTTTTTCGCCTCATACTGAGTAAAAATTAGTCGATCTCACGTGGCCTTTCCATGGGCCAGGCTGAAACACATGGAACTTGAAATGAAGTCTAATTGAGGTTGAATTTTCGTCGGGCCAATAAAGCTCAAGTTAATGAAGAATGAATGGAAAATTTTTACTTTCCTCACCCAGTCACCGGTGAAATATGAAACCACCCACCCACTTAACCTACTAGGTATGACTTACGAGTAATGCTAGTAAGGAGTACCTTAGCTTTATTTTTTGCCACCGATTACCCACATGGAGAGTTTCTCCGGGGTTAACCTCTCACCCGCGGGGGAACCCATGTTAGAATAATATTCAATTTCATTTGCATCTTACTCCAAGATCTAAGAAAGCCAAGGTCTTGGTATCTCCAACCAGCGCGGGAAAGACCACAGCCAGATCAAGTGAGATGGAAGATATAGCCACCGGGGAAACAGTTCAGCCAGGCCAAATATTTCTCCTTGCTAAAGGAATTTCCGATGAGGGAACAACATCCATAGCCCATTCCTTTCGTCCTTGAGATTGATGAATTCCCAGTCTCCCTTCCAACTCCTTTAATATCAAAATATCCGTGGATATCCGTGTCTCACTTCATCCGGTAAGACACGCGTCCTTGTTATGGAAATCGGCGTATGCGAGATACCCATCGAGGAACAGACAGGTTAGGATGGGATGTATACGTAGATGTAGCATGAGATGCGTAGGAACGTCGTTGGTCCAAATATCTGGTCGCATGTTCACCTGGGGATGAGCACTCTCGCTTGTATTTGTCTTGACGGTGCTCTCAGCGACGTAGCATTCTACCCCGGGGGGACACCCCGGAAACTCCTTTTTCAATTGGGCATAGGTCATCACAGTGCGATGTCAGCATCTCGGGTGGTGGAGGGGATGGCGTTCCTAGGCTAGGTGGTGTCTTAGTTAGCAAAGCGGATAAGCTGATGTTGAAGTTTGGAGATGATAGCTCAGGCATAACAACGGCGGAAATGACCAACACCAACAACACGAATCTCGGCCATTTTTGTCCCCTTTTTCGAATTTTTGGATCTCAGGTTAAACTTGAGGATGCATTAAAGTTTTAAAAGCCGGGGTAGCAAGGACAATCTGTGGAGAGTGTGGAGTGAAGATATTCAACAGTGCAGGGCCCTCCGGTTTCTCTTCGTTTGCTGGGGGAGGGCCAGGGATAAACGCTCAGCCGGGGAAGCGTTTAGCCGGCCCAACTATACAGCACTCCTCCTCCCTCCCCCATCTTTAGGCGAATAGTATTTTATACTGCGTGATGCTTCGAGTTTACGCACACTACTGTATGCAAGAGAAATCCCCGAGAGTTCAATAGTCGAGATTATCAAGTTCAGATTGGTCCATCTGGGAGGAGATTTAATCTGACGTATCTCATTTCCATCTATCAAGTTTCTCACCTATCCACGTCTGCCTCCTCTCTTCTTCCACCACCTCAACCAGAACAAAGAGCAAGATGAAGATTGCCATCCCTACCATGTCCCTGGGTCGTCCAGGCCTCCACCCCCTCGATGACAAACTGCACCAAGCCGCCCTGCACGGCTTCGAGGGCATCGAGCTCTTCATCGACGACCTGGACCACCTCGCGCGCACCAGATTCGACGGCTCCTCCATCCGCGCCGCCCACCACGTCAACCACCTCTGCCAATCCCTCAACCTGACCGTCATCTGCCTGCAGCCCTTCGGCTTCTACGAGGGCCTCCTCGACCGCACGCAAACCCACCACCTCCTAACCGAAAAGCTCCCGCTGTGGTTCACCCTCGCCAACATCCTGCAAACCGACCTCATCCAAATCCCCGCCAACTTCCTCCCCAACGACCCGGAAACCAACACCCCCCGCACCTCCGCCGACCGCTCCCTCATCGTCTCCGACCTTCAAACCATCTCAGACATCGGCGCCGCCCAGTCCCCGCCCTTTCGCTTCGTCTACGAAGCCCTCTGCTGGTCCAACCACATCGACACGTGGGACGCCGCCTACGCCGTCGTGCAGGCCGTCGACCGCCCCAACTTCGGCCTCTGCCTCGACTCCTTCAACCTCGCCGGCCGCGTCTACGCGGACCCCGCCCACCCCTCCGGCAAAACCCCCAACGCAGACGCCGACCTTGCCGCCTCCCTCGCCTTCCTGCGCTCCGGCGCCGTCGACCTCTCCAAGATCTTCTACATCCAGCTCGTCGACGCCGAGCGGCTCGCCGCCCCGCTCGACGAGTCCCACGAGTGGCATGTCCCCGGCCAACCGCCGCGCATGAGCTGGTCGCGGAACGCGCGCCTGTTCCCCCTCGAGGAGGACCGCGGTGGGTATCTGCCCATCGTGGAGGTCGCCAAGGCGTTCTTTGATCTCGGCTTCGATGGGTGGGTGTCGCTGGAGTTGTTCTCGAGGACGTGTGCGGATCCGAACCCCATCACGCCGAGGCTCCATGCCAAGCGTGGCATGGATTCGTGGAGGAAGATGGTTAAGGCCTTGGAGCTAGATATCAGTGTGCCTGTTGGTGAGGCGTATTTGGCTCCGGTGGCTGTTGAGGAGGAGATGACTGCTCAGCATCGGTTGTAAATCTACTGTTTTTTTTTTTTTAGCACAGACAACTGCATAGACTTTGGCGAATATAATGAATCCATCAAGATATATCTGAGCAGTTACTTGTAAATGTGGTGCCCTCACATGAAATTGGCAATAAGGGAGTGGAGTAAGATACATAAACATATATGGCAAATATGGATCACTCAATATATATCTTTGAGCGGTTAACGGGTAGATGTCGTGTACTCACATTAAATTGGGAAAAAGGGTGCGAAATATATGTTTGCAAAGCTGAGGTATTTCCACTTTTAATATATACCTAGGTAAAATACAAGATAGAATAAAAACGCCAATCATGTACAGTCGTTGAAGACATCCAGTTCTAGATCCCGGATCTTGTTGAACAAATCATTGAATTAAATCCAGCCTAGTTCAGCCTGTTCTATAGTTTTATGTTTACGCCTCCTGAGCCCATCGTCGCTCCCGAAGCGGCTGCTCATCCCCCTTTGCGCGCGTTCCGTCGGTTTCCGCTTTCCACGCATAATATTCTCCCAACCGGATCTCCGCGTATGACGCGTAATCGAAATCGATTTGGGAGATTTGTGCTTGGATCAGAGCCCAGACGCCCCTGCGTTAACGGTCAGTATGTATCTCTTCGAAGGGGTGATGAGAACACCTACCAGTACAGACCGGGCAGTCCACGGAACCGATCCACGTCGTCGTACAGCCGGTCTACAATCTGGGGCTGCTCGGAGGCTGGGATTCCCTTGTGCTCGCCGTAACTTTGCACATACTCGGTCAAGAATTGTCGTCGCACGGACTTGGTCGGCATCATGTTGTAGTCGCAGTCGTAGCCACCCCATTCGGCGAAGTGGTTGGCGATATCGAAGGCTGCCGGGGACGGCGTGGCATATTCGTAGTCGATAAATGACACCGTCTCGGTTCCATCCTTGGCTGTGCAGCCACCCTCTCCAGGTGGGAGGATGATCACATTGGCACAGAGGAGATCACAGTGTCCAAAGATCAGCTATACAAGATACGATTAACTCCAATGATACTCTCGCAGCAGAAAAATAATAAAAATAAGATGATGAGACCCAACTTACCCCGTCTTCGCCAAGACCCTTCCCATCGTCAAATTCACTGACGACCCGCTTGAGTTCATTCTGAAGACTGCGTCTTCTCTCTCGTTGCGCCTCTGTGTTGGTGGGTAGGGCAAGAACCCATTTCTGAGTCACATCCCAGATGCTCCCGGCCCGGCGAGGGTGAATCACCTCCAATTCGTCCTCCGGGTTAAGCGACCGGCTGTCCGCAGTCACTTCTACAGAGTCTATGACTGACATCCCCTGGACAGGGGCGGAAGGCGCAGAGATTCCAGTGATGGGAAGAACCGCATGCCATTCCCCAAGTCGTCGTGCAACGCCACGCCAAGTACGCTCGGTCACTAAGTCCTGGTGGGTAGCAGGACGACCTCGAATAAACCTGTAGAGTAGACCATTCTTGAAACGAGCCAGAAGTGGAGGAGCTAGGCCAAATCCAGCGAGAAGAGCATGCGAGGTTGTTTCTCCTATAGATAGATCACATTTACTTTAGCAATTTGTCGCGTAGGGCAAGAAAACGAACACAAAGTAAAGGGAGGCAAGGTCGGTCCTGGGTATCGCATACTTTCACGGTCTATGAGAATCTCTGTGTGGTTACCGTACGCTCTCATCAGTACTGCTTCGCGGTCTATTTCTTCCTCGGTCAAACCGGCCTTGCGGTTGATGGCTTTGAACAGCTACCGAGCCAACGTTAGTCTACCAGATTATACCTTGTCGGTTGCTTACGTGGGGGTCAGCATTGAACTCAAAAACACACAGTATTAGTGATACCGTCCGTGAAACGAACGAATTCGATCTTGTTCTCGGGCCCTTCCCAGTGGGGGTTCAAGGTCAACACCAGCCTCAGGGCAGAGGCAACGGAGTCCGCATGATTATATGACTGGGGGATATAGCGAGGAGGCGAGACGGAAACAGCGTCCGGCTTGCCAAGCAGACCCATCTTGCCTTGATACTCTTATTCCAAGAGGTGGGACTTTGCAGCGTATATATGGCTCGTAGGAGGGGAAGCAAGGCACAGCGACACTGAAACTTCAGAAGAAAGTGTTAGATGTCAACCACGAAACTCGGTAGGAATGCGACGCTCCCATGCAAGGGGTCGACTTGGGGCAGAAAGAAGACTTACCTTCGCGATCTAGGCCTCTGTAATTGTGGCGGTCAAGGAGTGAACCGCAGCAACCAGGGTGCTGATGGTGTCTGCAATGGAATATTAGAAGTAGAAATTGACCGGCAACTGATACTCGCGCAAAGGGAGGGGATTATAATCAAGACAAGGTAGAAGTTTAGTGACAAAAGAACGGTTAAGGGAAAAGGAGAGAAGGCGGCGAAGACATCGCCAAAGATATTGACAACCGTGGTCTCGTGCCTCCTTTCCTGTGATTGGAGAAAAATGCGCGGATCCTGACGCCCCTCTTTTCGCCCACGGATTCCTCATGCCTCAAAACTCTGTACAGAACAAGGTCCAGCGCTACATGCTAATAACTGTCCGTTTCCAGGGGGCAACCCGACAAACCCTGCAGTCAGAACTCTGTTTGCCCCGGGAGATCTGTGCCGAGAGTAGTACTTATCGGATACACAAGCATGAGAAGGTGGTGTGGTGATACCTGTTGATATGGTATCGTCAAAGCGGCTAAAGAGAAGCTGGTGCGCCTTGATACCTGTCGTACCAAAAATTACCAGCATCCCACGCAAAATCTGTTATCTGACTGGTATTAACAGACTAACCTATTTTGTGTGTCCCTCAACCATTTGCATGTGATTCTCAACCATGTGACTTACCCGGGATTTGTCACATGATCTATTAAAGCCCTAAGCCCGCTAGACATCCTGTTTTGGCGTCCTCACTAGTCCCAATATATACTAGCGTACTCACAAGCTCAGGCCTACAAAAAGGCCTTCGCATCGCCCGACTTTTCGTTTTCTTTTCTTCTTTTTTTTTCTTCATCATCAGTTAGAGGTTTACATTGACCATGTAAATTTTTACCGGAGCTCCGCTAAGGCGGCTTGCTGAGGGTTATTCTTGGATTTTTCTCTATGGGTTTCCTTCCGTTCCCGGCTCTGAAGAGCGATTCTGCGTCCTCCTTTTTCCCTTACAAATTATGGCTATGCTAGGTTTCTCTTCGCAAGATAAGAGCCCATGCGCTATAGCTGTGGAGGAGACGTAATATTTCTTTTATCCATTATTGCTTTGCTTTATAGGATTAGCTAGCTTTGTAGTGTTAAGTCTCAGAGGAAGCTTCCCCGGCGAGAAATTTTTTCAAGGATCCAAGCCGTGCTTCTCTGGAGGCCCGAGTTTTTGGGCTATGAAATAAATGGCTGAATGAGCTGAGTTCTACTTGACACTAGACTCCAACTCAGTCGTTATGGGGAGTGGCCTGATGCACATCACCAGGCCTGGAAAGCCGAAATATAAACATTTCGATGACCATGCCGACTTTTCTCACTCAAGTATCGAACCAATTACTCTCAACCGCTTAGATATATATACTGTTATCTTGCAAGCGCAAAGGACCTTGAAGGTGTCGACTGAAAGATTTTTTTATGTTTGCTCTCGTATAACTTTTTGGGCTTGTCCTGAAAAAATCGATATATGAAGTCGATATTCCCAATCCTAAACTCTCCCTGCATTGCCAATCTGAATCCTCTCTCCGGTCCAGCGGTCATCGCTTCGAAGAACCGGCCAGCTTGTGCCATCGGCTTTGACAAGGGTCAATTCTAGCTTCGTCCCTAGAACGCGGAACTGGCTCTTCTCGGGATCAATAGGCGCGAATAGTTGGTATGTATCCTTATACCGTTTATTATCCGTTGTTGGGAGATCTAGATCGATCGACGTGGAAGTGAATTCGACCGTCGCCTTGGTTTTATCGATCTTCTTGAGATACAGCGAAACGTTCACCGAGGAGGAAGTTTGATAGAAATCGTTCCTATTAGGCAGTCCTCCTGTTAGCTTCCAGATCGGTCAAGTCAAGACTCTCCTCGTATAAGGAAATGCAATATCCCCAATTACTACCCACCTGACAGTATCGACCTTCTCCTCACCCGGCGGCTTGCCCTTTCCAACGAAAAGATGCTTCTTTTTCTCCGAGCAACCCTGGATCTTCAAAAAATCATCAAAGTCAAGCACCCGCTTTTTACAGCATGACCACCCCTTGCTACCCTCATGGAAGATCGGGTGTCCGGGATGGTGGACGCATTGTTCCTCCTCTCGGGAGATATCTGGATTGTAGCCGGCGTTGCACCCTCTCCGGCGGCAGGTAGCATTCGCCGGGATCGCAAGCGATGGGTCATCGGACTCGGGCTCTTCGGGGGCGGGCGAGGGCGCATTCGATGGAGGTGGGATGGCAGGTGAAGAGACCGGACCTCGTGGTACCGCACTTTGTGGTGTAGGAGCTACTGGGGTGGGGGCGGGTATATTGATATCTGCAACGGGCGGCTTCTCTTCTTGCTGAACGGGCGTATCATCGACCGTCGAGTGCTTCCCTGTCGTACAGGGAGGGATTGCCATAAACTCCTCAAATGTGAGAACGCGAGGCTTACAGCACTTCCATCCTAGGATCGACGACAGCGAGGGAAGGCAGCGTTAGTGGGGTGAGAACCTTGGAGAGGTACTATGCGCCACCGTAATATAAAAACAGAGACATGAATAGCAAATCCAAAAGAACCAAAAGACAAACCCCGGCGTAAACATGGTACTTACCTTTCTGCCCCTCATGGAATACTGGCGGACCAGGGTGGTAGATGCAAGGCTCCTCCGAGTCGGTGAACTCCTTCCCGCAACCCTTGTGAACACACTTGGAAGGCATGTTGAATGACGAGGTAGCCGACAAGCTCTAATCAAGGCGAACGATTTGCTCTTCGATTATCCACGAAGAGCCAGAGATACAGAAGGAAGTGGGGGAGGACAGAGCGTTGAATGGGTAATAATGCTGGGAAAGATGTCGCTGGCGGTCAAAAGAGGTTTAGTCTGGGGAAGCTCGAAGGTTCCATCTATTCGGGTTTCTTCAGCGTTGGATCTCAGCCCAACCAAGCAACTTGTACAGTAAATATTAATAACCCCCGATCATCACTCGACCGACTCATCTTCAAGCTGTTCCAGCCAATTGGCTCTGCTACCCTTATCACCATGTTTGCAACAGTGCGTCTCCTCCAGGCTGCTCGCGTCACCCTTTTCACTCGCGCCGGCTGCGGGCTCTGTGACACCGCCAAACACACTGTTACTCAGCTACACAAGCGCCGACCATTCGACTATTCGGAAGTAGACATCATGGTTCCCGGCAATAAAGAATGGAAGGATGTTTATGAGTTTGATGTTCCTGTTCTACATGTTCAGTCCGTCAAGAGCGAGACTGCCGAGCTCTCCGATCCTAAGAAGTTGTTCCATCGATGGACCGAACAAGAGGTTGAGACGCTCGTCGATAATGCTGAAAGGGACCCTTAGCTTAAACGTCATAAACCTGGACCTTCCGTCTGGACTCTACTACCAGGCTGCATCTTATCGTCAACCCCCCTGCTATGCCAATCAAGGCTGGTATCTAAGACTTTAATCGGGGACTACAGCTCCGGTCCTGGAATCATTGACGTGTTTCAATGCATCGGCAAGAAAGTTGCTAGAGCAGTTGCATCGGTGAAAAGATATTCGATATCCGGTTAATTTGCAGCGAATAGTCAGCGTTTTCCCACCATCGCCAGCACCCAACAACAGCTTGGCGAATGCACCGAATACCAGCGTTGGATACCGACAGTCAGAGTTCAGTCTACGTATTGACGAAATCCATATCCAATTCTTGCATGCAGGCCCATTCTCAGTGCCTTGTAAATATCCTATTTCCAATCCAGTAACTGCATGTTAAATCGGATCCCAAAGGAATCAACCACTGGAAGTCCCGAGTCAGCTAATCTTAGGATAGCAACGGTATCTCTCATCAGTTTCATCCCAGCCGACACCATTGTGAACTGTCAGCAGGTTGTCTGGGTCAACCTCTTTCTTAATCTGGAGTAATCGAGCGTAATTCCCCTGCCCCCAGAATGACTCGATTGGGTCGGGCTCAAAAGCATCGGCCTCGTTGAAATATGCACCTGCACAAGAGGTAAACTTGCGGAGAGGATTAATGGCATCATGTGTCGCCTGCCAGATCCTCTGGATCTGGTTCGGATCACTGATACGGCCATCGTACTGCCGGAAAAACGTTAGATGCCACAATCCGTCGCGCCAGGCAGGTGTTACGGATGCGGCACCTGGCCCTCCAGGGAGGTCAGATTTTGGCATGCTATTGCGTGAGTAGTAGAATGGTGCGGCAGCATGGATTACGAGGCCCGAAATCGATGAAGTCAAAGCGTCTTGTTCGCGGCTGGTAACAACCAGGTGGGTAAGCAGGGATGTGAGCTTTTTCTGGTTAACCTCGCCCACGAAGGACTCTTCGCCAATAATACGAGAAGCGAAGGCCCAGGCAGCGCCAGGAAGTGCCCCGGCAGACACACTCGCTGAGATACCGCGGAGAGCATCGGTGTAATTCACCGTAACTATGGTGGCATTTCCCAAAGTTCCTGTCTGTCCGGAAGCGGCAGGTCTGTTTGCTAGGCCAGCCAGAACCTTCATAGAATCTAGAGCCTTGGAGTGGTCAAGGAGAAAGTTGCCCATCGTGATTCCCGAAGCTTTGGTTCCTGGCTGGATGAATCCTCCCCAGCCTTCAGATGCCCATCTAGCGGCATTAGCTACCACGATCGAAAGGAATTCGGAGAGAATATCTGGATCCTGGCTAGCAATATCTATTTTGGCAAATTGCATGGGTCGCTTGGGGTGAACAAGGGTGCTCATCTCGGTAACCACCCCGAATGTACCACCACCCCCACCACGAAGCGCGAAGAAAATGTCCTGGTTCTGGCACCGATTGGCAGTGATGTATTTACCGTTGGGGAGGACAGCCTTCAGTTGCTGGACATTGTCGACTCCAAGCCCTTCAAATCATTAGTTTTGACTCGATAGCGGAAGTTCAGTTGTGGGACGGGCCATCCAGGGATAGCTATATAAAAGTACAACCGGACAAGAATCTTACCTAGTTCATTCGAGAGAAGGCTATGCCCTCCTCCAGTGATCCAGCCACCAGCAGCCCCAACTGAAGGGCAGCTCCCTCCCACCACCAGGTAATTATGCGCATCTGCAAATTCATAAATGCCAGTGAATTGCTGCCCAGCGCCGAATGTGATCACATCTCCAGCTGCTTCCAGGCAACCCTCGGGAATAAAATCCTTCGTCAGCTGAATAGGAGGCTGAATATGGTGCGTCCTATGAGACTCTCGGTCAGGGAACATCTGAAGCATAGACCTGACAGGCGACTCACCAAAGTGCAAATGAATCTGGAGCTGAGCTCCGACCTGAGTAGTCATGGCCCGTGTTCTTGATCACCAGCCGCAGATTCTTTTCTTTCGCAAACGCTAATGCCTTTTGCACGTCCTCCACGCCTTGAGCGTCAAGGTATTTTGGAGGAACGCTTCCTTGAGAACAAGGCTGATTCAGGGGTGTCATTAGATCTGGCTGAGTGAAGCCAAAGGAGCAGCCCTCCCCAGTTGCCTGGCACCCTCCCCAATTTGACTCTTCATATCCACCAAAGAAATTGGACACAAACAACATATCTTTTCTACTAGTCTGCAGCTCATTACAGAGCTCCTCGTTCGGTATCTATCTCATGTGAGTCCTAGTAGTTATGCAGTCAATAAATTGACTCGGAGGTTACCTTTGTCGCCCCATCGTAGGCAGTGTAGCATGGAGCTAGCATCGGTTCACCATTATGCAAACGCCCGGAAACACTCGCATTGAGGGTGTCCCAATCTGACTGGCTCACAGAGAGAACCGATGCACGGGGAGGATTGGCGCCCACAGGTCTAAATACTGCCCCGAGGGCAAGAAAGAAGAGCGCCATAGTCATCGCTTTCACAGCCAGAGCTGGAAAATTTTTTATCAAGGCATAAAAATCGGAATCGCCCGGGGCCGCTGTGTTCAAAGAGCAAACTCACTGGGCCAAGTATACTCCGTGAGACTTTATGCCAGAACGGGTCACAAGTAGGCAGTTCAAAGTAGTTGCATGGACTTTGGTGAGGAGACATGTTATTGGGCAATAGACAAATGCATTCCTTCGAGCTTTGAACTTCCAACGTGACAAGGAATAGCAATTGGATCTTGATTGGGAGAAAATCAGTTGAGCGCATAAACTCCTCGCTTTTGAGCCTGGCAGCGTTTGAAGTGGTTGGTCCAACATGCATACGATCGACAAGTTCAACGCTCTCAAGCATACACTATTGAAATGTCGCTTTGCTTTGTACAACCTCGGGCTTACTCGCAATTTTTGCCTCGAGTGGAGTGTTCTTATCTATATCATGATGGAAAGGGACTTAGAATATGTTTTGAGTCTTACGACATATATATATATACGACTTACATTCGCTCTGTTTCTCTAATATAATACAGAATAATAGTTCAAAAAGAAAAAGCAGATGTAATAAGGTAGAGAGGAGTAAAGCCCTGTCAAGGTATCAAATTCCAGCCAAAACGCAAAAACCAGCAGCACAACCAACGCCAGCTAATGTAGGTAAAAGCATAGCCCACTCATTTCGGGATATCCCAGATTGCATAAAAGAGCAGCAGCGACAACAGAGCACGGAGCTTGATTTAAAAATCCGTAACGCGCCCTCCATAGCTCCAGTCGCCTCCAGCACCCCACCGGAGAGGCTCATTCTTCGGTCCCCCTACCTCACCAGTCTTCGGGTTCTTCTCGCCCTCGAACTCGGGTTGCAAGCCCGAGCGCGTGTCTGGATGAAGCTCCTCTCCTTTACCGTCTGCCTTGATCTCCGCGGGCTCGGAGTCCGGAGATTGGTTGATCTTGGGTGCTTCTTGGGGAGTGCTGAATGCACCGGTGGATTGTTTCTGCAGTTGCTCGAAAATCTCTTGCTCTTCCTTGGGCAGCCTGGGAGGAGCAGGGCCCTGGCTGAATGAAAAGGGTTTATCGTTGCGCAGTGCCGAGCGGCTGGAGAAGAGAGCACAGGTGGGGAGAGGGAGAGACTGGGCGCGGCTCAGGAGCCGGCGAGACACGATCGAGATGGCCATGGCTGTCGTCTTCGTGTGTTTTGCTAATTCGGATTATGGGTGTTATTATTGGCGGCGGGAATAAAAATCTGCAGCACGCTACTGTGGAGGAAAAGAGAACGTGGGATTGTTGAGTCACAGTGAAAGGAAGGTAGAAAAACGGGCAGTTGATGCGGCGTGGCGGAGGTGAAAAAGCGCAGCCGATGCCGGGGACGATAATTATCAGTCAGTCAATAATTATGCGGCAATTTTAGGCCGTTGCGGCATTTTGGTCTTCTCTCACCATCTTCTTCCCCGCGCCATTTTCCCTTGCAATCACTGTCTTTCTACTTCAGTATCCCTTTTCACTCAAGTCAACCGCCCGTACACTCTCTTCTAATCGACCGATTGACTTTGCCCCTCCTGTCTGGGATGGCGTTTGTCCGTGTGGCCTCGCGGCGAGTGCCAATCGCCCAGCGACTTGTCTCCGGGATTGAGTCACCGCTGCGGCGAGGATATGCTTCGGCAGCTTCGGCAGCGCAGAATGCCCCGTCAGCTGTAGGTTCTTTGGAAGATGCTCGAAGTACGTTTGGTTACTGACCCCTATCGCAGAATGGTGCAGTCGTACCAAACCCCGACCCTGCCTCCGACTCTGCCTCCGTCGCCTTCGTCAAGGACCGGGCTCCCTATCTGGTTCCTACCTACATCCGACCGAACCCTATCATGGTGAAAGGACAAGGATGCTATCTCTGGGATATGGAGAATAGGCGGTATCTTGACCTTACGGCCGGAATTGCTGTGAATTCCCTCGGGCATTGCGATCCCGAGATCACCAAAATTATTGCGGAACAGGTGCGGAGAGCGTCTCAATCTACCAAGTTAAAGGAGCTGCCATTGCTAACTTGCATCGCGCATCACAGGCCGAAACCCTTCTCCATGCCTCGAACCTCTACCACAATGCTTGGGTCGGTGCTCTGAGCAAGTCGCTCATCAGCCTGACCCGCGAGTCCGGTGCTATGCGTGACGCATCCCAGGTCTTCATTTCCAACTCCGGTACCGAAGCGAACGAGGCTGCTATCAAGTTCGCTCGCAAGGCCGGCCGTTCCCGCGATCCCTCCGGCGCCAAACACGAGTTCGTCTCCTTCCACAACTCTTTCCACGGTCGCACAATGGGTGCTCTCTCCGCCACCCCCAATCCCAAGTACCAGACCCCCTTCTCACCCATGCTTCCCGGCTTCAAATACGGCAAATACAACAATGTAGAGCAGCTGGAGAGCCTCATCACCGACAAGACGTGCGGTGTGATCGTCGAGCCCATCCAGGGCGAGGGTGGTGTTAATGTAGCCACCCCAGAGTTCCTCGCCGCCCTGCGCAAGCGCTGCGACGAGGTTGGAGCTGTCCTGATCTTTGATGAGATCCAATGCGGCCTGTCCCGTACTGGCAGCTTTTGGGCCCACGCCCATCCTTCCCTGAAGCCGAAGTCCGGAGAGGCGGCTCACCCCGATATCCTGACCTCCGCTAAGGCTCTGGGCAACGGTATCCCTATCGGTGCAACTATCGTGTCAGGAAAGACCGTCGCCGAGCATATCAAGGCCGGTGATCACGGTACCACCTTCGGAGGCAACCCAATGGCCTGCCGTGTTGCACACCACATCATCGAGCGTCTCGCATCTCCGGAGCTACAAAAGGCCGTCGATGCCAAATCTGCCTTGTTCATTTCAGGGTTCAAGGATCTCGAGAAGAAGTATCCCGGCGTCATCTCCGAGGTCCGCGGCCGTGGTCTCATTCTAGGTGTTCAGCTCTCTGAAGAGTTCTCTCCCAAGGCATCTGACCTGATCACCGCCGCCCGCGAGAGGGGTATGCTGATTATCACTGCTGGCGAAGGCTGCCTTCGATTCGTTCCTCCTCTCAACATCACTGAGGAGCAGATAAAGACTGGCCTGAAGATTTTGGGACAAGCGATTGAGGCTGTCATAACCAAGGCGTAGACTTTCCAGTTGATGATTTCAGCCCAGCGTATGATATTACAAATTTCTCTGTTTTCGTCAATCTAACATGGACGCGAGACGTCTATGTGGCTCCTATTTATTCATGTTAATACCTTTTTTTCTAGAAGCTAGATATAGAGAAAAGCAGGTTTTCCTTTCTTTCTTCATCAAGTAACCAGCAGTTGCAGGCTCCAACAAAAGTAGAAGGATAGGCACTGAAGGCTACAGGCATCCAGGCACCAAGGCATCGAGGCACGACATTCCCCGGGAGTCACGTGGAGACGCGTTTGGCGGCGCGTACCTTGGCTCCTTTTCCCCTTCCTGCTATCAACTTGTTTTGCTCTCTTCTCAACCATCACAGCTTCAGTCCCAATCCTGCTCAACCAATTTCATGATAGGAAATTGCCGTGTCATCGTCGCAGAACTCAGTCATTCAAGATACTTGTCATCGAAACGCCGCGCCGAAACCTGACCCACGTTCATGCCACCGGACTCCTCAGTCGCAAGCTCGCGCCTCTTTGCATACAATGGCAATATTCATACAGACCCTGTCTCTCTGCAGTATCCTAATTTCAGTGAATCACCTGCTCTCGGTGGGGGCTTAGATTGCTGGGATTGGGACCTCTAACCCTAATGTACTCTTGTCGGTTTAAACGTCTCGCAGTTCAGCACGGCAGCTGCCAACTAGTCAATTGAACCCTCCTTGGGGAATCAATTCCACGAACGGTAGTTGTCCAGAGCCGGAAGGCAGTAAAAGACGGTTTACCATGTGTTTAGTCCTTCGCAAGGGCACACGTCGGTTTGCCAATGCTGGGCGTGCCATGCGGATCCACAGCAGACGGTCTTTGTCCATGCCTGAATAGCGAAGATACTGGGTACCAAATGAGCAGAACTCATCGAGGCCTCTGTAGAAGGAGGTAAATTGGTGTTACATCAATGCGGACCTAACCCCATTGGAAACCATTGCATGCCATCGATTGTTTCACGAACACAACAGAAGTCTTCTTGACTTTGCCTACATACAGCCATAAAATCACTTGTTTATACACGAGAGAAATCCTTTTGCCAGAATCAATTCGATCAGGTGGCTGAAAACTGCCCAATTGATTGGATTGTAGCAAGATTCTTTTCTGTTGCAAGACCGACGCTATGGTTCTTGGCTGGTCGTTGCAAAACACCACCCAAGTTATCTCGGCCTGTTGTCACGTTCCGGTCCTCGATCAGTTGTCGCTAGCCCAGTTGACTCGTCTCCCCAATTCAAGGCCGACGGACCCCAAATCATGGCATCAGCCGCCGATTTGCGCTTCACCTGAAGGTCTGGATCGACTGCGTTAACCATCTCTCTACAACGTACGTTGTAGATCGATTCCATTGATGGACACCGAAAACACTCCCGAAGCGGTTTTTCTGGATGTTCTTTGTCCGTTTCATTTCCCGCCCTCCTATTCCCAGTTGATGCGGAGAGGAAACAAAAACTAGTCCACAGAGGCGCTGTATTACACACAAGAGGAATTCGACACGCCCCTTTCTTTTAAGGGTGAGGAACTGTCCACCATGAACGGCAGCGGAAATATCCAGGAACGGAACGGCCCGGTCAAGTTATCCGACTGAGACGCCTGCAACGACCAGTCCCAGCGTTCCCCATCATGAAAGTTGCGAGACGGACGAATTCTGCTAGCTGCGTTCACCGAACTTCTGTTAACACCCCCCGCGCGTCCGACCTTAGTTTCTCGGGCTTTCCCACGGAATCGATCACTTCATGATCTTCTAGAACCCCGCGGCTTGCCCCAGCAATGAAGAGCAGGACCTCTCTCGAGTGAGGATCAAAGTCTAGGCTTGTCTGCTCGATTTGTTCGCATCCGCACTTGATAGGGTTCCGGGATAGGTATTTCATGCAAGTGAGCTTTCCTCGGGGTGGCTCGATGGCTCCAAGGCTGGATTTTGTTTGCGAGTTGGCCTGGGTTCTGTGAACTGCCGTTCCCTCTTTGAGGGGACGGCCACCTTTTTTTTTTTTATAAGTGTCCCTATTCCCATTTGCTTTGACTTGGCTAACTGCTTTTATAGATCATTTTGCGTTGGTTAGTTTCCCTTCACCTTGTGGGACGTGTCATGGCGCGGACATAGTGGTCTTAATGGTATATGGTAAATAGTGGTGGGAGAGGACTGACTTTTTATATCATATTGTACTCAGAAGAACCTGTACCATAATGTCACTTTTGAGCCTCGCGCTTGTCATGAAAAGCTGTAAAGTTGAAATCACGTTATTACCTTGCCCACACCTATGTATCAGTTTTCTACCCACAACTTCAGGAGAGGAGATTTACTACAGAAGAATATCAATAAGAGAGTAGATTTCTCTAAGAGAGCTATAATTATTCTTGTGTCATGTCTTCGTCGCATCATTAAACCCAAAGACGCTGATTTATCTAGTCCACCCGAAGGCAAAAAAAGCAAAAGAGGTCTCATATCTCCTGAATAACAATAACATGCTCGACGATCCAGTCGACCAGCACCTGACCTTCTCTCTTCCACTGCCCAGATTGCCACATCTCATCGAGCCAGTACGACCAACTCTTACCTTGGCTCCGGAAGAAGAGTCCCCCATTCTGCCGCCTGCCTCTCGTCATGCCGAGGTCATGGTTGACACTCGCGGACCCGATCCCGGCAGCGGTCGTCTGGTGTCGCTGGCGCCATTCGTGCTCGGCCTTTTCGCCGGCGCGGCGGGCAACGGCTTCCTCATCCTCGTCTTGGTATAGCTCACACTTGTTGCAGGCTGTGCAGCGGGATCCTGGGTTGACGCGGAAATGCTCGCAGAAATGGCGGTACCCTTCGTGCTCTTCTTCCTCTTCGTCTTCCTCGTCGTTCATTGCGAGGCCTAGACCGAGCCTGCCTATTGGGTTGAGGTTTTCGGGGTTCACCCCGGCTGGACCCTGGCGTCGAGGGCGGCCTCGTTCGTCTGCTAATCTCAGTGGAGGGCCGAGGGCTTTGCGGCACAGGTAGCACATGGAGTATCCACAGGTGCAGGTGAGTTTGTTACACCCCGAGGACTTGACAAATGAGAGCCCGCAACGTGGGCACGTACGCTTGATGGCAGCTGTACGAGCAGCTTCGACAGTCGCACGGAGGTCGAGAAGTAATGGCTCGTGGCATACATGCGGATCGCGCCACGGCTTTTGGCAGGTCATGCAGCTGACTCGTCGACAGCTTAGGTTTGCACAAGTGAACCTTTTCATCCGGACTTTGAGACACATATTGCGGATGGCATTGTTGAAAATGGAAGGGAGAGCATCAGGATCTAGAAAATAACATACCGCCATAACGATCAGAAAGAAGGGTACGAAATCGAGAAGAATCATTGTCATTAAAATGGTGGAAATCAGCCCATCTCGGCGGAACCGCCAAATAATCCCCTTTTCTGAAGGGTGGTAGATTGGGTCAACCTCGGCGTAGGAGCAAAACGGGCAACGAATAAGTTTAAAGCGTGATTTTAAAAGAGCATCGGAGGCGAGCCTGGATTCAAACTTGGAATATGTCTCTAAGCCAGCCGGATCAAATAGAATTGCACGTTTCACGATCTGGGCATCCAAAATCCCCTGGCAACTCTCGTGAGCAGACGGGGCGAGGCATTTCAGTGTTGATCTCTCGACGTCGACCGAAGTGTTCCAGCCTTGGCCAAACAGCGCTTGATGAACGGTGTGTCGGATGCAGCTGTAGCAGATGACGTGCATATTGTCCGAGCAGGTCGAGATCTGCTCGAACGTGGCATCGGTGAAACAGCACTCGCACTCATATATCGCGCCCGCCTCCTCGGCCTCTCTCTCATTCAGTTCTTCCGCCAGTTTCCGGTCTCGTTGTTCCCGCTCCTCCAGCCGTACTCGAAACGAAGGCGCCAACAACGCTTCATGCAACTCTCTATCCAACTCCTCGCATCCAGTCTCCTTTAAACGGGGAGTTAAGTCTCCATCGGGGTGCCGAACCCACGCTATCAGCGGGTGGTCATCCCTATCTTTCTTGCGCTTGAAGGAGGGCAAGATGCTGTTGAAGGTAGCCCTCCAAGTCTTCCGAGAGAGGTCTTGCAGGATCGGACGGGCCCTGATATAACAGAAATTCACCTCCGCCAGGACCGCATCCACCGCGCTCCTACTCAACCCAGTGAACTCTTTCATCAAGATTGTTTTCACGGCGACTTTGTATTCGTCGGTTCGAAATAACTCGTCGGGGGGAACAAGGGACCCGGCAGACCCATCGCTATCAGAAGATGAGATAACTGCCTCTCCTCCTTCGCTACTCCCAGCCCCGGAAGGCACATTCCATCGCCCTGCGACCCATTTCTCTTTATGCCGAAGGAGCTGTTCAACGCAAACGTGGAGTCTGCTTTTCCCGTCAAACCGAACCAGGAGTTCGCGGAATACCTCGATCTTCACATCGGGGAAGATCTGGACCAGTGCCCTGAGTGCTTGGTTTAGCTCCTCCTGCTCTCGTTTTTGCTCATCAAGGTTAACGTTCAGCGACGATCGAGACCGGGACCGCGAGGAGGCCCCGAAGGGGTTATTGCGAAGGGCCTCTGAGAGGGTTGCGGAGTTGTTCCCATCTTTCGAACGAAGTGGGGGTGATGTGGTAGATGATCTAGAGAAGCCAGGAACAGATAGTGACAGCACCATTGTTGCGTTGGAAAGGGGGGAAGGTTCCTGCTACATATCGTCGGAAAGAGAGAGGCTGGCGTTTTGAGGGTCAGCTTTGGAGATATTTGATCCAGTGGTCCGGGTTGAATCGCAGCAGTCGATAAAATGATGTGGTGGGATGTTCGTCAGCCTACGGACTGCGAGGCCGAGAGAAGTAACACCTGGCGTCAGGTGATCCTCACGATAGAACCCATGACCGAGGGGAATGTTGGATTCAATTCATGCGCCAGAGTCGGTCGGACAGCTTTGTTAGCTGCTCAGTTACAGGCCTTACAGATAGACCTCTTCTTGTTACCTACCAAGAACATGTTTGCTCTGAAACGATTGCTTTTCCCCACTAAAACGAGCTTCAAATGGTTCGTTATCCCCCAGCGGAACAAGCCATTTCACCTGGAATTTATCTCCACCCACACCTTTACTAATTATTTATCTAGTAAGCCTTACCGCAACAGTAACTGAATATAAAATGGGGCGTAAAGAGAAATATAAAAACAGACAAGGGCTGTACTGTATCTACCCAGATAAATCCGAAAATATGCAAACAGAACAAACATCCAACTCGTATCTCATCATGTGACAGGCAGGACCGAAATATTGGCAGCCTCAGGCTCAGACATTACTCTTCTCCCCCGAGGACGACGGCGCCTCGGCCAAAGGCGCAGTATCCTCCATCTTCTTCTGCTCGATTTTCAAAAACGGCACAAGGAAAAGGTTCACGCCTGCAATCGCAATAAGCATATAGAAGGTTGCCCTGTACGCTGCCAGCTCATCGTCCTCGCTTGCGGCTTTTTGGGCAGCAAAGTAGACCGCGGTCGATATACTCAGGGCGATATTCGAGAGGATCTTGTTGACTGCGCTGAGGATCCCCCCAGCTAGCGACTGTTGCTCTTTGGGTAGAGCGGACATGACATAGCTCTGTTATTCCATCAGCCTGATGCCTCGGGTAAAAAAAGAATAGGGAAAAAAAGGAAGCGCGTACATTCGCAACGTTGAACTGGATATCTGCTCCCACCACCGCGAGTAGAAGGTATGGAAACACAAACGCCCAATAATAGTATCTAATTGGCTGCAGAACGGCCAGGAGTACAAAGCTGACTAGATATGCCCCCGCCCCGATGGCCATGAGGAGTCGGTGCGAGACGCGGTGCAGAATCAGACTGCAAATGAAGTTGACTATCAATCCGTTGATATTCTGCGGGAGCAGGTAAATGGCAATCCATAAAGCGGGCATTTTCTGGACGCGTTGGAGGTATAGACACAGCCAGAAGGATGAGCAGGTGAAGGCTGCGTTTCCGATACTCAGCAGGACGATCAACTACGCACTTCTGTTAGAAGTATGTCGGAGAAGCAAGGAGAGGAAGGACTAGAGAGAAGTACGAGAGAAAAGTTCCTGTCCCGCCAAATGTATAACGGCATCAGGGGAAATCTATAGACGGATTGCCAGTAGACGAAGACACCCAGCAAACACACGCCTAGAACGATGATGACGATCACGTAGGGCGTGCCCCAACCCTTGGGCGCGACTCCGGATAGCCTATCCTGCCCCGTCAGCCATCAACATGCCAATATCCTTGGGGAGAGAGAAAAGGGGCATAAATACGTCAAGCCAGCCGATAACAACGAAACCCCCGCGGTGACCAGCAAAGCACCCAAAAGATCGAACTTGAAAAACGCCTCGCGAAGCTTGATATGGCTCGTGCCCACATCCGCAGGGATCGTACAGTAGACCAAGATCGCAAACACCAGACACAGCACGGCAAACACCCAGAAGCACGGCCTCCACGATGCCAGCTGCAGCACGACACCGGCAATCAACGTCCCGCAGACGAACCCGAGCGGGTTGCCCGCCGAAAAGCAGGCAAAGGCGCGGTTCCTTCGTTTTGATGGCTCGGAGTATACAGCACCCAGTTGGCCGACAGCCGGCGTGACAGCTGCGGCGGAGAACAGGCCGATCAGGGCACTAAATATAATCAAGCTGTTTCCATCGGGAGCCCAGCCGGCTGCAAAGACTCCAATGCTGGAGCAGATCATGGCGATGAGGGCCATGTTTTTGCGACCGACCATGTCTGATAAGTTGCCGAATGGGAGGACGAATGCTCCGCTCGTTAATCTGTGGTAGATTCCAGTCAGATAGAGTGACCTCGAAAGCTATAGGAGAATAGCTGGAAGTCAAATTCGAGACCTACAGACAGGCAGAAGTGATCCAGGTTAATTGGCCACCCATGTCAAGGTCACGGCCGATAGAATCGGTCATAACCGTAGCCATCCCAGAGAAGATGGTAGACTGGGCGAAGGCGAAGGTGACCGTGAGGACAAACAGGCATTCTGTGATAGTGCTCGAGAAGTATTTGGAAGTCATCTTTTGTCTCTATTGCTCGTCGTCCTTCTTTCTTTTCTTTTCTTTTCTTTTCTCACCCGGGGGGCGGAGGAGCGAGGTTGGAACTGGTGGTTGGAGGAAAGACAATGGGATAAATATCGTCCAGCTGGACGCTACCTTGGTTATGCATATATATGTTGGACGCATGCAGCTGTAAGTGTGGGCGTCTCCATCATGCGCAAGTGGAGGAACATGTGGATGACGCTTCTAACCGTGCTCTTCACGAAGTTCTCAAAGAGTGCTCCTACTTTGTTTCCATGCTCCTGACTCGAATATACATACATTCAGTCAATCCAGGCAAGCCAACTCGATTCAGGGTAGATAAACATTGGTCTCCCAACAGTCGGCCTGCTTGAGAAGGTACCTAGAAATTATTTGACAATACCAACGCAAGGGGCAGAACTATTGACTGTAGAGTATATCTTTATCTTATATCTCGTCTCCTCCCGGAAACTTGATGGAAACCCTGAAGAGCGGTCTGCGGGAGCGGTGAATTACTTGTGACTTCTTGGCTTCAAGATAGGCCAGAAAGTACTTATACAGAGCCCAAGCTTCGTTGCAGATGAGTTTCTCCGTGCTGTCTATTGTAATCTCGACCGGTCTGGCTCAAGATGCTATATTAATCATCTGAAACAGTCAGCACAGCATGCTGCTATAAGACTTGCAGCTGAGAAATCACCGCCTTGGAATGCTATGCACTTGAGCCATCATAATCTGTCACGTAACCCAAGGCAATTTCCGCATGTAGACTCCTAAGGCAGTCCTTCAAAATGGACAATGGTCGATTGTGGAAGAATGCATGCCAGGCATACCTGCTCATTAATAGCACAGCCACTCCTCTTTTGCCATTGGTCCTTTGAACAACTCGAAGAGCCTCCAGAGATATCTCATTGCTTCCAAGATGCGAACAGTGAAAGCCTCCCGTGGTCATTATGATTGCTTTTTCTTGATTTTACCCTTTTAGGAATGTATCCTAATACCGCATCTCATTAGCGCTGGAAATATTGCATACAGTGGAGCAGGTGGCGTGGACGCCTTCAAGATGCATCATGAATACGACGCGGAAAAGAGGGGAAAGATTTAAAGGCCGCCACGGCTGGGTGTGTACCTATTCAATATCCCTTGGCAAATTTTCGAGATCTAGGTTTGTTACTCTAGATAATCACTAAGTGAGGTAAGAGTTACCTAAACTGTCGTCGGGTTTAAGGGCTCTGAGAGAAAGCGGAAGACCATGCAGGACGATCATGATCGGCAGTGGCTGGATCTCTCCTGCACATAAATACGAGAAATCCCGTGGAGATTATAAATTAGTGTATAATATTGAATGGATATATAAATTAGGTCATAAGGAGGGCGAAAGCTCTCCGTTGAACGAGCCATGTGAATAGTTGGTGAATCTAAAGCTCCTTCTTGAGAAAATGCTCCGGCTTATGCGTCGTTTCGTAATCAACATGAACATAGGCACGTTCAACATCGGGCAGCGACTCGAGTTTGATCTGTAACTCCTCTGCGACATCGTGGGTTGCACACAGGGATTCGGATGGGTCCATCACGATATCGACTTCCACGACGAGTCGGGGCCCGGAGGTATAAGCACGGACAGTGTCGATGGCAGTGATGAGTGGGGAATGAGTCATCGCTGTTGTTTCATCATATTATTAGCATGAGGAACTAAAATTAAATGGAAAAAGGTGTACACACAGATGTAAGTGATCAACTGCTGCATCTTAGTATCAGCGGTGACACCGACCAGAAGCTGGAATTCATGGTAGGCGGTATGGAGCCACAGACCGCTAATAAGAGTGGAGAGAATGATGGCACCCATGGGATCGATCCACCAGCGGAGTTTACTTCCACCCACAGAGGTGAGGATACCGAACCCGTTGATGAAAAGATCGTTCCGGTGGTCTTCCCAGAGGATCTGGATCTGGGAGACTTGATGGCGGAGAGCAAAACAATACAGAAACAGAGCAAATTTGGTACAGAAAGCAACAGCAACAGCAATAACAGACGGGAGGTGAAAGTCGCCTGTTTCAGTCTCGGAGCCACCCACGAGGTCCCTAATAGAGAAGGCAATAAGAAGAATGGAGACGGCTGTCATAAGAAAACAGAAGCAAATATTTCCCGCGGTTTCAATGCGAGCCTTGCCTGCAGGAAATTTGCGAGGGTCAACACGATTGACAGTCTTGTTGCAGAGAAGAAGAGTCAGGTTAGACAAGGGGTCAAAGATGGAATCCGCCATGGTGGTGAAGAGAGAGAGGGAGCCAGAAGCGATGGCCCCATAGAGTTGTAGGATGGAAAGACAGATATTTGCCGCAAAACTACCATAAATGGCAATTTTATACTTCAATTGGTTGTTGGCATTGAGCTCGCGGGCGTCACGGACGTGCTCCTCCACGGGTTTCAACATGCGTTCAATGTTCTCATTCTGTGTATGGTAGAAACCTTGCAGCTGCTTGCGGGCCGATGCGCTTGTAATCTTCCTGATAGTCAGACCAAGAGATGAGGACCCGGACGAGGTCATCATACGTGGGCCGCCTGCACCATTGCGTTTCCGCGAAGTGTTGGCCTGCGAATGAATGTGTCGAATTTCTTCAGGAGACTTGAGTTTGGATGCTAGTTGAAACGGGTCATTCTCTTGGGTATAGCGAGGAGGAGGTTGTCCTTCCTCATCTTGAGGGCAGCTAGAGTGGCTTTGGGTTGTCTGAGGCTCGAAAGCGGTTGTGGTGCCCTCTGTGTCGCGAGGGGTATGGAGGTGGCTCGAGTGGAAGGGGTGATGGGAGGGGCTGTGACGGAAATGGCTGTCCTCCATTGCGAGAATTGCGGAGCTGAGTTGGGGGGGGTAGCAATCTGCACCCCGTCAATCAACAAGTCAACGTGTTGGAGGAATTTTGAAATGTTCTGGCTTCTTATAGAGAGAAAAGTTGCGATCTCCACCAAATCACTCAATAGTACTAATTGAGCGGAGCCCGAGCGGATATCTTGGAAGTCTTGGAAGGGGGTGCAGTCGGTCTTATATTTCTTGGCAAGGTTTTGGTTTCTAATCTGATTACATAAATCCAGCCCTGCCCCAGAGGAGTTCGGGTGAAAAACTTGGGATCTATAGCACTTCATATCCCATTTAGCAGATTCCTCAAAGCCTTTGGCCTTCGCCCTATCTACCTCTCTGTGCCCCTTTAGCAAGTTGTTCGGAACGTGATAGCCCAACCAAAGTGGAGCTCAAAGTCTGACATAATTAAATAAGGGTTTCATTGGAATTACATGCAGCTGTCCAAGCAATCCAGGCAAAGCGAGGCTGACAGCATTAAGGGGTATAGAAACCCCCGCGTATTTATTTATATCCATCAATCTGGCCATCGTCAAGACATTCAAGTAGCATTTTCCCAGTTCTGTGGCATATACAAGAATTAAAACCGTCATCTAGCAACGCATATGAGCCAATAAGCCAATAATCAATATAGCTTAAAGAAGCAAGAAAGCTTGCCCTGTCGAATGAGGGCGGGGAGAGGAACGCATTGGTCAAGAAGAGACACATGTTCCAAATTAGAGGGTCCCAGTATGGACACATATTAATTGGAGCTTCGTTTTCGCACGACCCTCCAGGCAGATATAAGGGGTTCGTCGAATGCCCCATCGTCTATAAAACTCAAGAGCCCAAGAGGGGAGTAGGTAGACCGCAATTATTCAATTATTAGATTCGACCACCATAAATCGTGATTCGTCAGAAATCATGTCGCGAACGTGGAACAATGTTCAAAACCACATGACTCCGGCAACCAGACCTATCACGATGGCCATGGAACTACCGCGCATGTGCTCTGAATTTCGTCTAAATCCGGCAACCTGTGGCTGTCCGGCAGCTGTTGCAGATCCGGGTGGTGACTGGGTTGGTGTGGAGAGCGATTGCCTTAAGTCTGAGCGCAAATTATCCTGGACTGCATCGCTGTCATTAGACAGATGCTCCATTGCTGCAGGGGTGTTTTGATGAAGAGGTTCTTCAATTGTGGGATGTGTCGGTTCAGGTTGGGTCTTGCCTGAGATGAGCCCATAAAGGTAAGAGGGAATTAGATTGCTAAAATGGCGAAGCGCATGCAGAAGAGCGAAATTATCAGAATAGGCACTCTCATTATGACAGACCTGCTGCCAGAATTCGCTGAAACTGGGGAGCATCCAAGGGATCAAAGAGTATCCGGTGGTAAACTTCGCGGGGAACGTTGCAATGTCATCATCAGGCTGAATGGAAGGACGCTCCTCGCCACTCACAGCGGGCGCCGCAGTGGTTGAATTGATCGGAGACCGCGTACGTTTAATCGAGATCGTGTCCGCGCATGGAGCATCCCCGTGAGAAACGTGTTGAAAATCCTGACGGTCGTCCCGCTTCTTATGAACAAGCGCTTTTAAAGCGTTGACTCCTCGCATAACACTTGAAGCTTCTGTGGCAGTATAGGTTATAGAGCCCTGTTCAGGAACAGATCCCGCTTTAAATGAGCTCCTTCGTGGGACGTTTATCGCAGGCTGTGGTAAAGAGGATTTGCGATCAAAACATGGTTGCGAGGAATCATCGGCCAGCCATGACTCGCAGGGAACACTAGTACCCGGTAAACTCGATCGAAAAACAACTGAACCATTTTTTACTCGGGAAGACTCTGTATGTGTCGGTTAGCGAAGCCCTAAAAATAACAGGAACAAGCAACATACGCCGAGTTTCAGCCCGGTGATAACTGATATACCCCAAATTAAGACCATAAAACTCCCATTCCTTCGCGAAAGTTAATACAAGACTGAGCAGCGAGAACAAAACGAGCGCAACAAACGGGATAGCTCCAGGTTTCTGGAGCCCCGACCGCATGATCCAGGCTCAAAGACTGGAAGCAGAGGTTTGATTACTGCAAATGCGGAAGTATGCCGATGAAATTCCTAAGTTCCTTCAAAATTTCCAGAACAATCAAACTCATTGCCATGCGAGTAGGGGTTCGCTGAAGCTCGGAATGTGGATGCAAGCTCGTGCACCGTGGGCCTTGCAGATACCCGTCACCCGGAGGTATGCAGCTGTTCCGCTTCGACCAGGTGCTTTTTTCGAGTTCTTTTCTCTTTTTCTGATTTTTTCTTTCCTTTTTCCTCCCCTCGCTTTCCTTCTTCTCGGATTATTGGCAAAAGTTCGGAGGCAGAGAAACCGGTCAAAGAAGCTGTCGGTTGGTTGGGAAGATAGCGCGCGCTCGAGATTTCATACCCTGTGATCTAAGGTGGTGCAACATGAAATGAAATCGATAGTGGGGAGACGCAAAGGAAAAGAGAAGTGGTTTGATCGCTGCCTGCAACTGTATTGATCGCCAGTTGCAAGAATTGCCAGTCAACGAGGTGTGAATGACGTAAAAGACGAATCGTTGTAACGTAACCTTGGAAACTCGCAAGCGGATGTTGCCAAGGTCGATAGTGAGCGATAAGCCCAGCACACTGGTTCAGATGACGAATATCCGAGGTTTCGAAGGTGGTGATTCGCTGCCTGAGGACAGTACAAGTGCTCTAAGCGTTGGCGTGCATGAATCTGTTGGAGCTGCAGCAGCTTGATTCGATCATTTTTGGCTTTTTTCTGCCCATGGATTGTGGCTGGGGCTGGTTACTTCCCGGCCTGGTGCAACCCGGTTTCTGCCTGAGGCTAGACACTACCCCATAGACAACTTCACCGAAGAACTTGAAATGGTGCTAACAAGGTCAACAATCTCTCAAAGCTTGAATTTTCTCGGAAATCAAATGCCATAAAATATCAAAAATGGCCTATCAGTATAACATACACGGTATTTTGGCAACAAGCAAAATTAACCAGCCGTCCAAGGTGGTATGTGCTAATATAAACAGGTGAAGGGATATATACTCTGTCGTAGCAGACCGAATCCAGTGGGTGATCAGAAACCTCACCATATGAAAATACAAAAAAAAAAAATACACGGTAATAAAAATTAAGCATAGGGAGTGAGAAACTCCAAGGATAACAAACAATGACCTCCTGCGTCGATCATAACGCAATGATCTTTGGTAGCCTGTACAGTAAAAACATCTGGAGAATCGGGATCACTGCCGGGTATCAAATAGGGTTCACCATAGTCGGATTAGGTTCTGCCACAGATAGACCTTTCTTCGGGGACTTCTGGGGTTTAGGGGTTGGTATCGAAGCTGTCGTCGCCGGCGTCCGTGGGGATGCACTTTTTTTCCCTTGGGGTGTTCGATTCCCTTCGCTCCGCGAACTCTCGCCCTTTGGAGTTGCACTAAGAGTGGTGGAGCCTCCTGCGCTGTGAATTTTATTCCCGCGTTTGACCATCTTGCCCAAAATTCCAACAATCTCGGCCGCATCTTCAAAGCTTTCATCATCCATGCCCTCCTGCGCATTGTAGACATCAGCAATAGCTTGCTTGGCCATTTTGCGGCAGCCATTGGAGTCCTGTAGGCAGTCGTAGAGGTACGCAGCGTATTCTAGTTTGATAGAAAGTCGTAGTGGATGCGAGCCGGGGAGGAATCGTTCAGCTAGAAGCGCAGCATGGTTGAAGCATGCTGTGGCGGTCGGTGTATAATCAAGAGCTGGAAGAAGAAACATCGATGTTGGCCTCGGAGGTTGAACAGGTGCTAGGCCGGGAGGAGGAGCTTGTGCCACCTTGACTCGCAATCCATCTCCCAAGATCCCACCTGCTCGAGTGGTAATTGATATGACGTCTGGTTTTGGTTTGAATGAGAACCGTGAGCTCTGGTCTTTGGATGGCGACTCCGGGTCAGAGGCGCTATTGGATACGGTTGCGTTGCTTGAAAGACTGGTGATTCCCGGCGAATGGATTGCCGGCTGATTGTGAAACAGAACAAATATGTGGTAGAACGACGCTCTGAGCTTATTGGCTAAGATCTTCAGTTCCACGTAATCGTCTATCAAGGGAAGAACTAATTCTTCGAGGATTAATAAGCCTTCGCGTGACAGCCATATTATATGGTGGTACAGTTGAAGGGACTTTGTTTCTCGGGTGGGATCGAGCCGCCGTAGTCGTCGAGCACGAAGGAGCTTTTTCGAGAGCATCACCGATAGACCCAGAATTTTGTACAGCATAGCCGACAAAAATGGGTGTTCGAGGCTGGTGATGGCCGCGAAGTTGCCCAAGGCCTTCTGATCTACCTCTGCGGAAGCCATCCACAGCTCGAGTGATTCGGAATCTATGTGCGTAAAATAATCGCCATTGATATTAGTCATTTCCATAACGAACTGCGAAAGAGAAATGGCGTTCTAAAGTCCGGGAACACAGAGTAACAGTCGAGTTTCAAGTGCAACCAGGAAGGTCCAAGTAAGAGAGAGAGAAAAAGGACCAATCTTTGGATTGCGACAAGAGAAAACCAAAAAGCAAACGTAAGGGCAGACCATTAACATTTAATATTAAAGGTAAACCGGCATAAATGTGAAACAGAGGTGAGCGCCAAATGAAAGGATGAGCTTACCTCGGAAGCGCGCGCAAACAGTAAATAGCACACAGCCAGCTTTTTTTTAAGTCAAAAGCTAGAGCTTTCCATGCTCGTGTCCAGCGCTTAAAAGCGAATGACCTGTGTTTTGATTCGCGTATGTTCGAAGCAGGGATTTTGTTGGAGCTATCTGGGAAATAAGAAGTCACTTTCGCATGCTGTTTCTCTCAGGTATTTCTGCCGTTCCTTTCTTTCTTTTTCCGTTGCGCTCCTTGAATTTCGATTTTAAAATTGAACTGGATATTCGACGGACGAGCAGTGGCTGGCGAGATCGCTTGTCGAATAGCACCTACCAATAATAACACCAGATGAGCAGGGTATGTTACATGTATAGAAGATCAAGCCAGAACGAGGCCTCCCGAAAATGAACTAGCACGGCCGTCGAGGTGTAAGAACTATGGTGTACAGGACGTGATTCGGGAATATTGAGAAATCAGAAAAAGAAGGGGATATTAGAAGGTATTGCCGAAAATCAATCAATCAATCAATAAGAATAAAATTGAGTAGGTCAGTGCTTCCCAATAAACAAATTCAATGCGACAGCTCTTGTTCAAGAACTGGGTTTGGTTGTAAGTATGTGGACTATCAAATCGATCGGTTCGCCAGAAAAGACCATGAGCCGGGATGGGGTTGGGGAAAGGGTGATAAAAAGAAAGCAGCGCTGAGAAAAAAGAGCTTAACAACGCAAGGATCACGAAAAGGAGAAGTCAATCAGGGGGGCAATCAGGGCAAGAGAGGAAGGTCGGGGTTGAAAAGCATGAGATAACTTGGGTTCATTGTGTGCAACTTGAGAGCGGCAAGGCGGTGGTGAGGAAAGAGCCTGTGCTTTTTCGCTAATTGTGAGCTGGCAGCGAGGATACAATTGCTACCTAGGCATGGCAGCAGATATGATGATGATGTATTATTATCCTGTCCGGGGGGGTAATATTGTCTCGTTTCTCAACAATCTTAGGCGGTTCAAATGCCAAACCACCGAATGGCTGGTCGGTAAAGGCCAAAATTAGCCCCAAAAAAGCGATATCAGCCACAACTGGTGGAAAGTGGATTCGCTGCTCCGCGTGTAAAATAGAGCGTAGGCGGTAGTGAAAACCGCGATGCAAGGAAGAATAATTGAAGAAGAAAAAAAATAAGATAATTTGTGGTCAATCAATCTCTTGAGGCGGATCAAAACCACCACGATAATGACGTTGTTTCAATTGACAACGAGCGAGACGCTGCCCTCACAACCTACAGATGGACGGAGTTTCTGAGTTAGTTCAGATATTGATCTATTCTCCTTAAACTTCGTTTCCCTCCTTCTGCTCTCTCGTACTGCTGACAAGAGGAGGAAGTCGGGCAGGAAGTAGACAGAGCAATGGTTCGTTAGCCCCAGGGTCGTAATCATAAAAAAAAAAAAAAATAAAATGCCCCTCCAGAGCAAATATTCAGAATAATAATTACGGGGTTAGGAGCGAAAGTGGCAATCCTCCCCTCAGCCATGCCATAAAACAGGAGACGGACAGCGCATCAATCCATTAGTCCGATACGTGTCAAGGCCCAACTGCAGATTTTCATTAGACCTTGCAGCTTCTGAACCAGCCAGCGGGCGCGATAGGACCAGGCTAGTGGATCTCCTCACTTTTGGCACGAGCGAACATGCCCATCAGTAAAACCTTGGCTGCCAGACCACGCATTACTGCAGCGAAATACTCCGGAAGTTGGAGCAAAACGAGATCCTCTTCGTGCCTGAAGTGCGTCAATCTGGGCGATGCCTTGCGACGGTTCGCTCGACTAACTGTCGGATGGAGTTAGTGCCATGTCCGCGCGCTTCTTTAGCCTGAGATAGCGGCAGGACTTGACTCGGACGGACGCAAGACTGACAGCTGGCTGGCAGGGCAAGGCCGTTGCCAGCGTGGCATCGGAGGCCGCGCGAGGTTTCAGGACAAATCATGTCGCTGTACTCACCCAAGATGGCAAAGGAAGATTCGTTCTAATTATACCAATACCATCCCGGGGGGCTGGGTAGTGGTTGTTTTGCCTTGGAAGGAACCAGGCTGTTGGTGGAGAGTGGGAGATGGGATTCTTGACCGCCAATGCGGAGTACGTTTTTAGTGCCTTTCATCATTCCCACCACACTCACACTGCTGAGGCTCCCACGCATATTAACTGTTCCTCCTATAATACCACCCGTTCTAAGCCCATGGTGAATGTATTCCTGGGAGAATCTGGGAACGAGGCGCTTGTATCTGATACCTAAAGCATAGTACATCAGATCTAAGTATGTCATTGGGCCAGGAAGCTCTCATTCGTCGCTCACTCCACCCCACAGTCAAGCAAGGCCATTTCTATATTTTTTAGGCATGGAAGGTAGAATACCTAAGATGTCAATGGTAACTAAAACAGCAAACAGTAAAGCCTTAATCTATAATCTAAAATCATTCCCCAGACCTAGTTTTTGTTCTATTTCTTTTTCGACGTCCCAACCGTCCCGTCATTGCCTTGAGATGACGCCCGGCCATTGCAATTCAATGAAATATTTTACTTGGATTCTTTCCTCCAATTTGTCTGGCCAATTTGAAATGCACACAGTTATATCCTTCATCTTGTATATGGTGTCGTTACTACTTAGATATCTGGTGTATTGTGGTAGCAAGGGTGTGTTAAATGCGTAGACCTAGACCCAGGAGATATATATATATCGCAAGTCTGAGAATGAGTGATGAACATTGAGCATAAGATAAGGGAGCGTATTTGTCAAGGACAAGTTAATCATGGCATCAACTGCTCTATATACTTATTTTTATGCCTCCCAATTATAAGCAAGCATCCTACTTTACTGAAGGAGATTGGCCCAAGGATCTCCACCCTAGTATCCAGACCCTTAAGGAGCTCCAACCAAGGTTCATCGGCTGGTGCTCTATCCCGTGCTCTTCAATTCAATACAGATCCAATTCCCATGCCAGTGAACCATATGTATATCTTTGAGATGGGGGTTGATGGTTATGATGCCATTCTTAGCACCAGGTACCGTGTTGTGATTGTCCCCTCTCCCAAGATGCGGGGCTGGAGGGGCAAATAAATACTCTGAGCCTCCCTCCTCGTACCTCAGCATTAGCTTCTCTCTGCTCCCAAACCACCTTGGATTTAAGTCAAACCATCTCACCAAGCCTAAGCCATCATGTCCGGATTTCCAACTACTCAGCCCGCCTTTACATTTCAGGTAGGTGGTAAAAAACAAATCCTCTCTTGGAGAATTGCGTCATTTCCCGGCTAACGCGAACTGCTATCTTTAGGTCACAATCGACCCTCCTCTGGCTGTTGGTGAGCTTGCTTTGAACTTTACCATTTCTTTCCAGGCGTATAGACAATTTACTAACAAAACTCTAGGCAGCCTGCAGGTAGTGGTAAGTGGTGTTTTACCCCCTCAGTCTTCGGACGACTGGGTCTCACAACTGTATTCTCAAAACACAGCCTATGACCGGAGGCACCTTCAAGACCGACGCGAGCTTCTCCCCTGCCGTCGATGCCGAGTTCGTCGGCACAGGCAATGACTACATCCAGGCGGATGCTGATAGCGCTCGCCTCCGATTGAATGCCCATGGCGTTATCAAGTATGTTGGATTGCTTCAGATTTTACCCCGCATGTTCGCACAGGTCCTAACACACGCCTCATTATAGAACTAAGGATGATGCCGTACGTCTACATGTCTACCTTGCCTAGTTTTGTCAATTAACGGAAGCATACCTTGAAGCTTATCTACCTGAACTACACTGGTGTCGTCGCGTTGGGCGATGCAGAGCGTGCCGTCTTCGCCGGCACTGCGGGGGATGGAGCTACTCCGTTTGGAAACTCTTGTGAGTTATCACCTATCAGAATTCTGGAGAGAGCGGCACTAACGGTGGGGTTATGAAAGTCATCCATGTTACTTTCAAGGTGAGTTATAGTTCAACTAAATCGCGATACAACCCGACCCTCGTTACTAACGAACGAATCTAGACGGGCGACGCACGCTATAAGGACCTCGAGAACCGCGTTTTCGTCGGCCAGGGACACTTTATCGTTGAGAAGGGAAAGCCCGCTGTGGTTGAATACAATGTCGGACAGGTTGTTCATGGTTAAGGAGAGAAATCGCCCCATCTCTTCCCTCTCTTGTACTGCCATGACTCGCACCGCAATTCAGACTGGAAATGGAAAGAAATAATAATATCCCTTTAATTAATATACATCATGAGATAGTTCATCGTTCCATCGTTCCATCGTAAGGTCGCCTATCAACAACAACCCAAGCGAAACACTGCCTACCACTCCTCAGCCACCTCGCCCCAACAACGGCCGTCTCTCCGGATCATCACTATACCGCCTCTCCCCCTCCCCCAGATCACGAGTTATGGAACGCCGACGACCCACAAAGACTGGGAAAACGTCCCAATCCGCATACCGGGCCCTTCCTCTCCTTGCCGCCCTATACTTGCTCCCTCGTAGCCATCGCACCAGCACCTTCAAAAGCCAAAACACAAGCGACACCAGGGATAGAAAAACCAACGTCCCTAGGACGGCCCCTACGCCCGTGAGAAAGGTGATCGTGCTCACGTTGCATCCGAAGGGGACGGCGCGGAGCTCCCAGCGTTCTCGGGATCCGAGCGGACAGATATCGGAGGAGTTGAGGGGGGCGAGGATCGGGAATGAGCCTGGGTTTGGGACACACATGGAGGACTTTATCCAGTTGAGAACAGTTTAGCAAATATTTACTGTCGTTGTTGCTGTTAAGGGTTGTCGCGAGGGAGAAAGGGTGGGGTGGGGGAGATTGAAAGGCGAAGTAAAACAGCATAGGATAAGACAAGGTTTAACCTACCGTTGCGCACCAGCTACATGGAATACCCCCCTGTAGACATCCCTGGCATGATTGTCTTCGCCAGCAGGAGTAAAATAAAGGGTCGCCCAAGTCTGGCCATGATGCCGTATTGGTTTCGTTCATGTTTTTTGGTAGCCTAGATAGTTAGGATGTGTGGATAAGAGAGAGTTTTGAGAGAGTTGGGCGCGCGCCGGAGTCAAGGCCGGGGCACTGTCTGATTGCTCAGGGTAGCTACTAGTAGAGCTGATGGATACTGTGGACACTATCAAATACTCGAGAAATGTGGGGAGTCGGGACGTGAGGATGGAGGGAAGGGTTAAACTGTGCGGGGTTTCCCAGAAGCTGAAGAAGCTCCCGCTGCTTACATTTTAGGCTGCGATCGGCTACGTCAGGTGCTGAGGATGTGCAGAAAATGACCGTCCAAGGAACCAGGGAATTGGAAAAGTCATTTGTTCGTGATTGTGTACATGAATCGTATAATTCTTTCAAGACTGCTACAAATTTTCAGGTAATGATGCCGTTCAAGAAGCTCCGTACTTCTATTTTATAGATGAAGGGGGAAAAAAAGTAATGAAAGCCAAGAGTCAAATATGCCTTTTGAGAAACCTCGCTCATAAACGTACATCAAACAACGCGCTTGACCTGAAAGTATTACCATGAATTAGCAAAGGCGAAAGAAGGCAAATGAAAATTTATAATGTATCACCTACCTCGAAGAATCGCTTCAACCACCACACCTGGAAAATACCCTCTCCGATAAGCACCGCAAGCTGGAAGATACTCCACCACTTCACTCGGGCATTTGTGCTCTCCGCTGTGTTTCGGTGGACTCGCTCTCTCACGACAATATACGACTGCTCATCCTTAACCTGAGCCAATGCTTCCAATAGATGGCGAACTAGTTGGACGAACAATTAGTTGGTTCAAAGTGCCAAGACGGCCCATATCAAGTATTGCTCCTACCTTCTGTCTCCAGAGGGTCCTGCTGCATTTCCGATTCCGGGACGTACACGATTCCATGCACATTGAACGAAACCTCCTTGGAGTTCGAGGTCCAGCCTTCGTTGCTGAAGCAGTAGACGTATTTACCATCGGCGTGGGCAGTGAACGAGTAATCCTCAGACGAAATAGCTTGTTTGAAGTACTGGCGGTTCCTCGAGGGATCTTCGACCTAAGCAGTGGAAGAATCATACATTAGCTTTTCACTCAACCCAAGAGGTATATCATTGATTCGAACGGGCCCTCAAAATAGAGAACAATGCCGCAGGTGCGAATCGGGATGCTTGCGTACCCAGAAATCAATCTCCAGATTTCCACTGCCTCCAAACTCCCTATCTCCAACCTGGAAAGACACTGTCATCCTGTCATCCTTGTGCAAAGACTCGTGGAAGCACTCCCGCGAATGAGCCCGGAGCTGGATGTTGTGTGCGGACACAATAGTGATCCAGCTCAGTGCGGTGATGAGGAAGGAGGCTGCGGAGAATCGCATGGTGGGCGTATCGGTACTTGGTTTCTTCGGCCTGCAATATGATTCTCAATCAATGGAAAACAAATTGGATCAGCTAGGGCGGGAGGAAAATAAATGCCCTGGCGTTGAGGGAGAGCGTGGTGAACGAGTGTGTGCCAGAAAGACAATGAAGCGTCAACTCCGATCCAACTCACGCGCAAGGTGGTCTCTGCCATTCTGGGCGCTCGGACCATCCCAAACAATCCACCACTCAAAACCCGTCCAAGGTAATTATTGCACAACCAGCTCCTGTTGAATTGGCTCTATTTACATATTAACATGGTTACTGGGCTTATGCTTTGTTATGGAGACCGTTCTGCACTGGGGATATATCCTTGATGCCCCGACTGCCTAGGTCTGTCTTCCATTCTTCGACGTAGTGGTGCTGGTCACACACAACCTGTCGCTTCTTTGTTGTGCTGCACTGTCTTTAGTATAGTACCTCTACACAACGAACCGTCTAGAATATCATTTATGGACTACTATTAGAGGTATTAGTGTTAGATACTTACCATAAATAAACGAAACTTAGCTGTGCGTTTTGGGAAGCCGCGATATGTGATCGGGCAGTGCCTCGCACCTGTCGCATGACCTGATGCTAGGTACTGGCTTTATTTCATATTTCCCTGCATATTGCATCTCTTCTTGGAAAGAAACCGCATTCCTTCATACTTATTGTCTACCTCTTGTCTCTTGAGCCCCGATAGCCGAAATGCCGTATCTCCTAACCGAGGGCAGGCGTCGTCGAGTTTCTTTGAGCAAATTCTTAAAGGGCAATACTTGTGAGGACTGGCTGCAATTTAACACAGAACAGGTGAGTGGAACTTAGCCGGACACTCACCGATGGCGGCTTCTATGTGTGCCTCGGCATAAGCTTTAACACTATGGGGTTGAACTTGTTTAGACCTCACGAAGACGCACTTTAAAATATACGCAGCCAAGCACAGCAATGCGCCAGAGAGGCTGCTTCGCGGGGCAGCCCTACAACGCAAGGTGCACTGGATATGACCAACTACCTCGGGGTATGAAGGCCGACAAAATTCCATTAAGGGGGGTATCGATGATAATGGATGACGAACCACCCAAAAAGCTCAAAGGACATTGGGCCAATCGCCGGAGTGACAACTCAAAAGTATACGATGGGGGTAGATTCGTCGAGGAGTCTGATGACGGTACAGATGAGGAGTCCGAGCAGCATAGCGAAATGGAAGATACAAAAGGAGAACAACCTGTCTCTTTTTGTAGCAAAATAGTTACCGAGATCAAAGTGAGCAGTCATGAGGTACCCTGCTCCCCATACCCAATTTCTGTGGTGCTTGGAGATCAACTAAGAGTCGGGTAGACGGATGAAGATAAGCATCCCATCAGACGAAGCAGTATGACGCAGAGCGGACGCTACCATGATGATGAACTCACCCTTGAGGACGTGTTGCTTCTTCACCGGATCGCTTTGAAATGGGAGCGTGATCGATGGCTGGATATCAGTACTCGATTTCATGCCAAAACAGGACGAAGAATCTATCCAGAACAGGTAAAATCGGTCCTTGGTAACTAAGGGGTCTAGAATCCGGCAGACAGAAGGGAGACAAATGTCCAATGATAGCAGAAGTCTTGAATCAACATGGAGAGATCGATGGCGAGGGTGCATTAGGTACGCATACCACGAAAGGGAGGCATTGGATTCCGTATTCATTGTCTCCTCGTGTTTGGTTTTGCCCGCTGTGCATCTGCAGGGTCTGGGAAACATTGCGTGGATATCAATGGCTGTGTGACACCATAGACTTCTGTGAAACTGAACAATGCAAGGCAGATATGCGTTCGAGAAACCGAGAATAAGGTTGAGATTTGCCTTGCCATCTCCTGAAGTCTTTATGAGAACCCTTAAAGTAACTAGGATTAGGAAAGGATGAAGAACCCCCAGCTTGAACTGTTGATGGTTGATGGAAAGAGAGACGAATGAAGGCGCCTTAAAAATGTCATTCAGGCTCTCCCCGGATTGTGGCTGGACTTGATCATATTGTATGGCACACATTGTGAATAGGATTCTTCATCTTCAACAGGAGTGGGGAAGAGAGCGCTCCAATAATTAATCACGATTCTCTATTTAGTGAGCAATAAAATAGGATCCAGGGTTATTCTCGGGTCGAAGCTCATCCCATTGCAAAAAAACAAGTCGAGAAAGATGCGATCTCCAGGTCCAGACCCTGTCCTGCAGAAGGTCTCCGGCAGGGAGTCGAAGAATCCAAGAATAGCCAAGAGAACCTGGAAATAACAGGGATCGCCGGGCTCTTTTCGGCTTCCAGGAAGGCCACTGGCTCAGGCACCAGCGGTGGGTCTGGCGAGGGTCTGGAAGCCAGCCTGCGTCTGTTATTGGCCCAAATCAAGGGTACCTGAGCCACTCATCTCCCCCAAAACGAGTCCCCAAATCTCCGTACTTGTGGGAAGTGGGAACGCTACGGGCAACGCGGCAGAGTGCGCTTCAGGAGACAAACGTCCATTCTTATTATTACTAGGTACTATCTCAACTGTCTTTGATATCTTCCTGTGGTTGCAACTTCTCCACACCACTCTCTTTTTTCTCGTTGTTTTCTCTTTTTTATTGACTAGTATCACTCCTTCATCTCCGGTCTTTTATTGATTCTTGAACTTTTACGTTCCTTATATTGTCAGCTCCCTTTTTCCCCAATAGAAAAAAGGGCAAGAAACAGCCAGTTTGTTTCCATCCATTCGCTATCAACACTCATCTCAATTACCTCATCCCGTTCACCACATACAGCATTCTGCTCAGCCTCCTCTCAAAATGCGTGCCGCCGCGTTGCTTCCCCTGCTGATGGCAGCCATGCCCGCCGTCGCTGAGCGAGGAACCTTTGGACTCGCCCTGGGAAATCAGAACCCCGACACCAGCTGCAAGACCACTGACGACTACAAGGCCGACTTCGACGCTATCAAGCACTTGACAACCCTCGTTCGTACATACTCGGCAAGTAATTGCGATACAGCCAAATACATCATTCCTGCCGCTAAGGCCAAGGGATTCAAAGTTGTGTTGGGTGTCTGGTACATTCCTCCGTGATATTTGTCTTCTGGGCTTGCGTCGCCAGTATTAATATCTGTCCGATTCGTTCTAGGCCCGACTACGATAAGTCCTTCACCGAAGACTTCAACGCTCTGAAGAAGTCCGTCCCCGGAAACGAAGATGTCATCCACGCCATCACTGTTGGCTCCGAGGCCCTGTACCGAGGAGATATTACCGCCCAAAAACTTTTGACCCGAATCAATCAGGTCAAGGACGAGTTCCCCACCATTACCGTTGGTACCGTGGACAGCTGGAACAAGTACGCCGATGGTACTGCCGATCCCATCATCCAAGGAGGTGTTACCTACCTGTAAGCAACCTATCTTCGTGGCATGCGGGCTGAGATCTAAATCCTAACCCCTCCGTTAGCTTGGCGAACGGTTTCGCCTACTGGCAGGGCCAAAAATCCGACAACGCCACTGCCACTTACTTCGACGATATGGCTCAGGCTAAAGCCCACATTGAGCGCATTGCTGGTGATAACGCAAAGAACATCCGATTTGGCAACGGAGAGACTGGCTGGCCTACTGGTAAGATATTTCCGGGAATCTGTTGCAAGCCGTTTGGATATAATGAATAATGCTGACCGGGGATGGAGATGGCGGGTCCGACTACGGTAATGCCAAGGCTAGCACTAAGACCGCCGAGGCCTACTACAAAGATGCCGTCTGCGGTATGCTCACTTGGGGCATCGATGTTTTCTACTTTGAGGCCTTCGATGAGGCTTGGAAGCCCGACAGCATTGGTGACAGCGGCAAGCCTATGGATGAGAAGCACTGGGGTCTCTTCACGGCTGACCGCAAGCCCAAGTTCGACCCTACTTGCCCCACCTACTAGAGTACGGCTTCTCAGGAGAATGGCAACAAACGTGCTTTAGATCAAGAAGTTTCCATTTCAATTTGTTCTGCTGTATCATACATTCCATATAACAAGCGATAAATACGAGTCTGGCTTTGATTTGACTTTTTACTTTCTTCTGTGATGTAGCTTAAAGTTTGGAAGTGCTTTCATATCACTTCCCAATTCAAGGCGGTGGCACCGTTTTCCAGGTGGTAGTCTATATCATGTTCGTGTGCTTTGAAAGTAGTATCAACCTTCTGTAATGAAGACATGTGAAAGCTTACATCATCTATATACCTGCATAAATCAGGCATTGGGTGTATGATTACTCAACTAATGAAACGTATGTACCTTAGGTATGGTAACAACCAGTGCGGGAACCGTGGTTCGTAGCGCCTTTTTACCCCTGAATGGAGGACACGAACCGAGGAAGCGCGTCACTCCAATTGTTATGGGGTTTTGAGTGTTTGGGTTTCACTCAGGGGCTATCCACAACCAACAAGATCATCAGCAAATAAAACCAGTAGCTTCGCCTGAGATATGGAAGATCAAGGTTGATGCAACTGCGGCTGTGTGGAATCATACAGATGCTACTCGTGGCAAACCCAAAAAAAAGAAAATCCCAGGAGAGACCAAAAAAAAAAAAACAATAGTGATCTCCTTTTCTGACAATAATGCAATACGTCACAGGTCGATGGCGGTCAAACAAGAGAGCCTGATGTGTTGGCCTGGGCAGGCAAGGGTCGTGTCGTACCGAACTTGGGAAGAGTACGACCTCCAGCTTAAGGCAGGTACTGGCCGTACTGGACTATTAATATTTAAATCATGGTGCAGGAATTGAGTTGCCCGGTACCAATAAGCATCCACAGCTCCCCATCCTCAGAGCTAAAAGTGTCTTTTGGAGTTCCCTTGAACAGCTGCCCGTGGCACTAGGGGCGCCCTTCTGGAAGTAACTTACCGTAATAATACCTTCTCCCAACGGCCGCCGCCGACCTCGAAGTTCCTCCGCCTATGATGTTCTTCATCTCCCTTTAGCGGACTTAGAAGTATTGCTTGCTGGCTGATCGTGACATGGCCCAAACCCGATAGGAAAAAAGGTCCAAAAAAAAAAAGAAAACGGCACCCCTTAGCCTCGATTCCTTTTCTTCCCTCATCGTTCGACCTCGATCCAGCTGTCCTTTGCGTGTGCGCCATGTCCAAGTTTTCCGCATACCCTAGGTTTCTGTGATCTGTTGTCATCCGTTTCTTCGTCGCTTCTTGTTCTCTTTGGCTGTTTTTGAGTTCTTCTTGCAACCCCTCTCCACCCCTGAAGAATCCTTTCGCTGTTAGCACGGGCTCATCATTTCCGCTAAATCGTGTAACTCGTCCCATCCACACTCCCCCTCTATCGACCTGCGTACGTGTCCGTGTGTGCCGGCAGTAGGTTATTCGCGAGCTGGATCCGATTTTGGTGGTTTGAGTTCCATGCTTCAACATTCTGGACAATAAGGAGAGCAGCAAGCAAGTGCTTGCTGCAAGAGTCGACACGGAAGGTGCGTCAAGATATGTTACATTCAGCTACATCACTTTTTTTTCCTTTGCATTTCCTAGTCAAATTACAGTTTCACATCTGTTTCCCTTCGGTCTCTGATGATTCGTTCCGTGGTTCATCAGCTTAATTATTGATCACTCCCGTTCCTCCAGATCTAGACCAGTCCACATCTTCCGCCAATTCGGCGCGTTCTCCCCCGCCGCCACATCCAACGAAACCATCCAGCATCCGTGACGATTCGCATCTGTCGGCTCCGCCAAAATCGTCCGTTACAGCACCAGGCGCGTCGAGCCTCTCGGCCGCTGGATCCCCTGGCCGGCCAACTTCTCCCCAGGACCACAACAGCGCCCTGAACCCGCCAGGTGCGCTTCCTGTCCTGTCGAAATACCGCGGGGCGTGGGACTCGTCCACGTCGTCCCCGGAGGATAAGAAGGCGGAGAGCAGCATATACTACACCACTGCCTGGGGCTCCCCGTATGCTGCAGCCAGCACCAGAAGGCTCTCGTGGTCATTAAGCCAAGACACCGGTGTCGAGCGTGAGTCTGGAATTGGCTCTCCTGCCTCAGTTCGCAGTGGCATATTCCACGGAATTGAACCGACAGCCACCGATACTTTGATAGTGCCAGTCTTGCCAGGAAGTCCTCCAAAAGAGCTCAGCAACGAAAACTTGGGTCGTTCTCCGGGACGAGATCGATTGAGCAAAAAGGCAGGAAAATCGATTAACAATTTCACACAGGATTGGATAAACCAGTATCTTTCAGGACAACCCAGAACTGAACGGAGTAACTGGTTAAGTGACGACTCCGGTAGCGAAGCTCCATCTTTCTTCACGGCCCAGAATCATTTCGCCGACGACGGCTCCGACGATTGGCTAGGTCTCGAACAGGATAGTCGGGAGGAAGATTTACTGAAAACCCCGACCATATACGATTTTGTGAATCGAAGAGGGCTTTCAGGTCGCAGAGAAAGAAATCCGAGCCGCCAAAGAACCAAGGAGCATATACATAAGAGGGCAGATACCCTCCGGCAGGAAGATTTTTGGGGGTTCGCTTACGACAAAGATCCCCGGTCGTTAGCCATGACTGATTTGAGGGATACACAACCTTCAATTGTTTTAGACACGAGCAAGATGACGTCCCCGGTAGAGAAGCCGCTACCCCCGCCCCCTGCGGATGCTTCATACGAGGCTCATTCAGCCTCGGGGAGCCTACCAGAAACTAAGACTGTCAGACAGAAAAAGTTAGAAACGAACGGTCAACTTCCACAAAGACAGAGGAAAAGGGTACCTTGGAAAGGCAAAGGGTGTTTCATTGCGCTGCCAGTGGACGACCAAAGAGGTACCCGATATCGCCTCTTGACTCCCGAGGACGTCGACCGGCGATTGAAACAGTGGGAAGAGCAGGGATACGATACCCGGGGTTTTAGTGTATGTGCATCGGATGATCCTACAAATATTGAACTCGGGGGCTTCAGCCGCCCAATTCATCCCGATCCTACGGATATACAAACGGAATGGAACGCCGGGAAGTATTCTGTTGGTATCCCCAATAAAGCCCTTTGGGACGAATATGTCAACTTTCTCCAGGAAGAGAAATTACGGGCCCTCGGAGTGTCTTTGGGTGATGATGAACCGCCGCCATCGGTTTCACCTGCATCTGCTATGAACCACATGGGTCCGTTCCCAGGTCTTGTATCATCTCCGCCAATTCCAACAGCGTCAGCTACTAGTAATCCACTGTCTATACCGCATCATTTCTCGCCGCATCTCAACCAATCTGCTAATGGGATTGGGTCTTTGGCCTCCCCTGTGTCACAGTTCAGTGTACACACGCCGTTCATGGGTGTCGACCAAAATATCCTTCACGGATACCAAATCCCCTTTCAACCTACGCCTCCGGTCCAAGGCTCTCTTACCCCTCAAGGCTTCTTCCATATGCGCCAAGGTGGCCCTCCGTCTACCATTCCTGCAAGTCTCTCGAATTTGACGTCTATGTTGTCGCCGGTCTCGCCTTTGAATGATCCTGGGGCTTTCCATCCCGGGTTGCATGATGCGCTGAACGAGCCGAAGGAAGTTTTCGAGGGTCATATGGGCCATGATGTAGGTGATCACTTTGTCGACGGCCATATCTTTCGCCCAGTTCATACACCTGATAATTTGGACAATTTCCATGCTTCCACCGTCGAGATTGCCCATCCAACCCCTCGCGGTCACAGTCGGGGTCACAACTTAAGCGAGACACTTCAGAAGGGGATTGATCAGATTACCCCTGATTATCATTTGGAAGAATCTATCGAGAGGCAGCTTGAAGAGGGTGACATCGATCCAACACATGGTCGTTTCAATGCAGCTGAGCTTCTGCAGTCTCGATGGGCCATTCCCGAAAACAACAATGGTGTTCAACACTTGCCTCAGCATATGCATCAATTCTACAATGGAGGTTATGCAGGAGATATTGCTCAGGATGCTTCGGATATCGACACGAATCCTAGCTTGTCTGGCACGCCCCGCAGGCATGGGTCCCTCGCGAATCACATACCGTGGCATGAGTCGAAACCGAGTACTGGATCGTACGTCGGTGGGCATCGCTCGAAGCTCTCCACCTCAACGCTTAACGTTGACGCAAAGGAGTTCGACCCGACGGCACCCACCTCTTCCCGGCCAATATCGTTCCAGGATAACTCCCTCCAGTTCCCAACCTTGGAACATCCAGTATTCACTTTCAGATCTGGGCCGGAACACAACCCACTGGAAGGCCACTTCAACGTTTCTGCTCCTTCGTTCGAACCCAGTGCAAGCACAGATTTCGGTTCCCATCGGAATTCTGGGTCTCGTGAATTCAATTTTTCGTCTGCTTCTTTCAATGTCGCTGCTCCTCCCTTCAATCCGGGTAATAGTGCCTTCGCACCGGCAGATCCGTCATCTACTGCCACCAAAACCAAAATTTTCGATGACATTGATTTCTCAAAAATGTCGAAACCCTCGAAGAAGTCCAAAGCCATTCCCATTGTGCGGCCGGACGAAAGCAGGGAAGATAACGATGAAAGAGAAGACGAGGCAGATAACGACGATAGCTGGCGCCAGGCAATTCCGGCGGATCGCCTTAAGAAGAAAGCCCGCCGCGGTGATGATGGCTCTGATAGAGAGGCGCGATATAGCATTTCAAACCCTCTTGGCGAGGCAAATAACGTGCAGACACCGCAGATCTTGAATGCTTCTCATGTACCTGCCGAAGGCAAAGAGAACGCTTTACCTGACGAAGAGGAGGGTATCACAACTAATTTTAAGGTTGCCTCTGTTCAGCATGAGAAGTCAGTTGAGCGCAAAGATACCCCCGTCAGCGAAGCTTCAACATGGACTCCTTTCGATACCAAGGACAAAGCAGCGGCCGAGGCAGCAGAATCGACAATACAACATGAGGCCCCTGCGCCCGCTCATGATGAGATGCCTGAGACAGTGCCATCGCAAAATGAGGTTGTCCCATCTGAGGATATCAAATCGGATATTCCAATCGAAGGGCCTGCTGGTGCACATTTGAAGGGCTCTGTACTTTCGCCGAACGCGAAGCCATTCCATTTCAAGCCATCTGTTGCGGAATTTGTACCCGTATTCGTAGAGAAGCCAACTGCCAACAATGAAGACCCCAAGACTCCGTCTAAGGAATCTAAAGGCCTGATGGCCTCCCGCTATGCGGCTGAGAGCCAGCCAGCTTCGCCAAAAGATGGCCAAGCTGTACCCACCAGTGCTGCTGATACAAAGAATCAGGTATCGGAAGAAGTCCATGACGAATTACCGGAATGGGCATCCAATAATGAGGTGCCGCAAGCCCAGAATTTCGACTTCCCTACTGAAGAGCGAGTGGACGCTAGCAGTCAAGAGCTAGACCAGGACTCAGTTGTGAAGGATCAGGACTTGGACTCTCCGAATGAGGAGGAACTCAACGCCATCATGGATCAGCTAAATGGTGACTCGGATATTGGAGTTGAAAGACTGAGCACACCCCAACCACAAAACCAAATACCAGACTCGGTGCTTGGGCCCTCCAAGGAAAAACGGCATGCTCACGCAGACAGCAGGAGTGATCCTCCCAGCCCTAGTCCAGGCCGCGGCCTGATTTCACAAACGCTCCATGTTCCCAAGCTTGATTTCGATGCCCACTCTCAGTTCTCCGCTACTCCTTCAAAGGGTGTTATATCCAGAATTCAGTCCCCAATCAGACAGCTTATCAACCGTAATGACGAGCATATTAGCGATTGGGATGATATGATTTCTTCTGGGGAGGATGTCAAGTTGGCGAATCGAAGCAGGTTCTTTGATAGTCGAGTCAACGACCTTGTCGGCTCCGCCGTTGAGGCGCGTCTGTCTCCTATTGAGCGTAGTCTGGGCGCTATCCAGCAATCTCTTGTCAATTTCAACTCTGGATCCCGGAATGGAATGGTATGGGGAAGCGCATCTGCCGAGGCCATGGATAGCGATGCGGATGACGAGGACGAAGAGTACGAAGAAAATACCTCGTACAGGGCACGCTCGCCCCTCCGTTCAAGAGATCGCAAGTTTGAGAAGCTGAAGAACATTGTTATGGAAGCCCTTCTAGCTCGTGACAGCCAACCAGCACCCGAGCAGGCCGCCGTTTCCGAATTGATGCAACTTCAAGAAAGCGTTGCTGAGCTGCAAGCCCTGACCGTGCAAAATATGTCGCGAGACACTACCACTAGTATGAGAGAGGTGGTCCAGGAGGTCATCACAGCTCAACTCCACAAACGTCGCCCCTCTGTAGCCGAAGAGATCGGCGCGGACAGTCTGATGCTTCAAATCGAGGGTTTGAAGACCATGCTACGAAATGCCGACGAACGCGCTGAGAACGAGTACAAAACGAGGAAAGAGGCCCAGGACTCTGTCACAGAGCTTCAGCGACTCCTAAGGCTTGTTGAGGACGATGTTGCTCGCCACAGTACGGCAGCGGAATCTGCAGAGACTCGTCTGCTTCAGCTGCAAGAAGAGAAAATTCCTTACTTCGAAGGAGTTCAACAGAAGGCCAATGCACTTGAGAAAGAACGTGATACGATACGGATGACCCTTGATGAACTTTCTTCAAAGAACATCGAGCTTCAGGGCACGTTGGATGAGTACCGATTCACGAGCGATAACTGGAAGCGAGAGAGTGAACACGTAAAAGCCAAATTTGATGAGGCTAAGGCTGAGAACCAGTACCTGCGTAACACCATCGATAATCTAAAGACCCGCATAGAGGATGGCCTGAACATCCGACAAAACCTCAGTGACAAGCTGGACCGCATCCAAGATGAAATGGCAACTGTGACTGGAGACGTGACCCGCGACCAGGCCTCTTGGAGAAGACGGGAGGAGGAGCTCAATGCCAAGTATGCAGAACTCCGCGCCTCCCACAACAGAGAGTCGAAGCTACGCGAGCAGCTTGAGAACGATATCACAATCCTTGAGGCGCAGGAGCGTGAAGCCGCTAAATTGAAGTTTATTTTTGGGCAATCCCAACAAGAAAATGCTAGGTTGGAGGAGCTTGTTAATGATTTGAGACATAAGAACCACGATCTAGAGCGGAAGGCGGCTCGCTTCGAGCGTGAGTTCAATGAAGCGCGCGAGAGCAGCAGAGTTGAGATACAACGAACAAGAACATCGCTAGAGGCTGATCTTGAGGCAGCGAATAGCCAAGTTAATATCGTTCGTGCTGAGCTGGAGGCGCAAATTCTCCGCCTTCAAAGCCAGCTGGATAATTTCAGACTCGATAGTGATACAGCACGCGAACGCTACGAGATGCTTCTGGAAGAAGCACAGGAGACAAAGACCAGCGCATTGGCTACTACCATGGAGTCCAAGGACCTTGCAATGGAGGAACAACGACGTATGCATGAGCGGGTCCTTAACGATCTAAGAGAACGCCACGCTCGCGCCCTGCATAACTCCTCTGAGGATAGACAACGAACAGAGTCTCATCTCATGGAGCGATTGGCATTGTCAGATGACAAAGCCAAGCACTACCAAGAGCGTGTCGTTCACCTTGAAGAAAAGCTTGAGATTGCCCAGTCAGCTGCTCGCGCTGCTGCAGAGGCTGCCCAGACGGCCAAGGCTGCAAGCAGTGTTTCATCCCCACCTACCCATATAACCTCTCCTTCGATGTCGTTCGGCAAGGGATCTTCAGTACCAGAGAAAATCTCACCACAGGCCCTACGAGAGTCAATCCTTGTTCTCCAAGACCAGTTGCAACAGCGCGAAACACGAATCGAAGTCCTGGAGCAAGAGCTCTCTGAGGTTGATAAGGATGCACCCAACAAGCTCAAGGAGAAGGATACTGAGATTACTTGGCTGCGAGAGCTCCTTGGCGTCCGTCTTGATGATCTTCAGGATATCATCAACACCGTGTCTCAACCATCTTTCAACCAGAATGCTGTTCGTGATGCAGCCATCCGCTTGAAGGCCAACCTCCAGATGCAGCAGCAAGAGAAAGAAAGGGCTTCAAGCGGACTGGGCTTCCCCAGTTTACCTTCTCTAGCCGAGTTGACAGCGTCCCCGCGAGCCCTACCGCTTGCCGCTGCTGCCGCATGGGGCAACTGGCGTAAAGGACGCGAGAACTCAAACTCGGAGCAGACTCCGTCCAAACCGAGCAATGCTAGCTCTTTTCTCTCCGGGCTTCTTACTCCCCCGAGTTCGAATGTCAGGCAAGCCACCCCCAACGGAAGCACCCCCCAACCATCCAACTGGAGAAGGTCATCAGAGAGTCGGCCCCTCAAAGACTACAACACTACTCCAAGACCACTATCTTCACGAAATGCAAGACTCCGGGAACCACCGACGACTCCCCCTCTGCTCCGAAGGTCTAGCTACGATCATGATGCTGAACCTACCGATTATGAACAGAACTCCCTCGGTGAGGAAGACGAAAGCACGGTCGACGGTCTCGTTTCAGCCTCTCCCCGGGATGCAGTCGACGGCCCCTTTGGCCCACAAATAGCCTCCTAGATTGTCCATATTTCCATTGTTTCATATATCTTAACTTCTTTTTTTTTTTTTTGAAGCTCCACTCCGATTCCACTGGCCCCTTCCTACTCGCCTTGTAGGCGAGAATACAGGCATCTTGATTTGCGTTACTATGGTGCATTCAGCTTGGCGATTTCTTCCTCCCCCAACTCAGTTTGAACTGATCTACTTATAATTTCTATTCTTGTACTTAATAAAGTGGATGTATAAGTCCCACTGTTTATTTGTGATTTTTCCTGTTTCTTATTCTTTTGGCCATTTTTACCAGATACCACTTGTTAATTCTGTCGCAAGCTTCTGTACAATCCTCCTCCCTTCACTTGTTCAATAATTGGCTCTTGCCTCTCGTCACTCCTTTTGACTTTCTTCTCTTTTCCTTAATTTTCCTTTGTTATTCTCAATTGTGATTTGTTTGTTCATATCCTTGTTTTTACGCTACCAGAACGGATATTGATTTTTTATCTCTCCACTTTCTTATTATTAGCATACCTATTCTTCTCTCTCTAGCATTTTCCCTTTTTATTTCCTCCCTGTCTTTCTCCAGAGGTAGCGTATTATTATCAGGATTATTCAGTAGATACCCATCCCTTTTTTTTGGCTGCGATTGTCCCTACGATCAATTTGTCTAATATGTTCAAGACTATGGTCTTTATTTTGCAGCAAAAAGAAAAGAAAAAAAAAGAGGGCAAGCTAATTAGTACATGCTTTCGTCTAATGCTATCATGATGTTCATTCCCAGGACAATCTCAAGCAAATATGGCCCCAAAGTCATCACTTCAACGTCCATTCCAAAACCTGGCTTCCGCTCAATGCAGTCACTTTATATGAAGCACTATTTGACCTAGATGACTTGTAACCATACATATTTTCTCCATTCGCATCCCCATCCTCGCACCGGGTAACCCGAAGGCTCTCGACGTCCACGGCAGTAATATCTAAGAGGAACGGCCAAGACGGAATAATATCCGGGGGAGGAAACGGACCTGTCTCTGCTACGGTCATGACTTCGTGGTCATGGCATTGATTCCGACGGCCTGACGAGGCGGTTGGTTGGTAGATTGGAGTGCAATTCTCCAGGCTACAGACGTACAGTGATCCACCTTGGGCGAAACTGGACGAGTAATCGCCCTTTCCCGGTTCGTATATGGCGAGGAGGCGTGCGTCGTCAGAGACAGCGAGAAGGGGCGAGGAGAATGTAGCGGATGGGAGGTTGGAGGTGCTCCAGCGGTGCAAGCTGTTTCGGAGATTGAAATGGGTGGTTTCCTTTCTGCTTAGCTCTTCATGTTCGGTGTTCTCGTTGGATTGGTAGCTGGTGGTGAAATTTGAATATAATTTGAAAGGTTTGGATGGGGGTTGGACAGGGAGTAGATTGCTAGAATGGCTGTATCGGGATGGAAAGAGGCGGCAGACAGTCACGGCTTGTTCTTGGGGATGTGGTGAGGTTGTACGGAGAGACGAAACATGACCGACGCAATATCCGTTTGCGTCGCCGGCTCGGAGGGCAGCGATAAAATACCGACCGGGATTTTGGAGCGTGGCCCCCGGGTGTAGCTGTCGTCGCTGTTGGGTTGCACGATATGACAGAGGTAGGAGTTGGAGACCCCTGAATATCAAGCGGGTCTGGGTACCTCTGTCTAAGGCGACCCCCAAGGCTACCGAGTCAAGGTGAATGTGGTTAATATTCGCTTTCCAATACCCCAGGTCAACCTTCATCGGAGCTTGTTCCGGGAACCCCAAGTATCGTACTCGGGTTGGGCGGTACGTAGTTGTTTCTTGGCCGATCGTAACGCGAAGTAGGGTGTCGTTTTCAACAAAATCCAGAGATTCGACGATTCCATCCGTTTCCTCATATCCTGCACCAGGGCTGAAAGTGAGAACTGTGCCGCATTGGCCAAGTTTATGCTCAACAGGCTGTTTGAGAATATCTTGGTTATCCGTGAGGTCGTAGATTTGGATTGTTTTCCCCAATCCTACGGCTACAAGGCTTCCGTTGAAGGAAACAGCAATGCAGTACTTAGCATACTGTTGGTTGTGGGATATGTGTCCTGCACTCGCGGTCTCCATCAGGGCACGGCATACAGAACTCCAGAACGGATACAGAGACAAAGCTAGAGAAAACTCGTTGCAGATATCCATACATCCACGTTCATATACCGTAACTCGAGGGCCCTGAAGGATGACCAATTTGCGGCGATCGTAGGAGAATCCAAGGACAGAGGAACCAGTGTATTCCGGAGGCAGCTTAAGATGGAAACGCGTTTTCTGAATTCGGGTTCGGTATCCCAGCATATTCAACCGTGAAAACTGAGCAAAGTGCAAATTCCATTCTTTCGTGGTCAGAATCTCAGTCACCGGAGGCAACTCAATCGGGGTTCGTAGCAGCATTCTCCGAAGGACAGAAGGGAAGGAGGCTGCATAGTCCCAATGGCGACATGTCAAACGGGCGGCAGCATATGTCTCGGTGTCAACGTAAAGCAGGACAGCCTGGATAATTTCCGTTGGAAGGCTAGCACACATCGTCGCCGCCTTTGAAGAATCACATCCGAACGTAGTCATAGATGTTTCTTTAGCTGATTGGACCTGGCGTGTGAAAGGAAAATATTGACCACTCGTGTTCTCGTAAAAATCTCCAAGAGTTTTTATCACCCTTGAAATTCCAGAGGGAAAGGGACCATTGGGAGAACAAGAGGAGCTCATATTAATTGTAAACAGTGCCCGAGAATCATCATGCGTGACGCTCTGCGCCAGATCTGGCAAGTCACACCCTAATAAGCAATTAACTGAGATGCTGATGCGTAGCGCGTCTCTATGTATGTGGCTCACCGATCAAAAGCCCTTAGTTCTGAACTTCTGATACAGGTCAGCATGTGTAATCAGAAGACTTCGAACACAAGGTTCAGGCCAAAAAGACTCAAAACTCCAAGTTGATACCTTAAAAGGTTATAAATAATGGCTCTGAGAGTGCCAAAATTGTCACAAATCAAGGGCTTACATGCACTCGAGCAATTCGTGGTGATGATCCACGCAGAGGCTCCACATCAAGTCAAAAAGCAAACATACATCTCGAAGCTGAGACTGTGCAGAGGCCAAAAAGGAGTCCCCAATGGTCAGCTCATCTCACTAGGTTTGCAACCACTGTTGGATGTTCGTTATCTAGCGAGCCTAATGGAGTTTTAATCGAGTCTTTCGTCTTCCTCCAACTTCAATATCTAACCCACATAATATTGCTGTAAGGCTCGTGATTGCTGTATGCAGATGCAATTGCTTCTACCGCCTGGGATTGGCGGTTTAAATGTGCGCTGTCCTACCCCCTTCCAGAACAGAAGACCCCTTGTATCATCCCCATCAGACCTCAAATAATGATATTTTTCTCTTTTTTGTAAAGGTCTCTGAGGAGTTTCAACTGACTGACCGCCATACTTTGGCCGACATAGTTGTTAGGCAATTCAACAATTGCCTTTCTCATCAAAGCTAGGCCAATATGGCCAAAGAAGCCCACGATTCTTTCCGCAGAAGACTTGAGCATTGCGGAGAGTAAAGTGATGTGGGTCTCTTGGATCTCTTGGGGGGGTATATTCAAAATCTTCTGCATGGAAAACCAAAACAGGGTGTTCGGGAACGGATTTTTACGGGCAGTTTTGCCGAAATTGCGGAGGGTTAACGCTGCAAATCCAGCCCCTAAAGCCGTCATGCGGTCTGCATGGCCCTGTTCACTGACGAAGGGGCCATCTGGGCCCTCACGCCACCAACCAAGTGCACGTTTCCCTGCTTCGGTTTTCTCGTTACCGTAGAAGCCCCAAAGCGCCGGGCATACGACACGGTATTTTGCCCAAAGAATATCGACCATGTTACAGCCTTTGTAGATAAAGGCATCCATAGAAAAAATCTGAGCAGCCACAATGCCGACCGGCTCCGCGTGTCCTGCGTTAATTGATGCTTCCGTGATAAGGGATGAGATTAAACATTTGGAGAAAATGTTTAAAGCGTAAATTAAGAGAGCTGGCACCTTGTTATCTTCGGAGTTGACGATATTCTCGGGTGGGAACGCAAGGAACTGGCGAATATCTACCGAGGGCTCTGAGATCGATGCGGCTTGTTCGAGGGTGGTACGGATTTGTTGAAGCTAATGACGCCAGCAATGATCAGCTCTGATGTCTTAGGCCAAAATGAAATATGTGTAGCACCTACCTGGACCTGGTTCGCGCCCTTCCCTTCACGCAATTGACCGACACACTTCTTGATTGTCCTTCGCATGTCTCCCGTATTTTGTTTGACGATAGGATTGGTTTTACCCTCGTTTTTCAAATACTGCCGGAATTTCTTTAAATGTTGATGTAGCTCCACGTAGCGGGCCTGGATTTTCATTTCGTCTTCAGACAGCCGGCCACCACCAATCCGTTTCTGTTGTTCCGCTTGTTCCTTTTTGGCTGCCTCTGCTTTGAGCCTTGCAGCTTCTTGCTCGGCCTTCTCGGCCTCCGCTTGGCGTTTCCGATTCTCCTCTTCAAGCCGTGCACGTTCCTTCCGCTCCTTTTCTTCCTGTTCTGCCCGTTGTCTTCGCTCTGCCTCTTCTGTAGCCTTTCTTCGTGCTTCTTCTGCGGCTTTGCGCTCTGCGTCTCGCCGCGCGAGCTCCTCCTGCTCTCGACGTACTTTCTCTAATCTCTCTCGCTCTTTCCGCTCAGCTTCTTTTCGGGCTTCCTCTTCTTTGCGTCGATTCTCTTCCTCTACCGCTCGCTGGTGAGCTCGTAGAGTCTCCTCAGCTTCCTCCAGCACTTGTTCGTGGAGAGCGGCGACTTTGTCAAGGGCAGCATTGTGTTGTGCTTCAAGTTCACTGTCAACTTGGTCGAGTTTTTCGTAGAAGGATCGACGTTCGTACGCCTTAACTTTCTTTAGTTCGGCATTGTGGACTCGAAGTTGCTCTAGGTCCCTTGTCAAATCCAGCATGAGCTGTTTTGACGGGCTGTCGAGCTGTGGAGGGTAACTTAGGCGACCCATGGTGCACGCTGGGTAGAAAATGGGTGTACCAGAAGGCGAGTTAACAAATGTGGCTGGCGAAATATCTACTTAAGGAATCAATTCGAAGTATGGCTCATAGTTGCTTGCAAACGGATGACAAGAAATTGCACAGCCTGTGTCCTGCAGTCCTCCCTGGTTCAATTGTTGAAAGATTGGTATAAGGGTTAGAAAAGAGAGCGAAAAATTGGCGCAAGTTAAGAATCAATTGATCCGTTATTAAGCTCGCATATATGAGTGCAGGTACCAGTAGCGAATCGTGCGATCAATTAGTGAACGTGAACGAGAGTCAAGGGTCCAGTGGGAGTGAAGGCGATTAATATTTCCGGGTGGTGCCCATTAGTCCTCAAATATTCCGTGAATAAGTGATTAGGTCAATGAACTAGAAAATCGGCTTGCGAAGTGCTTGCTCTTGGTCTGAGTCGGACCTGAGAAGAAGCAAGAGAGAACGAAAGAAGGTAAGACTGGGCTGATAGGATCTCCTCCACCGGATGGATACAAGAAGCTGCCTTGTACCTGCCCAGCCAAAATCGAATAGCGGAAACGCGTTCAGGAGCGCTTCGCTGGACGGACTCGAGTGTTTTGGCGCCGGGCTTAGTCAGCGTGCGTGTCTGGCTGTTTGGGGCACCGTAATCATGGGTAATTAATTCTAGGCTAACTTCTAAAAGCCTACTAACATCGGATCTCTACTAGCTCAGCTCACTCCGGCCAAGAACTGTTGAGACCATGGAACGCTTCAGCAAAAATAAATACTGTACCACAACGGTACGATGGGGAGACCCCAGCTGGACTTGAACCGGCCGGCCGTTCCTTGGTCCGAGACGGGGCTCTTTTACATCATGATGAACATCACGAGATCCTGCGAACTACCTTCCAAGGTTGCTAACTCTATGCCGATTTGTAGGGTGTTGCTTGAAATTTCCTGGATATTCCCCCTTGTGGACTGGACGGTTCGTTGCAATGTCCCAGCATCCTTAGGAGCTCAAACAGAGGCAGTTTTGAATTGAGCACTCAGGGGACCTGCCAACAGCTACAGTGGGTCCGCCAGTAGCCACCATCGCTTCTTCAGGGAGGATGCTTCACCATTTAATACGGCGATCTTCTTTCGTCGGTATCGTAGATACCAGCGCCAACAAAACCTCAAAATATAATTAGTGGGTGTTCGCCAGCTTCAACGAGCGACTTATCCTAAAGGCGTGCAGTATCGGGAGAATGGGGTCTGAGTAGTCTGATAGATGCTTGCCAATGATGAGGAGAAAGTATCTACCCCCGTTGACAAAAGGGAAACTGAGAATCACCATGTAACAGGCTGATTGAGATGGTATCATGGTAATGAACGTCCAGTAGCGGCTGACTGTTTCTACCTGCATTTGCCGCCAACCTTAACAGTTGGAAGATCCATAGACCAGGGTCATGATCCTTGTTTGATATACTGCGTATGCTTGAAGAGCAATTGGGCCCGCCAAATCAAATAACCACCTCGACTACCTTAGGGACTGAGAATTGGTCCAAATAATGACAGACGAAGAACCTCAAGCCACGAACCCGAACCCGAACCTCTGGTGCTCACAGTATGGTAACTTCGGCCTAACGACAAGTTAGATCCTCACCCAGCCACTCCAAGCTTCCCTGTGAGGGAGTCTTGTCGTTATCCTCTGGAGTTTAACTGGAATAATATCTCCTTGAAAGAACATGAACCCAAGGGTAGGGTGGAGCACTACTGCCTTGACGTTTTTTTCCTAAGCTGGTGGGTTTTCGGTCATTTTATTTCCCTTTTTGTTGCCTTCTGGCCCTTGTTTCTTTTATTCAGTTCCCCCACATCTGAGAGTTGCTCGATATTATTAGGTATTCGGTGTGTAATTATTCTTCTCTCGCGGTTACTATTATTGCTACTATTATTGTTATTTAGTAAAGAAAGTATTAATATATTACCTACAACGACTAGAGACCTCCAACAAGAAGCTACTAAAAGACTAACTCAACTTCTTTCTCTCCATCTCTTTTACCTCCATCTTCTTTTTTCATCTCTTTTTCTTCTTCCTCTTTCTTCCCCCCTCCTCTTATCTTCTTCTTCTTCTTCTTCCTCCTTCAATTTGCAGCTCTCATTTAAGCTACCCCTCCTTCTTTCCTCGATCCCTCCTCCTCCCCCTGATCATTCCTTCAGGCTCATCGGTCAAACAACATTGATTTTTTCATCGCTTGTTTTGTCATTCTCTCCCTCTTTGTGGTCAGATATCTTGGTGCTTTTTGCCTCATACTTTATGACACGCTGGAAGACACCGAAGAAATCCACAATAACCCCCTAGGAGAACATCTTTGTTCTCTTGAGAAAAGACGCCAACTCAGCAGCTTCCAATTACTTGAGTCAACTTGAGTTGCCCCCCTTTTCTGCCTCTCTTTGGCTTACCACTTGTGGGAAATCGCATCACCCGATTCAAACCCCCCCTTTTAACATCAGATAATCTTCATTTCAAGAAATTCAAAAAAAGAGAAAAAATCAAAATTAGCAGCAAAAAAAAGCCACTGTGGAAACGTACGGGTAAACCCTCGTTTTTGTTGAAGCTTCGAGGTGTGTTTTGTGGTAGTCGCTTGTATGGCATTTGGGGTCCCCCGACAGCTCCCATCCGCTTACTTGGTGCTTCCCCTCTCCTCCTCCTAAACCCCCCATTCCGTCAAGCTTCTTCCTCTCCTTTGGTTTTCGCCATCCGTGCTGCAGAGGCTGTCCCTCTCAACCCATGCTCCGGCGCTCTTCAGTAGTTGCAATCTTGTTCGTGTGAATATTTTTTCGCCTTGCTGTTTTTGATTTTTTTCTTCTTCATCCAAGCTTCAACAAGACAGTCACTGTTTTGCCGGCCACTCCCTTTTAACCGCCAAACCCACTGTGCAAAAGGAGAGGAGTCTCAATCAGGGAATAGAGCATCAGGACGTCATCCAGCAATTCCCTCCAAATCAAACGATCATTTCCGAGGTCAGTTCGAGCTATCTTGATCTTAAGTCCATATTCTTTTGATCTCTTCCTCATTGAGTCTTGTGATTCCACGTGGATCTCGCTCTTTCCTGGATTTTTCTCCTCCCTCCACCCATTTCCCTTTGTTCCTTCCCATCGTGTCAATCCTTCGCCTTATGGTTGCTTCAATGTGGTAGTCGCAGTTCACCTTTGATACGGATGACACAGATGCCATTTCCCATCTGCTTCTTTTCGCCTTGAGAGCCGTTGATAGCTCGCCCAGTTCTTGCTTTGTCTCCTCTTCCCTGTCCCACCTTGCAGTAACTAACCTATCGTCGTTCTTATCCAGTAGCCTACAAAACCACCTTTCGTTCCTACAAGCTTCCTCCGATCGGCTCAGAGCAATTCTCTACCTACAGATATTACCCTACCATCCGCAACATTCCTTCATCTCATCACAGGGTGGATCGCTCACTCTAGGAATTTTATCCCAACACCCAGATAATTTTTTCCATAAAGCCTGAGAACATGGACCAACAGGGTCAGTCCGGGGTTCCCGGACCTGCGGGGAGAAAACTCCACATAGCCCATAGGAGGAGCCCATCTGAGCTCACTCCTCTCATGAGTATGTCCGAGTCACTAGTCATTCGAATTATCATTTTACTAATGGCAATGACAGTGGAACAACTCGCAATCCAACAGCAGATCGAGCTGCTTCAGCAACAACAACAGCAAATCGCGGCGACACATCAACAATACGTTAACATGGGTCTTCTACAACCACAGCAACTTGGCCAAGTGTCCGCATTCTCCCCATCGCTCCAAGGTGGTGGCGCATCTATGAGTGGTGTTTCCCCTCAGCTTAGTGCCTTCCAGTTCCCCCAAGTTGGTCAGCAGCAGCTCGGTGTCCCCCAACATTCTCATCGCCGAAATCAGTCTGCCCTCCCGGGCCTTGGAATGGGACCTCCTCCCGCTCCATCTTCCGGGGCTTCGGGATATTCCGACTTCAACCAACAGCAGCAAGGAAACCAACAACAAAAGAACGAGAACGGAGGTCACGGCCGTGCTCGCGGAGGTCCCCCCAATGGTGGGGGTGGCCACCAACGCCGCCATTCTCTTGCTCTTCCTGAAGCTAAAAAGGCAGCCGAACTCGCGCAACAAAAGAGAACTGCATCAGGGTTCCAGTTCCCTGCCCCGGGGGCGGCTGGCGAATCATCGGAAAATACCCCAACATCGGACGACAAATCCACCCCAGGCATTACGCAGCCTCCACAGGGTCTTGGCCTTCACCGGGCAGGAAATATTCGGGCTGGTTCACATGGACGAAGCCAGTCGATGGCTGTCGGTGGAAACCGAGGATCCCTTTCTGGCCGTGGTGCTGGTGGTTTCCAATTTCCTGCCAACGATGGATCTGGCGGTTCAGAAAACCGACGCGGCAGTCAACCCGCACACGCTCGTACTTCATCGAGGAATTTTGACAGCAACTGGCGTCAGCCTAATAACCAGAATCAGGGACAGGATCAACAGAAAAGCTTCGGTCAGCAGAGCGGCGGGTTCCAGCCCGGTCATCGTGCTCGCGGCTCCATTAACCAGTCGATTGGATCCATTGGTCAGTTCCAGTATCCTGGCCAGCCCCAGTTAATCCAACTGCCCCAAGGCCAGGTGGTTATGGCCCCGCCGCAAATGTTTGGCGGTGGACAGCAGCTTAACCCCCTACAACTCGCACAGCTCCAAGCACTTCAGCAAAATGGTCAACTCAATGGCCAGAATCTTGGCGGTCTTCAAGCGAGTCAGCACGCTCCACCTCAGCTGTCTGCTCAGCAGCAGCAGCAACAGCAGCAGCAGCAGCGGAAAACTTTGTTCACACCGTATCTTCCCCAGGCAAACCTTCCTGCACTTTTAAGCAATGGCCAGCTCGTCGCCGGTATTCTCCGAGTAAACAAGAAAAATCGTTCCGATGCGTATGTGACAACCCCGGATCTGGATGCAGATATTTTCATCTGCGGTAGTAAGGACCGGAACCGCGCTCTCGAGGGTGATTATGTTGCTGTGGAACTCCTCGATGTCGATGAGGTGTGGAGTCAGAAGAGAGAGAAAGAGGAGAAGAAGAAACGCAAGGATATCACGGACTCTCGCTCGGGCAGCACCGCCGGGACAGAAAAGCTGTCCCGATCCGATTCAGGCCCCAACGGAGATCGTCAAGAGGTTGGGCCAGACGGCAGCATTCGTCGCCGTGGCAGTCTTCGTCAGCGCCCCACTCAGAAAAAGAACGATGACGTTGAAGTTGAGGGTCAAAGCCTGCTCTTGGTTGAGGAAGACGAGATCAGTGATGAGCAAAAGCCTTTGTACGCGGGGCACATCGTGGCAGTTATCGAACGAATTGCCGGCCAGATGTTTTCTGGAACTCTTGGTCTACTCCGCCCCAGTAGCCAGGCAACGAAGGAGAAGCAGGAAGCCGAGAGACTTGCGAGAGATGGTACGCATGGTCGTCAACAACAAGACCGCCACCAGGAGAAACCGAAGATCGTATGGTTCAAGCCTACTGACAAGCGTGTCCCGTTGATCGCAATTCCTACTGAACAAGCTCCCCGTGACTTTGTTGAAAAACACCAGGAATATGCCAACCGCATCTTCGTAGCCTGCATTAAACGATGGCCGATTACCTCTCTGCATCCATTTGGAACTCTCGTCGAGCAACTCGGGGAGATGGGCGATCTCAAAGTGGAAACCGAGGCACTTCTTCGGGACAACAACTTTGGCTCGGACGAATTTTCCGATGCTGTCCTCAAGAGCATTGGTTGGGACAACTGGTCGATCTCCAGTGAGAGCGATATTTCCTCTCGTCGTGATTTCCGCCAGGAGGTGACCTTTACCATTGATCCTACTGGTACAAAGGTGCTTGATAGTGCTTACCATTTCAAGCCAACTGCGGATGGGAAAGTGGAGATTGGTATCCACGTCGCAGACATCGCCCACTTCGTCAAAGCTAACTCACTCGTGGACCGGGAGGCTAAGAAGCGGGGCACCGCCGTTTATCTTGTTGACCGGCTGGTGAACATGTTGCCCACGCGCATCTCAACAGACTTGTGCTCTCTTCTTCCAGGACAGGACCGACTGACCGTCAGCGTCGTTTTCAAGGCCAGCCCAGAAACGGGTGTTGTCGACGACGATGTGTGGATCGGGAAAGGCATTATCAAGAGTTCGGCCCAGTTGACCTATGACGAAGTAGAGTCGGTGGTCAACGGAACCTCGGGTATCACACTCTCTGGGGTTACGATCGATACTGTTAGAGCGCTACAGGTAAGTAACTTTCAAATTCTTAATCCCGGATCTGAATCAGAAATCTAATCATTTTCATTTCAAGGAAATCACATCGAAATTCCGTGAAGCAAGACTTGGTAACCGCGTCTCGAATATCCCCCCTCTGCGTCTGCTGTATCAGCTAGACGACGAGAACGTACCCGTGGAAGGCAACATTTTCGATTCTTCTGCCGTGCGGGAGCTTGTGGAGGAACTTGGTCATAAGGCAAACTTCTTGGTCGCCCGTAAATTGGTTACTGCATTGCCTGACAAGGCGTTCCTCCGCCGTCAAACTCCGCCTAACTCTCGCCGTCTTCATTCATTTGTCGATAGGATGAACCGGCTTGGTTTCGGCTTAGACTCAACAAGTAGTGGAAGCTTGCAGAGCAGTCTCTGCAAAGTCCAGGACGGCGACCTGCGCAAGGTTAGTTCCCACCCTCCAATGCAAGTAGAAATGATCCTGAAAAATTAATCTCGCTCATTCTTTTTTTCGTACAGGGTATGGAAACTATACTCGTTAAGGCCATGCAGCGCGCGAAGTACTACGTTGGTGGCAGTGTCCAGGATGAGCAGCGCCAGCATTACACGCTCAACCTACCCGTCTATACTCATTTTACCAATCCTTTCCGCCGCTATTCTGATATCATTGTTCATCGTCAGCTGGAAGCTATTTTGTCCGATGGCGCTATTGAGTTCTCAGACGACACTGAGTCACTCAATAAGACCGCGGATCTCTGCAATAACAAGAAGGATTCAGCCCTCAACGCTCAAGAGCAAAGTGTCCATATCGAAGCGTGCCGCAATATGGACAAGGAGCGCCAAGAAATAGGTGGTGACCTGATCAGTGAGGGTATCGTTATTTGCGTCTACGAGTCTGCATTTGATGTTCTCATTCCAGAATATGGCTTTGAGAAGCGTGTCCACTGCGACCAGCTGCCCTTGAAGAAGGCAGAGTACCGCAAGGAGACACGGGTTTTGGAGCTCTATTGGGAAAAGGGTGTTCCATCATCCGCTTACATTCCGGAGGATGAGAGACCTAAACCAGCGAACTCTCGCGCCGCCCAAGCTGCTGCCGCTGCACGCGAAGCAGAGGCCGCCAGGGAGCGCGCTAGAGAAAGAGAAGAGGCCTTGCGGAGACAGACAGAAACTGGAACAATGTCTGCCGACGATGTGGATGCTCTCTTTGATGACGATGATGACGTATCTGAAGTCACCGAGATGGCAGCCGGCGTGTCGTTGAACTCTTCTGCCGATCGCTCGACCCAGAGCATGCCACCCTCGCCCACCCGCAATGAGCATCTCCAACAAATGCCCCATCGGACGCGCTCCGACCCCAAGATTGCAACCAGCACAGCCGATGCTCCGGAAGCTAAACTGACGAATAAGGAGAAATACCTTCGACTGTTCAAGCTCAGGGAAGAAGGCGGAGAGTATATTCAAGATGTCACCGAGATGACTCGGGTACCCATCATTCTCAAGACCGATCTGAGCAAGAGTCCTCCGTAAGATCCCCATTTTTTATGCTCTTAAACTGTTGGTTTCCATTTGAATATAAACTAACACCAAGCTATAGTTGTCTCACTATCCGCTCGGTGAACCCCTACGCATTGTAGAGGACCGAGAATATGAGTTCTCTCTATTGATCGATATGTTTATAGTACAGATCTTAGCCTATTTGGCATTTTTCCAGCGATCGATGATATACAAGGCTACCATGTAGTGTGGCCATTGTTGGTGTTGCCAGACTACAACCGGCCGTCATATGATTGCGGACCTCTCTTACTCTGGGTAATATTGCTTAATCAGTCTAGCGTCCTGTCTGTTCTTTGTCTTTATAATAGTTTGGGCCCGCCCAGATCAAGTTGGTGGGCCGATTGTGTTGAGTTTGTTTAAATATCGGTCTCGAGGTGATTTGGTGGATGCAAGCCACTAAGCAAGCGTTTGAAGTATATTCATACCTCGGAAGAGGCTTATTCCTCTAGTTCAGGAAGTTCCAATTCCAGAGGGTTAATGAACGAGGGACGAGGTGTGCGAGATCAGGGGTGGTTCTACTGATGGATTGGAAGGAAGACAGTTCGGGCACAAGACCTTAGGAAAAAATTGTTCGTTCGTCCTAGATATTTGCATAACTTATCTTTAACTGGTGGTATTCGGACCTTCTTGTATTGCGTTCTATTCAAGTAGCGGGTTCTTCCCATGAATGCAGCCCACGGTCTATTTTAGGCTAAATCTCGTCCACTTGGTCATTTGGTCCCTGAAAGCACACATCAAGATCTTAGATTTTCAATCAATCTATCATTTATGGTCCTCCAACACTAGACCTACAAGCGGAAATTTGAGAAGCATGAAAATGAATTCATTTATAATATACTGATAAAATAAACCCCAAATTCCTCCATGGCACCTAAATAAATCAATCCTGCTCACTTAGTTTGAACGCTTGTGTAATCAAATGCATCATGCAATAATAGCCAATTTTCCCCCAAAACGCCAGTTATAGTCAAGCCGGCTACCTATCACTCAGTAAAATGCTTGTGTTGGAAAAAATTAAATCACAAAAACAATGCCTATATGCAGTATCCATTATAATCTGCGGATGCCTATGCGAGGTTTTGTCTTCTTCGGGTTTGATGACGAAACTTTCCGTAACCCGGAGGTGAGCTTTGACAATTTCGAACTGGAAGAAATTGATGTCAATAATGAGTTATTGACGGGAAGCGAATGGTTAGGATGGTGTTCTTGGATGAGCAAATCGGGCTCTTTAAGACCATGATTCAGGGAGGATCCGTGGTTTTCCTTGCCGTCGCTGCTTAGATGAGGGTTTTCTGGGATGTCCTGGTATATCCTTATGTCATCCCGAATGCGCCCAGAGGCATTCGTACTTCTGCTGAGGATGGAGAGCTTCGGAGATTTCCTCTGTGGGGAAGGATCTCGCTCTGGGGAATCGGCCGGGCAGTTGGCGGCAATGTTCCTTTCCGAAGCTGTCATTCCATCCAAATCGATATTGTCTGTGTCCATAGCGAATGGGTCCGGTTCCATTGTCATTGTTAGAACAGATAGTGGCCGTTTTCCGTGGGCGTTCTTCCTAGCGCTGGGGGGTGCCAATTTGGCCGGGGCGGGGGAGAGTGAGGGATCGTTTTCTTTGGAGGCACTGGCAAAATCCTCGTTCTCGTCATCTGAGACAGCTAGGGACATATTTTCAGCATCGTGCAATTGGTCGTCCGACTGGTATCCCAGGTCATCGTGGTCCCATGCTTGAGGTATCGACCGTGATGATCCACCATTACTGTTGCCTTCTTTCCGAGGCTGTTTCTTCTTCATCGTCAATGACTGGATTCTAGTGCCTTTCCGTGATCGCAAACTGCGGGAGTCCTCTTGTTCGGGGATTGTCGTGCCGGACTCCTCTCCTCGCATTTTCGCCTCAGTCACAACCTTTTTCAAGTCCGAGGGAACGGGAGCATGGATCGATGTCATCAACTTGGCCTGCCGGGAAAAAGCATCATAGTTTTCCTGAAGTAGAGCACCAGCTGTCGAATTAAGTGCGGAATCCGGGTTCGGGTAAATAAGCAAACATGATATTGTCTACAACGCAGTAAAGGATATATTGTCAGAATATGTAACACTTCTGTTTGAAGATACCAAAAAGGCCGGGGAGAGATTATCCGTCAGCTGCACTTACAATTAAAACGTCTTTCAGTGTAAGAGTCGACTTCCAGTCTCGCTTGAGAGTATCCACGCATACTGCACCCGTTGACTCCTCCACGTTCGGGTGCCATATGCGGGTCTTGAAAGTGGCCTTTGGAGGGCTCTTCGGATAATCGTCCGGCATCTTCAGGTGTAATCGCCATAGCCCTTGTGAATATGGTGTACCCTGTGGACCGGCCAACAGGGTTGTAAGTTGGGTTAAGTCATCGGCGCTCGAATCATCGGAAGGAAATAGGTAGTTTGGAGGGAGGTCTTCATGGAGAACGGCATGGTCCGTGGCGAGACGTCGCAGCTTCGAGACCTAGAACCCGGGAGACAAGTTAGTATTTCAGCTCGCTATTATATAGAGATATTTGCAATCAAGAGACAGGCGACAAACCATTTTGCGTTTTAGGTCAGGGCAATAGACCGAAGCAAACTATTCCCGGGTTTGAGTTGTGACAATGGTAGATGGTTCGGGATGCGGTCACTGCAGGGCGATCGCCTCCTAGTCACGAATAAAGCAAAAACTGTTAGGGCCAATCCGGCTAGTAAGGTGCGAGGATAGTCTGAAGCCAAATAATAGGTGTCAATCAAAGGGGTTGTTCGGGCTGGATTTGAAACCCGGTACTCCGTCGTGTGCTGGCTTTTCTTCGGGCTTTTTCTTTGTTTTGATGATGTGTTGAACCCAGCAACACGAGACTAACGAGTTAGTGGTCACCCGGCGGCCTTAGTAACGCGTGGTGTGCACGTGACTTGCGCGTTCCTCGACGCGTTTGAGGAAATGCAATTTTCCCATTACTGGTTTAGCGCCGTAATACCACTACCAATCACATGATTCTGTACATGATTATCCCACTCTGTCGGCTCATCCCTAGGAATTGAATGTCCCCCTCCAGTCAGCTTTAGGGTATGAGTATAGACTAGATGAAGATTGGAAGCCTTTGGTTTATTGTGATTCTGGATCTTAGTTGGATTTCACGAGGAAGAGGGGAGGGCGGTTGAAACGAATCCAAGAGCTGTCCTATGTTTGAAATATATCCAAGGAGTCCGAGTGTCGTTTCGCAGTCCCACTTGCCATCATCCATCATTCGTCGACTCTGTTTGCAAAAGAGCTATTGTTCAATGATGGTATTAATTAATATTATTAAAGAAAAGACCCATGTGCGCCATATTTATGCCTCTTGAATGACATGGAATAACCTTTTGATAATCAGAAAAAGAGAGAAAACGGTCCCCGGAATAATACACATTCCCTAGAAGGAGAAACCAAAAATATATCCATAATTCTCGTAACAATATCCCCCTTTCCCTTGGCCAAAGGCCAAATGTATCGGAGGAAAAGCAATGGAGTCTGACCCAGAGTTGAGAGTCGGGTTGCGGCTTTGACCAGCTCACAGGAAGGCGACAAGAGCAGCACCAGCTAGACCGGCCGCCGACAAGCCAAGTGGGCCGCCGGTTGCAAGGGGAACGGCAGCATTCGGAGTAGAGCTAGTCGGGGTTGAGCTAGCAGAGCTGTCGGAATCGCTGGTTGAGGACGAATCGTCCGAGTCAGTAGTCGTGGAGTGGCTCTTGGTAGTCGTGGTAACTCCACTAGAGATAGCAGAAGAGCTGCCGGCAACGCCGCTAGATGTTCCGGTAGGGGCGAGTCCGGTTGCGCTTGGGATAAGTGGCTGCGAGGTAATGGAAGCAGCCTGGAAGATGTATATGTTAGACCATATGATGATACAGTGAGAGCGTGAGCGGGAAACTTACTGGAAAAGAGGACTGGGCAGCCGCGAGAGCGGAGAAAGCGATGACAAAGATAGAAGCACGCATTTTGAACGTTAAAAGGTTGTCAGAGCACGAAGGCTAAAAGAATGTACTGAGTGAGTGGATATAGATCCTCAAGGAGGACGGATGGGTTGTTCTTTGAGGACTGGAATGGAAGAGCGAGAGTGGAAGGTAGGCACACTTTATATCAATTTCCACAGAAGGAGATTCCTCCAAGCCTAAATGACAGGTGCAAACCGGTCATTTAAATAATGGACGGGGCATGCAAAACAAGTACCATGCCTGCGGGCTTTGTTCCTCGCCAACCATCAGCCCTGCCTGCACCTCCTAGTGGCGATCGAGGCCATAGGATCCACCTCACAAGGGGCGAGGACCGGAACAACATCGTGACCCGCTTCTGGCATCTCCTGGCGAGCCCATCTCTATGGTTGGACCCAGGAAAATGAGTCTAGACTCCGGGGGGCGATGCTTCGCCTGAGGCTCTGCATGAAGCTATCGGAGGAGCTGTGTATAAGAAGAAGTAAGTAATATTAATATTAGTAACGAAATGTCTTCACTCCCACTGAGCAGGAGTTCAGATACCACTAACAATAATAAAATAATAATTCCATTAAAGAAGACGACAATAAATCCATGAACCACGACAGGATCTTCTCTGCGTGGACAACCAAGCTTGGTTGAGGTTTGCGTATGCTTCATCTATTTTTGGGCGTAACTCGCGTCAGCTGGTGTGTCCACTGGCCTCTGATTCCCCGGCCAATGACCCTCTTTTTCTCTAGATCTACAGTCGGCTCTGTCTGATCTATACTAGGTAGTACGTACTCGGTGCTGAGCACATTATTCATTTGTTGGATTTTGCGCAATAATGTGGACTTGTTTGGGTCAACGCTGTTTTGTCTTGTTTTGTTTTCCTTTTGTTTTCCTTTTGTTTTCCTTTTGTTTTCCTTTTGATTTCTTTTTTTTATTTTTTATTTTTTTCTGTTTCTTCCTCAAACAGCCCATACATGCAGCGTTTGTCTCCTGAAAAGGCTTTCCCCCTAACCCCCGATTCACCAAGTGAAAAAGGGGAGAGAGAAAATAAACCCAAACAAGCTCTCCTTCGCATGCACACTTAAATTGGCACTCGATACTGGGTCTAGGGACTAAATTCATCTCCTTCGACTTTCAGGCTGGAGCCCGGGGTCAAGCCACAAATACATAAAACAGTCCCCTTCTCGGTGGTTGGCGAGGGGACGGTGCATGTCTCCAGAAAGTTGGCGCAAGAGTCTTACGATGCCCATCCCAGTAGGAACCTGAACTTAATGATCTTTGGATTTCTTGTTAACGACTGCTGAGCAAATAGCAGTGTTTTTTAGATTTCGGAATGGATTCATCCATTCATTAAGTATTTACTTTACTTATTATGACTTATGATGGGCCTAATGTCCCGATACCAGTGCTGAGACTGCATAAAGGTTTGGAAGTCGAGGCACCACCTCCTGCTTGAGAAAGGACTGGAATGTACGTGGCACAAAAACACTCCACAGCCCATACCGAGGTATGCGAGGAACCGGGGGTTGCATCCAAGGGCAAGCAGGGTTTGGGTGCGTTGATGATCAGTTTACGTACCACATCCTCCAAGACATTATTCAGGTCCAGAACAAACAGTCTTCCGTAAGGTACAGCACAGGGACTGGAGCGAAACTAGGTACCTAGGGAGGTACTTAGAATCAGGCACTCCCCATTAATTATTGCCATTCGTCCGCGACGGGTTAATTGATGCAAGGGATATTTTTCATTATATCGGAAAGGCTTCACCTCCAGTAAAATAGGCCTGTCAATAATTGCGAATGGGCTCTCGTAATAATAGAAGACATGGATTTGCAGCCGTCTTCATCTCATAATTTCCCGCCTCAAGTGAATTTAATATTCCCTCAGGAGTGCAGTAGATCGCTGTCAACCCCCGTCATGCGAACTCCACTCAGGTCTAGAATCTAGCTTTAGTGAGCTGGTTCCTGCTGCCATCTCTAAAATTATTGGAATTACTGTATAAGAAAAGATAAAGATTTTCCACAAACAGTGTATAGTGTGAGGGAGCCTAGATTTGAGTGTCTTAACTCTAAAGGACTCCCAGGACAGTGGCACTGTCATTGCCTCAATGCTTGCTTGGCTTTCTTTCTAAAACACTGCAGTGTACTCTCCTCTATCTTGATACCTTGGCACTTCAGTCCTTATTTTATCCCTTAAACCCGGGCGAACACCCAAGGAGTGTTAAGTTTACCTTTATCCAGATTAGGGATACAAAAGTTAACCCAGATGGTTGACCTTGTTGTGTAGCCATCGGATTCGATGCCCATAACCACGAGGTCACAAGGAGGAAGCGTTGCAATGAAGGAGTCAAAACCCTCCCATTAGAGATCCAGGCAGAAGAAAACAGCCACCCAAGATATTTAATTATGAATCTATCTTCTTTGCTGTGTACAAACTCCAATGCTCCAAGACTCTTGTAATCTAACAATGTCTATCAACCCTTCAAGCCGGTGCCGGTTCGCATCCAGTCAGCAAACTCTTTTCGCTTAGCCTATTCAAACCAGTCAGTCAACCAGCCATCGACACTTCCCTCAAACAATAGGGATCGAATAGTGGAATCTCGCTCACCCGCACATCCCAAAAGCTATACCGCTCCTCCAGCTGACGGAACGGGTTCCTCCCACCACCTTCTTTCTCAATCTCCGCTGCCCATTCGCTCCAGCTGATAGGCTTCAATTTCTCCGCTCCCAGGACAAGCCCTATAGACACGATCACCAGGGACACGAGAGCTTCGATCACGATGTCTTGCGGGAGAGCGGTCGAGGCAGAGGACAGGTGCACATTGCTGTAGAGAACGGTGTGTTCGTGTGCGGAGTAGCCACTAATTCGTAAAGGAATGTAAGCACCCACTCATCATTACTCTGGTCCCGTCTGGGAAACAGGGAGAAAGGCTCAACGTACGCATGGGCGAGCAGGACGAGCCCGAAGAGGGTGATCAGGCGGGATCCGAAGCCCATTGTAGGGATTGTATATTTGTCGGCTTCGAGGAAGAGATTTGCCTAGCTTGGTATTTCTCCTAATTTAGTTGACGTCCGTAGATGATGGAGATCGCGGACAGATATGTTCAACTTTAGCCGGTCATCAATCCAGCTTGCTCTCTCCAAGTCACGGATCGAAGCTTGGTTCCGCCATTACCCACTAATCCTATTTTGTATATTATCACGTGATTATATCTGCCCCTCCACGCATTCATAGTGATACCATCGTCCAGACTTAATTGGAGGGGTTTTCATGTGGATAGGTACCGTAGTTTTGATAAAAGTAGATAAACTTTGTGAGGATCTGTAAATTTAGAGTAGGTTTATGGCTCGTTAACTCGTGTAGATGATCAACCAGCATGTTTACATGTTTCGAAATTCAATTGAAGAAAGCTGTGCTGGTAGAATATATTTTGCTTCCTTACCCACTAAATTTAACCAGGCAGGTACGAAGCGCTGCTGCAGGAGACGAGAAGAGCCTAGAGCATGCGTGTGAACTGTGTTTTGTTACAGGTCGAAGTGAGTTATCACCCCGCAGTGGCCCAAACCTATGCCACTCGGGCATCACCATCGACCGCCCCATCATGGAGGGGTAAGATTTAGATAGAGCACGCAGGAGGGAACATGGAGAGAGGAGCATTGGGAAAGAAATCAGAAAATCGGGTATTTTGGTTTGATTCTTTATTTGATTTTCATCAAAATGACCAGTTTTAGACCAGGTCAGGGTCTAGGTATTTATTTAAAATTCATGACACTACATTTCCATGGGATAACATCAATAATCCATCATCACACCATAGTTCTTCATAAATGGACATTTCAATCACAGCTTCTGCATAGCGGCCTAGAGGGAAAAATATTAGTATCCATATTGTATTGCATTGCAATTGCGGAGAGCTCAAAACTTACAACATCGGTAGACTGGACATGGTCCTCATCTTCCTCGATCTGCTGCTGCAGGTCATCAACGGAGACCTTCTCGTCCTCGATGACAACGTTGATCTGGAGCTTCTTGATACCGAAACCAACGGCAACCAGCTTAGAGGCACCCCAAACGAGACCGTCCATCTCAATAGCACGGACATTCTCCTCCATCTCCTTAAGGTCGGTCTCATCATCTAGATGGAATTAGTAAAGTGAAACGCCAGATGCAAGGGGTCAGAAACATACCCCAGGGCTTGACTTCGAGAGTGACAATGGACTTGGCGGCAGCCTTGGGCTTGCCCTCCTTCTTCTTCTTGTACTCAGCGAGACGAGCCTCACGCTGCTTCACAACCTCAGGGTCTTCCTCCTCGGAATCGCTGCCAAAGAGGTCCATGTCATCATCATCATCCTCAGGCTTGTCCTTGGGGTTGACGGGGAGCTCAGCGGACTCAGGGCCGTAGGTAGTGAAGGCCTGGGTGGCATCGCCGGGGAGAGTGGAGAACTCGCTCTCATAAGAGGCAATGTGCTTGTACCAACGAGCAACGTTGGGGTACTTAGCAGCGTCAGGAGCGCTGGAGATGGCCTTGAAGGTCACGACATCGGCCTGGGAAGGAGCATGGCTATGAGCAGGGTTAGCTGAACGCCCAAAAGGGTATTTTTAATAATGAAAAGTGGCAGTTCACAAAAGCAAGCGAGCAAGCAAGAAACAAAGAAGAATTTTCCAAGTAGATCAGAAACGCGATTTCTCGCAATTGTGTTTAATCTCGCAGCGGGGTCTTAAGCCGCCTCATAAACACGGACCAATTTGATTTCATCATACAAACAAGGAACGTTGAGAGGAATAGCAAGGGGGAAACATGAGGAGGAAATTGACAGAAGGTGAGTCTTACCCAACAACGTAGCTTCGAGAAGCAAACCACTTGTCGGCAACTGAGGGGTAGGATTAGTTACTGAAGAGGGGGGAAAGAAATAAAACCAAAAGGGACTTACGGGTAAGGCCAGCCTCAGAAACAAAGTCGGTGAAACCCATTGTGAAGGATTATATGTGAGTGAAGAGTGAGTGGTGGTTGGGAAAGGGGAGGAGAAAAGGAGGAAGATTTTAAATAGGAGGGGGAAAATGTGGTCAGTATTTTTTTTTAGCGGGATGGTCTAAGTTATGAATTTTTTTCGGCGGGCACCAATGGGGCTGCACGTGATTTGGACGGTGACGGAGCTTCTCTCTTGCTGGAAGCTTCCGCCACTCACCATCGCCGCTGGGGTGGAGCTTTCCAGAAGCCTCGCGATGTCTGGTCGGCCCGGCTATATAAGGATGTCATCGACTCGAGTCGGCGTGGACAAAGCTTGACGTAGGGCTTTTGTCCGAGCACCTTTTCTAGCAACGAGTAACGACCATGGCCTCGAGGCTGCAGCTCAGTCGCAGTCGGCTGCTTCGACCGCCGACTTTGCGATCACCGAACCGACTGCTACACCCGTCTCCGACGTCACCGCGGTTGCTCCCGCGAGCCCAATTGCTCCCAGCCGGAGTGGGCAGCATCACCCATAACCAGACAATTCTATCTGTCCGAAACTATGCCACAGGTCGGCCTCATCCTCCGGGCGGCACGCACCGCATGAACTTGGGTGGCGAGCCGGAAAAATCAGCACTAGAACAATATGGCGTTGACCTTACCGCTAAAGCTAAGGCTGGTAAACTTGACCCGGTTATTGGAAGGGACGCGGAGATACACCGAACTATTCAGATTTTATCAAGACGAACAAAGAATAATCCCGTTCTTATCGGAGCGGCAGGTACCGGCAAAACGGCGGTTCTCGAAGGCCTAGCACAGAGGATTGTGCAAGGCGACGTTCCGGAAAGCATCAAAGACAAACGTGTAATTTCGCTCGACCTCGGATCGCTCATAGCTGGCGCGAAGTTTCGGGGAGACTTTGAAGAACGTCTAAAATCCGTTCTCAAGGAGGTGGAGGAAGCGCAGGGGGGCGTGATACTTTTCATCGACGAGCTTCACACACTACTTGGGTTAGGCAAAGCGGAGGGCAGCATTGATGCAAGCAACCTGTTAAAGCCGGCCCTTTCTCGAGGCGATCTGCAATGCTGCGGTGCCACAACATTGAACGAATATAGGCTGATCGAGAAGGATGTTGCCTTGGCTAGACGATTCCAACCAATTCAGGTTGGCGAACCATCGGTTGCGGCTACCATCTCAATTCTCCGTGGCATCAAGAATAAATATGAAGTACACCATGGTGTACGGATTACCGACGGCGCCCTGGTGGCAGCAGCAACCTACAGCAACCGATATATTACCGACCGCTTTCTGCCTGACAAGGCCATCGACCTGGTGGATGAAGCCGCCTCTGCCCTGCGGTTGCAGCAGGAATCGAAACCAGACGTAATTCGAGAGCTAGACCGAGACATTACCACTATTCAAATCGAACTTGAGTCTCTCCGGAAAGAAACCGATGTAAGCAGCCGCGAGAGGCGTGAGAAGCTTCAAGAAGATCTGAAAGCCAAGCAAGAGGAAGCCGCCAAATTGACTGAAGTTTGGGAGAAAGAGAAGGCTGAGATTGGGGATCTCAAGCGTACTAAAGAAGAATTGGAACGTGCACGCTTCGAACTAGAGCAAGCCCAAAGAGAAGGTAACTTCGCAAAGGCTGGGGAGCTCCGATATTCGAAGATTCCGAGCCTTGAGGCCAAGCTACCCAAGGACGGCGAGGAACAAACTTCCGGCACTCAGACAGGTCTAATTCATGACTCTGTCACTGCCGATGACATTGGAAACGTCGTTTCGCGAACGACTGGTATTCCGGTCTCGAAACTCATGGCTGGGGAGGTTGAAAAACTTATTCGAATGGAGGAGACCCTGAGAAAGTCTGTTCGGGGCCAGGATGAGGCCCTCTCTGCAGTGGCAAATGCTGTTCGTATGCAGCGGGCAGGCCTTAGCGGAGAAAACCGACCACTCGCTTCGTTTATGTTCCTTGGCCCTACTGGTGTCGGAAAGACCGAGCTTTGTAAGAAGATGGCCGAGTTCTTGTTCTCCACTGAGACTGCTGTTGTGAGATTCGACATGAGCGAGTTCCAAGAAAAACACACCATCAGCCGTTTGATCGGCTCTCCCGCAGGCTACATTGGTTATGACGATGCTGGACAGCTTACGGAGGCCGTGAGACGCAAGCCGTATGCTGTTCTATTGTTCGATGAGTTTGAGAAAGCTCATCGCGATATCTCGGCTCTCCTACTGCAAGTTCTGGATGAGGGTTTCCTGACCGATTCCCAGGGCCACAAAGTCGATTTCAGAAATACTCTTATTGTGCTTACATCTAATCTTGGAGCTGACATTCTCGTGGGTGCAGACCCCCTGCATTCATTTAAGAATACCAAGGAAGACGAATTGTCCCCTGATATTAAGACCGCTGTTATGGATGTGGTCCAGTCAGCCTACCCACCAGAGTTCCTCAATCGTATCGACGAATTCATTATCTTCAAGAGACTCTCGCGCGAGGCTCTACGGGATATTGTCGATATTAGGATAAAAGAGCTCCAGGGGAGATTGGATGACCGACGGATAACTTTGCAGGCCAACAATGAGATCAAGGACTGGCTCTGTGAAAAGGGTTATGATCCTAAGTTTGGAGCTCGGCCTCTCAACCGCCTGATATCGAAGGAAATCGGCAATAGACTCGCGGATAAGATCATTCGTGGCGAAGTTTCATCCGGGCAAACCGCTCATGTCTCTCTCAATGCCAACAAAGATGGACTGGAAGTAACGGTAGCTGGTGCGGAACCTGAAAAAGCTCAATAGGTCAAGGTGCTTGATATCTATCTCTTCTCTGGTGTTTGGAGCACGGTTTGGAGTTTGTGCGGTGTTGGGTTTTGTTAACATTCTGCCATGATGTAATTTTTTTAAATGTACCATATATTATCATACCTTCTCCCTATATGTACAATGTGTGAATGAGAAATGATTGACAACTCTACTCTGCCTGGACTATAGATGAGTGGGCATGGTTGTAACCTTAGAGGCCTGAGGCCTCTGCTCTCCACCAATTCCAGAACCCACTGGCGAGTAACTCGTTACCATACCTACATATCTGCCCATCTGGACCTAAGATTCCCAATGACTTCATAGATCCGATGCTATGTATTCCATTAGAAAAAGAAAACGGCCTTCATATCATCCCCATGTCACCACATCTCGCCCTAGCGGCTCAGTATCTCACAGCCATGAGCGTGCGTCTTCTACGACGCCATCAACATCACAGATCAGCTCACAAAGGACTTCAAGACTACAACCATCCAGAACTAGTAGCTTTGTGGATCTTAGAGCGGACAGTGGCTTGGTTGAGCAGAATGTTGACGACGATGATTTTGAACAGGTTATCGTGGCTATTGACATGAAAGATTCTGGTACTGTTGGCTGCTCATATTATTCCGCTCAAGAGAGAAAGCTTTACCTGCTGGAAGACATCCGGCACTCCAACACAGAGATAATTGAAACCTGTTTTTATTGCCCTTCCCTATCTCACATCTTCGAAACTGACCAGCATTTAGTGATTCTCCAGACCAGACCCACGGTGCTCCTAACATCAGCTCGAATCGATTTACACGGCCAAACAAAACAAGAAACTGATCAAGATAATAGTTGGTGGAAGAGGTGTATCCAAAATCTTATGATAGTAACTCTTCTCCAGGCGCCCACTCGTACCTACCCTACCAAGTCGATGTGCGTCCGTCCCAAGAGTTCAATTATACGAACGCGAAGAACAAGCTGGTAGCTTTGGAACCGTCGACAAAACATGAAGAACATGTCAAGTTTCTAGTGCCCCATAATGGCTTGGCCGATACAGAGCAGCTAGAAGGAGAAAGCTTGGATTTCACACTACAAGAAGGCCGGTTCTTACACATCGCTAGCATTATTGATATGGAAAATAAAGTGACAATCGGTTGTGCGGGTGCTGTACTTATTTACCTGCAAAGGCGAAGGTCTTCAGATTCGGTACCTGGCGGTACAGCTTCAGACGCTTTTCAAGTCGCCTCATACGAAATGTCTTCTCTGAATGGGGCAATGTGAGTTCATATGCCTCTCCTCTGGTATATATGGAAGAAGGTTCACAACGAACTAGGTTCACCAACGCCCGAACTTTGATGTCACTTCAGATGCTCGAGTCAGAGTCTCACCCTAGTATGATCAATCAAGGCCCGGGGAGAAAATCATCTACTTCCAAAGAAGGCCTTTCGGTATATGGCCTATTCCAACGCTTCGCCTGTACTCCACAAGGAAAGCACACGTTAAGACAGATCTTCCTTCGACCATGTGCGGAACTCGACACCATTAATGAACGCCAGGCATTCATTAGTGTCTACATCCAACCTGATAATTATAATGCAATGAATAAGATGGTGAAAAGCTTGAGACATATAAAAAACCTCCGCAATGTGATTATCAACCTTCAGAAAGGAGTAAACACTGGAAGTGGGAAGATTTCCGGCTTCAAAACGACTGTTTGGGCTACATTACTGGCGGTATGCTTAATACATCGTGAATAATTTTTTATATAGCGACTCCGCTAATGCTCCCAGTTTGCTTTCTATGGAATTGATCTCCACGACGCCTTAAGGGAGACATGCTGCGTGAGCGAGATCAAGTTGTATAAGAAGGTAAGGGATTGTTCCCAAGATAATACCAGACGATACCGACAACAGAATAGGCACTTGGCGCGTTTGAAGCTGCCCAATTATACCGCGTTGGAAGGATGATCCAAGAAATTGTGAGTAAAAATCCTTAATACTACCATCTAAACACATGCTGATGGAACAAGGTTGATATTGATAGCTCTGATGAGCAAGGAAGAACCGTTGTGAAACCCGGGCTAGACCGAGAGCTTGACAGAATGAAGGACAGCTATGACGGGTTGAGTAGCCTGCTAAAGCAGGTGGCAATAGAGATAGCATCGACCATTCCCGAAAGCCTAGATATCGATGTTAACGTCATATATTTCCCTCAGCTAGGTTTTAGTATAGCCATGCCACTGAATGACAGGGGAGACGCAGCATTCCAGGGCTCTGAAGAAAACTGGGAGCTAATATTTACTACCGAAAACCGCGCCTATTTCAAGGACTTTAGGATGAAAGAGTTGGACGAGACACTCGGAGATATATACGGCCTTATATGTGGTAGGTCAAAGTCCTCTCTATGTTCCTATTCTCACTGATACAGCTTCGACCTAGATACGCTTACGAGTTTGACATGTTAGAGAAGGAAATTGAGATCGTCTATGAGCTCGCGCAAAGAGTTCTCCGCTATGAGAAGGTTCTCTTAGAAGCCTCAGATATTTGTGGAGAAATTGATAGGTAAGTGCCCTTGTCCTTCGTTTAAACCAAACTCATACTGTGCAGCCTTCTTGCCATGGCTCAAGCGGCGAGTTGTTATAATCTGGTTCGCCCTAAGATGGTGCAAGATAATGTTATCAAGATTAAAGGAGGCCGGTAAGATCGCGCATATTCCAAATTATTTGCGAGTATATTAATGTGCTATCAGCCATATGCTCCAAGAGCTGACTGTGCCGTCCTTCGTACCAAATGATACTTTCCTAGTTGGAGGGACAGCAAGAAGCCAGACATCGACCCAGAACTATCGGAGACCAGAGAATCTAAATGACCTAGATGCTGGGGTTAACCCGAGCATGTTACTACTGACAGGCCCGAACTACTCAGGGAAGAGCGTTTATATGAAACAAGTGAGCGCACGCAAGAAGGTCGAATCATCTAGCTGACTGTTATTCAGGTTGCTTTGATTGTATACCTGGCACAAACTGGGAGGTATAATGCCCTATTTTTCACTCAGTTTGATTATGAAAGCTGAGCCTTGACAGTTTTGTTCCTGCCGACAGGGCCACAATCGGTGTGGTCGATAAGATTCTGGTCAAGTCGAGTAATTCTCAAGACAGCGTATCACAGGTGTGAATGGCATTTCACTATATGGTAGAGCCAAGAGTCTCATGATTTTCCTGTTTCAGATCCAGAGCACCTTTATGAATGACCTGCAGCAAATTTCCTTTGACCTGAAGCATGCAACAAGTCGAAGCCTCTTGATCATCGACGAGTTCGGTAAAGGTACAAGCGAGAATGGTTTGTGTTGACTACAATTTTACTTGTAGCTCGGATTCTAACCCAGTATCTACACATAGATGGTATCGGATTAGCAAGCGGGATTCTGGAATACCTACTTAGCCTTGAAGAGGCCCCGAAAGTTATTGCAGCCACTCATTTTCATGAAATACTTGAGAACGAATTTTTGAAGCTCCGGCCACGACTGCAACTCGGCCATATGGAGGTCTGCATCCATGAAGATTCCAGCAAGACAGAGGATCAAATCACCTATTTGTATAAGTTCGTAAACCAGGCTATAGCTTAATGAGCTTTTCCCCCCCCTCCTTTGAAAGGTCAATATGCTAACATAACAAAATACAACAGCTTTCATCTGGGACGGAGTAACAAGAGCTTTGGAACAATGTTCGTCTCTTCTCGTTGGGAATAGATGTTTTATTGCTCATAAAAGGTAGCTGTGCCGGGATGAACGGAATCAACCAAGCTATTGTTGACCGCGCCAACGAGCTTGCTTCTCTCTCGGCCCGTGGAGAGAATTTGATTGCTGCTTGTGCCGTGCTTTCTGAATATGAAATGCAAACACTCCGAGAGGCTGTAGGGATTTCTTCATTCCCCATTGTTAGGTTCGTCGAGCTAAGAATGTTCTCAAAAGGAAATAATGGCAAGGAAATTCCTCAGCATGGACTTTCTGGACCGCAGCAACAATAACGACATAAAGGAGGTGCTTGAGAACTTGGTTCATGAAGATGATGGTGCCATCGAAGCGATATCTCCAAGGGGGTAGTCCCGAGGCGAATCAAGTTGGCAACTTAATAGAGGTTTTAATCTGCTTATTTCATGTTTGAGTATCTTTATCCTCAAACCGTAATGAATATGTCATGTCTTCAGTTGTGAAACTGCTATGCGTTGAGTTTGAAGGGTGAACGAGGAACAAAAGTTTGTATCATCAAAAGTATTCTATTTACAAGCAAAATTTCCCTTTTTAGCAACACAGATCGAACGCCCTATATTGTATCAAGCTGCAATGGCGAAGAGGATTCGAGAAGATAAAGGAGGAAAATCCAGAAGTAACTAGAGCTTGACACTCTTGACCAGGTTCTTCTTAATACCAGTAAGCTCACCAGCGTAGCCACCACGGCCCTCACCACCCTTGTAGACCTGGCGAATGCTACCCAGCTTCTTCTTCTTCTCCTCGAACTTCTTCCTCTTTTTGACACGAGGATTACGGTTGTCCTTATTGCGCTTGGGCGCGAGACCCTTGTTCTTTTCGATTTGGTAGGTGATGGCACGTTTCCCATCCGGTCCAACCTCTTCCTGGGCATACACTCGGCCACCTTCGCGAGAAGCAGCAGCATAAGCATCTTCAAGTGCCTGTTTCTCTGCCTTGCGCTTCTTGGATCGGGCAGCAACCATGTCATAGTACTCGTCGTCATCTGTTCCAGACCCGTTACCCCTAAGTTCATTGGCAACACGGCGATCCTCATCATCACTATCGCCACCAAGTTGCTCCGCGCCCTTTGCTTGTTGTCTACCACGTTTTTCGGCTTCCGCGTTCAAGCGAGCCTGGCGATCCTTCAGACGCTCACGATAAGGAATATCCGCGTCACCACCGGCGATGCGAGCAGCAGCACTACGCTTGTTCGATTTCTGGGCGATCTGGGATGTGTAGAAGCGGAGGGAGCGTTTGCGTTGTGCCTTTTCTTCGGCCTCCTTAGAAGTAAGAGCATCTTCGTCTCCAATGTCAGAGTTGTCCTCATCAACGGGCAGTGCTTTTGTCTTTTGGACAGCTCGTTTCTTCGCAGGTTGTGTGGCGAGGGTTGAAAGATTGGCAAGATTGGCTTCAGTCTCCTGGAGTCGCTCTGCCCTTCGAGCTTCAGCCTCTGCCTGTGCTGCTTGGGCTGCGCGTTGTGCTTTAGAAATCTTCTTCTTCTCTTTCTTGGCGGCTTTAGCCTCCTTGGTTTCCTTGACTTTGGGCTTCGGTGTGTCAGCCTGGATGTCGCTCTCGATTTCATCCACATGATCAACATCAATAATTTCGGCTTCAGGTGCACTCAGGTTCTTAACAGTCTCCCAAAGTTTTCGAAATTTGACTAGCGAGTCCATTACCGGGTGCGTCCGTAATTGTGCTGGAGATAATGAAGTGCAATTATCTGTAGATTCATGCGCGGAGGTCAAAAGCATGAAGTACATGCTGATCGCACCAAGATAAGCCGATAAAGCACGGAATTTGATTACAGGGACAGGGGCGTGATCTGAGTAGTCTTCTGCATTATCGGATTTGGTGGCATCCGTGGCCTCTTTGAGGGTGTGGTACGTTGGTTGGAGGTCGATAAAGTCCTTCCCCAAGGGTTCAAACTCTGGGTATCTCGACTTCAGAATTTTGAGCTTCTCTTCCGTGCTCATGTCTTCCGTGATTTCCAGCTGGGGTAAGACTTCAGTCACCACCCCAGTGCCATCCTTAGCGCCGTCTGTGTCCTTGCTTGATTCCGCCCATTCTGTTTCATCGAACCCGAAATCTTCCTCATTGATTGCCTGTAGATGCTTCCGCTGGAGCCTCTTAGCCTCCTGTTCTTCTTCAAGAGCGTCGGCCTCCGTTTCGATTTGATCTGCATTATAAAAGTCCTTTTTGGAAGAACCCCAGGCGGCAATGCCCTCGCCTTCATCTCCTTCGGAGGTTGGGCTGCCGCCACGCTTCTTTTTCGACTTTGATTGGAACTGGTCCAGGTCATCCTCGTCCTCATCCTCATAAGCGTCCTCATAATCCTCATCTAGTTCTTCATCGTCAATGGATTCATAGCCTAGAACTTCCTCATCGGATGGCTGAAAGATGGCCTCTGAAGAACAACCAGTCAGCAACTCTGTTTAATATATCGCAAGGAATATGCGACTTCACAAACAAACCTTCTTCTGCTACTTTCCGCCGTCTTTTAGCCTCTGGGGCCTCCTCCAGCAGAATTTGATCCCGTCCAGCCTGGAATTCATCTTCTGAGTCGTCGAATCTCTCCTCAATATCGAACTTGGTTTCCTCCTCCTCCTTGGACTTGTTCGCGGGGCGACCGCCAGCCTTTCTCTTCTTACCCATGACTGAATTAGGCGACGAATTTAATAATTCTGCTTAACTTGCAGGTACTGATTTCATAAAATTGATAGACTTTGCGATAAAAATTTGGGTGGGACCCTCACCGCCTTTAAAGCTCTAGTCCGTAGAAGGTTAGGATCCTTTTTGTTGGGACGCCTGAGGTACAAAAAAAATACATTGTACCGCAATTTCAACCAGAAAATGACAGACCCCACCGAATGTTGATACTGCGATGTATCGCTGTGTAATAACGTGTAGGGGGTGGAGCGGAAGCTCCTTCCCTTGTCGATCTGATTACTGAACGACGCCCTCCAAAGAAGAAACAGCAGGCCCGACTTACAGCAAGAGGGATCCTCATCCAACTTCTTCTTATATTGCCTCCCCCTTTCCCTTGTTCCCTCACCTCTTCTTTCCCCTCATGCATTCATATTTATCCTCTATCACTTACGACTATTCCCCGACCACACTGGGATTGTCAGTTCTTGCCTGTGGGTTGTTCTTCTACCTGACTGCCAAAATGTTCGGATTTGGTCGCTCCCAAAAAGAGTTCGAGGTCGATGGCAGGGTAAGTCACTTCCTTCGCCCCGTTAATGAGGGGGACTCAGATCACTAATTCAGCAATTGCATCTGCAGACCGTTGTGATCACCGGTGGATCGGAGGGAATGGGCAAGGCCGTTGCTTGTCAACTCTCCGAGAAGGGAGCAAATGTTGTCATTGTTGCACGCACAGTTACCAAGCTCCAAGAGAGCATGGAAGCGATCAAGGTAAACAGGTCCTTCTGCTTTCGAAAATAATAGTTTGCTTACATTTTGTTTCTAGGGCTCCGCTGCCAATGTCAACAAGCAAAGGTTTCACTACATTAGTGCAGACCTCACAATCGCTGCAGAATGCGAAAGAGTTATCAAGGAGGTTATCGAATGGAACGATGGTATTGAACCTGATGTCGTGTGGTGCTGTGCTGGATACTGTACTCCTGGATTCTTTGTCGATACCCCCATCGACAGGCTGAGAAGCCAAATGGACACGGTCTACTGGACTGCTGCAAATATGGCACATGCCACATTGCAGAAGTGGCTTGCACCCGTCAATCCTAGCGAGCAACGGCCGACTCCCCGAAGACATCTCATCTTTACGTGCTCTACTCTTGCTTTCGTCCCTATTGCAGGTTATGGCCCCTACTCACCTGCCAAGGCAGCAATCCGTTCGCTCTCAGACACCTTGAGCCAGGAGATTGAAGTCTATAATGGGTCTCGTGTTTCGAAAGACCGTGCTCGTGCCACCCCTGCCGACGTCAAGATTCACACGGTGTTCCCTATGGGCATTCTCAGTCCAGGCTTTGATAATGAGCAGGCCATCAAGCCAGACCTCACGAAACAGCTCGAAGCTGCCGACAAGCCACAAACACCAAGGGAAGTCGCGTCGATTGCAATCGCTGCCTTGGAACGAGGCGAATACCTGATCACGACGATGTTCGTTGGTCACATGATGAAAGGAGCGGCTCTTGGACCTAGCCCAAGGAACTCGGTGATCCGCGATACTCTGACTGGTTGGTTGAGTAGCTTGGTGTTCCTGCAAGTGATCCCAGACCTTCGAAAGCAGGCTTGGAACTGGGGAGTGAAGAACGGAGTTCCGTCGGTTTCCTCTCAGTAGCTCCGTTCAGTTGAGCATTATGTTTCATAGTCTGGTGTAAACCTTAGATACCCCCACATCCCCTTCTCTGTTCATTATTACTATTACAATTATTATTATTATTCCTGTGATATTACTCCTGTCCCTAACAGACCTCACTTCAAACCAATGCAACACTGAGTATCGGTCCTTTTTATTGTCTCTTGTTGCTAGCAGTTTTTGAGTACATATCCTTTGTGCGGCCGGTAGTATCGTAAGGTGGGGTTTTCAATTGAACCATGAGGCACGTGGTTTTTTATGGAGGAAGTTGATATGGAGCAGGCTACGATGAACTTGTACAGACCTGGTCCTACTGAGTCATTTTTGGGGAAGAAGCTAGCTCGTGTCGGGATCTAGACAGGGCTAAGAATGATACTCGGTGGTGATGTGACGTAGCCGTGTCTTGGTCTTAAACCCAACCTTTTCCGCAAACAGGTTTCATCATCTGCATTTATTTCCTGTCAAGATGTCAAGTGCATGGTGTAACGCGCTGGTTAATTTTTTGCTTTTGCTTTATTACTGTGATAGCTCCATCCTAAGCATGCCATGCGCGGCTAGACCGATATAGACCAAACAACTCAGTAATTGCCGTATTTATTTGTGAGCTCAAAATTTTGATTTGAATGTCAACAAGATGGACGCCCTCTTCACTCTTCCTGTTCTCTCTCTATTCCTGGTGCCTACTATTTCTTCATATACCACCAGCCTCAATCTAATATTCTTTTATATGACATGGACGACCCTCGTGCTATCGCACTCCCCTCTCAGGGTCGAATTGTTCGGCACCTTGGCCGTGAGGCTACTACTTTACTTTCTGCCCTCACTGCTTTTCTTCGTCTTCGACATCCTCATACCTTCCGCTGCAGTGATAATCAAGGCGCAAGGCGAAACTAGTCTTCCAACAGGAAGTAAGCGCGGCAAGATCCGTCTGAAAGAATTCAAAGTGGCCGGATGGGCCCTGGTCAATCTCGCACTGAGCATCGCTGCGCAAGTTGCAGTCGAGGAACTTCGAACAGAAGCGCTCGGAATGCGCAGCGCACTGAAAGTCTCCATAAGGCTACCGATGCCCTGGGAAATAGTGAAAGACTTGCTCCGGGGGTTTTTAATACGAGAGGTGAGCAACACCGTTTTAAAAAGTTTTCTGCTCTATAAGATGCGGGGCGCAGACGCGACACCGAGACAGTAAAGACGTAGGAGCTCTCCAAGCTAAAACACTCTTTCTCTTCTTCTAGATCCTGGCATACTATATCCATCGATACATCCTTCACTCGACAAATTCGCTCATTGCGAAGTACCATAAATCCTGGTACCACTCGCTCCATGCGCCCTTTCCGCTCACGGCACACTACGATCATCCGCTCGTATATCTACTGTCGAACTTCATCCCAACCTATGCGCCGGCGATGTTATTCCGTTTCCACATGCTCACCTACCTGATATACCTAGGTCTCATATCCATTGAGGAAACCTTCGCCTACTCGGGATACTCGGTGATGCCCACGAGTTTTTTCCTGGGGGGTATCGCGCGCAGAACCGACCTGCATCTGCTCGAAGGCGGCGAAGGGAATTTTGGATCGTTGGGGATTCTCGACTGGATTAGCGGCACGGCGATTGGTGGGGATGAGGGTGAAAATACTGTGCTTTCGTTGAGCCCTACTGGGAATGGGAATCGGAGTCGTGGTCAGAGGGATGAGGAGGACTTACAGGAGAAGGTTAAGAAGGCGGTCGAGAAATCCACCCGGAGGAGACAGGAAAAGCATCGATTGAGGAAGAGGAAGGGAGTTGATTATTGAGTGAGTGATTGGATAGGGCGTTTTTTGTGTAAAAGTTTTTTTGGTTTTTTTGGGGGGGGGATGAATCTTGCGATGCTACGGAATGAAATGAAATGACTATATCTCCTATTAAACACGGATGGTGAATCAGTTGGGGGTACCGCGTATTTGGTGTTGTTGTCGCAATGGGAAGTATGAAATGGTGGTTAGAAGCGGTTGTGGGCAATCAACCTGGGAACTTGGGGGAGTTATCCAGAGAAGACAGGGCAAGTCAAGCTGAATCGATACACTGGAAAACGACCAAGAGTAACTTTAACAGAACTTAATTGCCCAATTTTAAAGATTTCCACCTTAACCTAGAAATTGGAGATGTATCATACTGAACATAAAAAACTCCCAGCCCACTCTTAAAGAGACATGAAACAGACTGGAAAGGTATTCTTCTTTTTTTTCTTTTTTGGCTCGGCTGTTAAGATATTATGCAAACCAGCCACGCTGGAAGGACGGTCCGCGAAGCACAAACAACCGGGTTTCCGAATCGACCGTACTCTCAAGTAAAAACGGACCCCTGGATCGAATTACATGATTCATCAAACTGTTCCTCCAGCGCTGCAAAACGCTTCCCCGGGTCAGGAATGCCAATTTGCATCAAGCCGCCCCTCACATAATTCCACCACGTAAACTACCGAACCCGCGGCCGCCGCGTCACACGTCTACCACTTCATTTCGTGGGGCTTGTCACCGTTTCGGAGGCTGAAAGTGGCAGCGAGGTAGCTGCCGAGGAAGTTCTCCTTCTTGACGCTGGCGAGGATGGACTGATCAATAGCCTTCTGGTCGGCAGCACGAGCGCTGGCAACCTTCTTCTTCTGTAGATTGAAATTCCAACATTAGTAACCCATCCGGAATGAGTCAAATCGTAGTAGTCCGTGGAACAAGCACATCTAATTTTGCTCCACAACCCCCGATCCGTCGGCGGAAAATCAACGTACCTCGGGCTTCTCTCCCTGCTTGAAGAAAGCCTCCTCGGTCTTCTTCTCGGCGGCCTTCTCCTTGGTGAAGTATCCGGGAGTGGCAACCTTCTCGACGGTCTTGGCGTCAACACCGCTGATGTCGACACGCTTGCTGGTGGCGATAACGTAGCGGGCGTTCACTCGTCGGAGGGGAACACCGTTGATCTTGAAGGGGCCGGTGACGAGGAGGACACCCTGGTCGAGGTGCTTGAGGAGGATGACACGCTTGCCACGGAAGCGACCGGCGAGGAGGATCAGAATAGTACCGGGCTGCAGGCTCTCACGGAGTTTCGTGGGACGGATAGCCTTGCGGACCTATTGATATAAAACCGATAACCATGTCAGAAATCTCGCTCCCAAGTATTATATCGCACAAAGCATAGAATCTCAATGTTGGAGGGTGTTTCAAAAAATAGTGCCGAAAGATGCGGGTTTTCAATATCAAAATTCAAGTGCGGTCGATAATTGATCCAGGTTTCAACCACAAACGAGGATTCTATATGGACCGGGGCGCAAATTGTCGCATTCGTTTTATTTTTTGAAACAGCGCCCATGCAACAAGAGATTCCTTCTGGCATTTTCTTCAAAGGGTGTACTGACTTTCTTGGGCTGCGACTCGTCATCAACAGGGTACCATTTCTGGGCCTTCTGAGCCGGCACGAGCCTCTGGCCCTTTCCAAACTGCTTCGTCGTGCCAACAGTAGAGTCCGACATATTGGCTGCTGGGGACGAAGAAGACTGAAAAGAATGTAGGAGGGGGGTGGTGTGGTGGTTGTCGACGGCGGGTAGTTGTTGGAATTGATGTGTGACTACTACCTGCGGCCCAGAGCGGAAAGTCGTGAGGTTTGTGGGAACGCGAGCCCTATCAGTTAGCCGAATGGCGCTAGTGCCGATTTGGGGGGCCTCCTGATACGGATAAGTGCCACTTGCTGCCTGAGGCCGAACATATACGGGCACCTGTAGAAGCCCGATATGCAAACCCCAATTAAGCTCCCAAAACATTGTCTTGGGGTGTCCTCACGCTGGAACTGACGTATCCTGCTCCGATTTGCTTCCATCCTTCTGACACTTTCCATCGACCACCCCAACAACAACTGGAGTTGGTCTCGGGTTCTCTTGCACGTGGAACACACTCGCCTCTCCTACCACCATACATAACTCTTCGAATCCTTTCTGCTTCCACTGTCATAGTATCCCACCATGTCTATAACGCCGATCATCACATTCAAAGCCGGTATCTGTGACCTTGATGTAAGCTTGTTTCATTTGCATAAAAACCTCTTTACTTTCTGCTTTTCGCTACGGGAATACAGCCCTTCTCGCCTCTTCCCAATTTCACCTGGCTAATTGAGAATATTCGTGACACAGGCCTCGACCTCCGCAGTGAAGCCGAAACCAACCCCAGGCTATATCTATCTCTATTCCGAAGATGAATTGGTACACTTCTGCTGGCGCCCCAGGTCTGCTCCTCACACAGAACCTGAACTGGATCTGGTAATGGTTCCATCGGATGGAACTTTCATCCCGTACAAACCGGCGGGCAAAGCCGCACCTACAAACGGCCGAATCTATGTTTTGAAATTTGACTCAAGCTCCCAGCGATACCTTTTCTGGCTTCAATCCAAGACGCAGCATGAGGAAGGCGATTCGAGTTGGTTCAGCCCGAGGGATTTGAAGTTGGGGGAGATTGTCAACACATTGCTACAAGGCGAGGAGGTGGATGTTGAGGAAGAAATTGCGAACCTCCCGAGGGGCCCCTCCAGCGGTGGTGGTGATGACGATGAAACTATGGAGGATGTTGAAGGCGTAGACCATGATCCCAACCATAACCACGGGGGTAACAGCGGTGGAGCAGGACCAGATGCAACCGGTGGGGATGTGAGGGAAGAAGGCCAGGAGTCGAGGGAGGGAGGTGCTGATGGTGGAAGAGCGTAGGTACAGATCTCAGAGTTTTTGTTTTCTCCGCGTTTTGTCTCCTGGTCTGGCATTTGCCATAGGATTACACCTCGTCTTACTCAATTTTATAAATTTCGGGCTGAATTCGAGACCAAAGACTGACCTGAGTGCTTCTTGACAGGGCCGCCGCTGACTCGGATCCTTCATCTGTGGTGCAGAGCTTTCTCCAGTCGCTGCGAGGGAACCAGGCTCCGGAATCCGAAAAGCCTTTCACTACCCTGCAGGATCTTCTTCCGCCGTCAACTACACTGCCCTTCGTCGAGTCTGCGGATCCTAAAACCATCGACAGTCTCCTGAGCTTCTTGCCGCCTTCATTACTTCTTTTAGCACAGGACGTAGAAGATGCCTCTATCGCGGATACTGACCCTGACATCGCCGAAGCAGCCTTGAGTTCTCTTGGCCTGTCACAGAAGAAGGACATTCTAAGGAAAGTTCTACACTCGCCTCAATTTACGCAGAGTCTTGCCAGCTTGACTGTGGCCCTCAGAGATGGTGGATTACCGAGCATCAGCGAAGCGCTTAAGATTCCAGTTGAAAACGGGGGGTTCATGCGTCGAGGTGGCGTTCCGCTTGGGGGTGGTGAAGCTGTAAATGCATTTCTTCGAGGCGTTCGGGATCATGTCAAGGACTCGACTCAGGGAAATCGTATGGATACCGACTGAGTTAATTATTACCTATTGCCTTTTCTGATTGCCCGGCCTTCCTGTACCTATCTATCTGCCACTTAGGTGTTCTAGAGAAATGATTAACGGCGTTGTATTGTCATAATTGTCTTAGTTCTGGGTTTATTTTTGGGGTTGGCGGGGACTACTTCAGGCAGCATCGTTTTTGGAGGACGCATTTCGGAAGTGGGAGCTTCATTTATTAACTTAGGATTATTTAACTGCTCGGCCCGACTCTGTACCTGCAGTGGCTGATAATTCTATGTACCTGAAAATTAAAAAAAAAAAAAAAAAAAGGAAACACAAGAGGCTTTTTTATGTGTATACCAGATTGAACCTAAAGGATTTCTCAAGTTCAACTCAGGATCTCAAGCTGAAAACCAACTTCTTCTCTTATGCCCACAACCAACATCCGATAAGAATTGATTTACAAGTAAGACAATTAGCCCCTGGTGTTAACTGTCCAGCCGCTAGGGAGACAACCTAAGGTCCAATTGGGCCATTCCAAGTGCCAAATGGCCCCAGCTGCTGTCTCTGGCGCAAACCCGACCAGGACCCGCCTCTTACGCACCCCGTATATTCCGTACTTAATAATAATGACAATTAGTGTTATTATTTAATCCATTATTATGATTATTTTTGTTATGATTTAGCTAGGCGTTTTCTGAGATCTGGAGACAACCCGGCCGCGCCTAAGCATGGTCGTATTCGACTGGTCCCTCTGCTGATTGATTGGGTCCCTTTTTCCACGTTCCCTCGCCTTCCTGGAAAGTTCTATCCGCTCTCTTTCTTAACAACGAAAGTCTTCAGCTGCGACTGATCTTGCGCTCGTTTGCCTCTTCGATCCACGACCCCTTGAGTCCTTCCTTACCCTCCCCCCCCCCCATACCCGCAGCTTGCGATGTCTGCTTTCGGTTAGTCAATCGATCTTGCCCACCATGGCTTCAAATGGCCAGGACCGCGGCACTGGCGGCAACAGTCCTCCTGCGACGCACTCGATCCCTTTACAAGACCTCTCTGGCTCCCCGGACCAAGAAAGACGAGGCTTAAGCAGTGTGGGGAACAGGCTGTTCTCAAGACCATCTTTAGCCCGGAGAGGACGGGACTATGAGAAGCTATCCGAAGATTCCCCAGTCGAGAGCGCTTCCGCGGCAAGAAATCCGCACCCGCAATCTGGAGCTTCCGTGGATACGAATCAGTTCCCTGTAGACGATCCTGGAGCATTCGCACAGGCAATTTCAGCAGTCGGATTTGGATATCACCCATCACAAAGCACTTCTAGCCTAATACGGCACTCCCGAAATGACTCCGACTTCGAGATTTCGCGCGTTAGTACCTACGATGCGCCAGAACATGATCTATACCTTTCCCCGACTGACTACCCCGACACTACCCCTTTGACGACAATTCGGAATGTCCAGCCTATAGATGGAGCGTCAAGTTCCTCCAGCGTTCTCCGGGATGATCGAAGCAGTTCGCGCTCGGTTCAATTTGATAACACCCAACCGGGGTCACACTTGGGCGATGATCTTCACAATCTGGAAAGTGGGTTTCATGGAAGACGCCGTGGCGAAAGTGTTTCGGCGGGGACGGGTCGCTCGCTGTCTCCCTCGGTTTCTGGTTCGGCTCTACATCGTGCGAGCTCGATGATGAAGTCGATGTCTCAGCGTATTGTGAACTTGAGTAATGAACCTGAAGTTCTGGAACAAGCGATCCTGCGAGATGAAGCCCAGAGAAGCGCGCGGATGGAGGGCCCTCCCGTACTTCCTTCTCTCCCAGGTTATGCCCATGACGCCCCATCAACCACTTCGTTAAATCCCCAACTTTCGCGAGAGAAGTCACCATCAAGAAAAGCATGGCGCGGACTGAGCAATCCGTTGAGGGGTAAAGCCTTGGGGATTTTGGGCCCGGACAATGCGTTCCGCTTGTGGCTATGCGATATCTTGGTACATCCCTTCTCGGAGCCTTTTATCCTGATCGTCATTGTTATCCAAACTATCCTACTCACTATTGAGTCGGCGCGGTCGGTATGGGACCATCCACGCTCAGAACACTGGGGTTCCAATACTATGGACTACCCCTACTTCGCTATTTTTATCATCTACACCCTCGAGCTTATCGCCAAAATATTAGTGTCAGGATTTTTCATCAACCCCGCTGAATACAGTACTATAGACCGATCGATAGGATTCAGGAAGGCATTGGCGGAGAAAGGCAAAAATCTTATCACACCGCAACGGCAGTTTTCCACAAAAAAGTCATCGACACAACCCGAACAACAAGCCTCTATCATAAGAACTTTTACGGGTGGGTTGAATCAGTTGGAACAACAACTGGCTGATGACCCTCTTCAAAAACGGCGCGTGAGACTTGCTTATCGTGCATTTCTCCGACACTCCTTCAATAGACTAGATTTCGTCGCAGTGGTATCATACTGGGTGTCTTTCTTTCTTGCTCTGAACGGTGTCGAGACCCAGCATGGCCTCTATGTCTTTCGGATGCTCAGCTGTCTCCGTCTCCTACGTCTCCTTGCGCTGACCAGCGGAACATCTGTAAGTACTTAGGCTGGTTTCAGTTCCATGCAGGCAATTTGCTGACATAAAGACAGGTCATTCTTCGTAGTTTGAAAAAAGCCGCTCCCTTACTAGTGCATGTTGCCTTTCTCATAGGATTTTTCTGGCTCCTCTTTGCCATCGTGGGCATCCAAAGCTTCAAGTCTAGCTTCCGGAGAACGTGCGTATGGGAGGGCGTCGATGGTCAAGAGAACTTTACCCTAAACGATCCTTATGGTACTCTTCAGCTCTGTGGTGGATTTCTGAACGAAAACGGCCAAGAGGTTGGTTGGCTAAGAAAAGATTATACCGATAGCGACGCCCGTCCAAAAGGCTATATTTGCCCCATGGGATCACGGTGCGTTGAAGGAGGCAATCCCTACAACGGAACGATGAGCTTCGATAACATATTAAATTCCTTAGAGCTCGTTTTTGTCATCATGAGCTCTAATACGTTCACGGACATTCTTTACAACACCACCGATAGCGATTACCTCGTAGCTGCCCTCTTCTTCGCCTGCGGATTTGTCATTCTCAGCTTGTGGATGGTTAACTTGTTAGTTGCCGTCATCACCCACTCTTTTCAAGTCATCCGAGAAGAAAGCAAGCGAAGCGCCTTTGCGTCTCAGAAGATCGATACTACTGACGGGGAAGAGGCCGCTGCGCGAAAAATAAGCACTTTGAAGCGCGTTTACCAAAAGACACGGTGGTTGTGGATCTGCATTATTCTCTTTGATTTGATTGTACAGGGACTGAGAAGCTCGGACATGAGCTCTGATCGAGAGGAATTAATTGACCGCACACAACTCGTTGTGACGTTCGTTTTACTTGGCGAGATAATCTTACGCTTTGCTTGCGACTGGCGGAAATTCCATATGAAGCGCAGCAACTGGGCTGATCTGTTCCTTGCGGTCATAACTACGATTATACAAATACCTGCCATCAAGAATTCCGGACGCCCATACGCCGTGCTTACCCTGTTCCAGATTCTTCGAGTATATCGTGTCATTCTCGCAGTTCCCGTTACGAGAAAACTTATTATGGTTGTCTTTCGAAACGTATCCGGTTTAGTGAACCTCATCATTTTCGTGTTCCTGATCACATTTCTTGCCGCTATATTCGCTACACAGCTATTTCGAAGTCAGATCCCTAGAACTGACGATGGAGGCGAAACTATTGACATTACCTTCGCTGATATCTACAATTCGTTTCTTGGGATGTATCAGATATTGTCCAGTGAAAATTGGACGACTATTCTGTACAATGCCACCTCCTACACGAACTTCTTTGATACCTCCTGGATTTCCGCAACCTTCCTTGTTCTGTGGTTTGTTCTGGCCAACTTTATTATCTTGAACATGTTCATTGCAGTTATTCAGGAGAGTTTTGATGTGTCAGAAGATGAGAAGCGGCTTCATCAAGTTCGTGCATTTTTGGAACAGAAGCAAGTCAGTGGCCCCTCTCAGGGAAATCTATCCCTTTCCAAAATCTTCAAGCTGGGAAGGGATTCGGACAAGTATAGAGATCCATTGGATTATGGACCGGCGGCGTTAGATATGCTGTTGAAAGACGCTGTTGTGCGTGAATTTCTTGACGAGGAAATGCCCTCCGGGAACCAGCAGAGTGATAGCGTGCCATTGGAGAGATCAACCGCCACAGAATCCACCGTACAGCCAGGTTTCACCTCGCGCCTTTGGACGGCCATCTCAGCATCTGTCATGCGTAGGGAGCCCAACCCGTTTTATTCCAAGTTGAAGATTTCGCGGGGTTACGAGGAATTGGGTCCGAAAGGAATGGCTATGGAGGTGGTTTCGGCCGCAGAACAGAGGAAGAGGGAGCAACGAGAGTATTTGATACGCCACCCCACCTACAACAAGTCAATGTTTCTTTTCGCCCCTGACAACAGTATTCGACGATTTTGTCAGCGCATGGTAGGGCCAGGGCGTGGGATCCAGCGGGTTGAAGGTGTGGATCCTTATAAACCCGTGTGGATCAGCATATCTGCGTTTATCTATGCAGCGATTGTAGCCATGGTTTTACTTGCCTGCATAACAACTCCGATCTACCAGAACAAATACTTCCAGACAGGAAAAGACTGGTTTACTTATACAGACTTGGGTTTTGCGGTTTTATTCAGTATTGAAGCCCTCATCAAGGTCATAGCTGACGGATTCTTCTGGACACCCAACGCATACTTCCGGAGCTCCTGGGGCTTTATTGATGGCGTCGTCTTAATCACTCTTTGGATCAACGTCCTAAGTTCACTTGTTCAGAATCGGGCCGTGTCTCGAGCTATCGGTGCCTTCAAAGCTCTGAGGGCATTAAGGCTACTGAATGTCAGTGACAGTGCCAAAAATACTTTCCATTCCGTGATCATCGTTGGATGGTGGAAAGTCATTGCTGTAAGTCTTTTACAATCTGTACTTTCCTGATATGTGCGCTAATGGTTTGAAAAGGCTGCTGCGGTCTCCATGAGTTTCCTGATACCGTTTGCTATCTATGGCGTTAATTTGTTCAGTGGTCAGATGGTGGAATGCAACGATGGTGATATTGAGGGCAACTTGACTGCATGTGTTGGGGAATATCTCAGTTCGCCTTATAATTGGGATGTTCTCGCCCCACGGGTTGCATCTAATCCCTTCTACGACTTTGATAATTTTGGAAATTCTCTCTTCATTCTCTTCCAAATTGTCTCCCAAGAAGGCTGGACCGATGTGCAATCAAGCGCCATGAGTATAACTGGCGTGGGCCAGCAACCACAACCGTTTGCACAACCAGAGAATGGCATTTTCTTCATCGTGTTCAACTTGCTCGGAGCTGTGTTTGTCTTGACCCTTTTCGTATCCGTCTTCATGCGGAATTACACAGAACAAACCGGGGTCGCTTTCCTTACTGCCGAGCAGCGGTCCTGGCTCGAACTAAGAAAGCTTCTCAGACAAGTATCGCCCTCCAAACGAAGATCTAGCCAGAAGAGCTCGGGGTGGAAGCAGTGGTGCTATCGAGTTGCTTACAAGAAACATGGTCGTTGGGCCAGATGTGTCACCTCCATCCTCCTACTTCACCTCTTACTGCTGGTTCTGGAATTCTACCCTGAGTCCAGCACTTGGGAGCTCATCCGAGATTGTTTGTTTTTCGTATTCAACTTTTTCTACATCGCCAATGTTATCCTTCGGATGGTTGGGCTGGGCTGGCAGCGATTTCGGAGAAGCTCCTGGGACCTTTACGCCCTCATTGTTGTTCCCGGCACGTTCATCACTTCGATTCTCAACTTTATCTCAAAGGGGCAGGTCATTGTAGAGCTGAGCAGGCTTTTCCTTGTCGCCATCACGCTCTTGCTCATTCCCCGAAACAACCAGCTTGACCAATTGTTCAAGACCGCTGCAGCCAGTTTAACCGCCATTGGAAATCTCCTGGCCACCTGGTTTGTCCTTTTCCTGGTATACGCAATTGCGATGAACCAAGCTTTCGGTCTCACTAAACTTGGCGAAAATGAATCTGGCAACATGAACTTTAGAGACATCCCGAGGTCGCTTATCTTGCTTTTCCGGATGAGCTGTGGTGAGGGGTGGAATCAGATCATGGAAGACTTCGCCCAGATGGAACCCCCTTTCTGCACGACGGGCTCCGGTACGAATGGGTTTGAGAACGATTGCGGCAGTGCAGGATGGGCTCGCCCTCTATTCATCTCATGGAACCTGATCAGCATGTATATTTTTGTCTCGCTCTTCGTTTCGTTGATCTTTGAAAGTTTTTCGTACGTATATCAGCGGAGCAGTGGGCTTTACGTTATTAGTCGCGAGGAAATTCGCCGGTTCAAGCAAGCGTGGGCCGAGTTTGACCCTGAAGGCTCAGGTTACATCTCGAAAGACCAGTTTCCCCGCCTGCTAAGAGTATGTATACCCGTGGTTCTTTTGATAGGGAGTGATCAGAGACATTGACCAATTCATAGGAACTAAGCGGAAAGTTCGAAGTGCGCATTTACCGCAACGAGTTTATGGTTCCCCGCATTCTAGAACAGTGTCGGGTTGATAAACGAGACTCGCTCATTGGACATCGCCGAGTGGCTGAGGGCGTGGACCTGGATAAGCTCTCCAAGATAATACGACAAATCCCCGTGAATACGATCAGACAACGACGGCAGCGGCTTAACGCATTCTACGAAGAAGTGCTGGTGTCTGCGGACCCAGTGCATGGTATTTCCTTCCACTCTTGCCTCATGATTCTCGCGCATTACAATGTGATCAGTGACAACAAGAGTTTGAAACTCGAAGAATACTTGCGGCGGCGCGCCAAGCTACAGCGAGTCGAGGAGGCCGTTCGTCGAAATACAGTTAGGGGATTCCTCCAGACAATCCTATGGGCGCGCGAATTTCGAAAGCGGATTGAACATAAGAAGTCGGCTCGACTTACCTTTGTCCCGCAATTTACGGTCCCTGAAATCTATGTGGACGACGAACCACAGGATGGCCACGAGCCCACACCACCCTTATCGAGGGCTCTGACTCGTGGAACCAACGATGGAGAGTATCCAAAGTTGTCACCCAATTCGCCCAGCCGGGTAGAAGCTGGTCCATCGCAGCTTCCTAGGATCGATACTAATGTGGGAAGTCGGTCCGGGGCCAGTTCTCCATCGGAATGGTCGAACATCAGTATATCTCTGTCACCGGGGCGAGAACGAGCGAACACATTAACGTCTTACGGGGCTGGGCCCGATCTGCAGGACGAAGCACATGGGGCCTCGGGCCATTCGCCGCAGAATAGCCCAATGAACGTGCAAGATGTGATGCTGTCTTTCGGGGATTCTGCCTGGGGTGAGAGTATCCGGCGCAGCTTTACACAGCGGCGTCGGTCGGGAGAGTAGATGGTGGATGGGTGGTGACTTGAGCTGCCCATGAGGAATGAGCAATGCTACCATGAATAAATATCACCGGTTGAATGTGAATCATGAATATTTCCTTTCTCGTTTTTGTTATCATGTCCGCCTTATTGGCTATTTTCTGGATGTATGTAAATTAACGCTCCTGCAAAGGACCTCATGAGGAGGCTTTTATTTCGTTCTTACTTGGGATATTTTTTGTTGTTTCTCTTACTGTTTTCTCTTGGTGGGGTTTGACCATATGCATCGCAACGGCGCACTGGGTGTAATTGGCATCTCATATTTTCCAGTCCATAATCATAGATCCTTGGATGCGCATGGAGAAGAGACTCTTTAACAGACCGAAAGAAACCATGCCACTGGTCGATCCCTGGGGCCCTTGAATAGCTTGGCAGGGCGACTTTCGTGAAGGGGCCATCGACAGGGCTCGGTTGAGACTAGTCGCAGTATTCCAATAGGGCGCATCATAAGAAAAAGGAGGTCCCCTACTTCAGGTCCCAATAATAATAGGCGACTTAGGTAGGGAATGGAAATAGTAATCCAGGTTCTCATTCTTGTAATCTGTTGGGTGTAGAGAGTGAGGTTGTTGTCTGGCTGGATTCGGTGACATCATCCGTTTCCGGCATCTTCAAGACGTCAAGTCTTAAATAATACCTCGCAAGTTCACTGCCTATCCGAAGATGCCGATTCAATCTTAGCGTCGCTGTTTGCAGGTGACGCTCTGGTCATTCCGATCGACCCCTTATTGGACCATCTTTGTCGCATTGTTGCTGCGTTCGTTCGTGCTAATTACTACCTACTACTAAGGTACGTACCGTACGTACCTAAGAATAAGTATTCGCCCACCCTGTGGTCTCCCTCGACCTACTACTAGTTGCCCATGTTCCTTGCTGAAACTTGTGAAATAAATCTTCATCCTTTCTCCTCTTGTCCCTTCCGGGGATTCTCATCGACCGGTTTTCTTCTTCAGAGCCTGCCTACGTTCCTCCTTATAAAGATCACCGCACTCCCACTGTTTCAGGTTCATCACGTCTACTTATACTCCGAGTTTCACCGTTAGTCCAACGGCCACGCTAGCTCCTCATCTTCGCCTTATCTTTCTGTTTATTCTCCTCATCTGTCCCACTACTATACTCTGTCGATTTCATCATTTCACCTCCATCTCTACTACCATTTTCCACCTCGGCTGAGTCTGTCATTATTATTCTGTGTGGGGAACTCTATACTCTACCAACCGACAATCTCATACAAGAGGGAAGAAGCAAAATCCCCTAGATCTATCACATCCCTCTCTACACTTCCACCCAAAAAAAAAAACCTCACAATACATCAATCACACTTAATTCCCAATCTCTACTTTACCCATCAAAATGCGCCACAACCACCATCAACCTTCCTCACCCGGCCTCACCCTCCACACCTCATTCCCCCACGATCGTACCTACAGCGACTATGGGAGTTCCACGGTTAGCCCTCTCAGTTCCACCCAGACCAGTCCCACCTCCTCGCCCACCACCACATCTCCATTCAGGCGCCTCTACCGCGGAACAAGTACTACAAGTACGACAACCCGCCCGATCTCGACCAGCTACTCCCGCAGCCAGAGCCCTCCATCATCCGCCATCCGTCGGCTCTCCTCCTCGCTGGCCCTTCTCCGCCGGCGACCATCCAAGGTCGACACGGCGCTCAGCGAAGAGCGGTCGCGCTGTGGCGAAGACGCTATCGAGCGCCAGGGCCTCGAACTCATGGAACCCCGGCCGGTCGACCCGATCGGGATCCCTATGGATCTCAACGCTAATGTCAATACCTTTTCCTCTGCCCGAGGGGATCGGTCGTCGGTGGGGAGTAGTAGTTCGGTTTCGCAGCCGAGGTTTGTCATGGGGGGGATTTTTGAGGTGATGGAAGGGAGGGCGTGAGATGTTTTATAAACATTTTATCCAACCTCTTCTTCGTTGAACTTTTTGATGTGAAGTGAAGGATTGCTTGATGCACAAATTCCTATCAAATTAGCCAATATTGTTTTCTATTTCTCTTTGTTTGCCCCCTTTCTCTCAGGGATGGATATTTGGTTTGGAAAAAATTTTAATATATGGGGGTTTCCTTGGAGTTTGGGTTACGGCGTCACGGATATAGAGGGGGGGGGAAATATTTTTATGTTGATAATCCGGTTTTCTTTCCTCTTTTCAGCGAGTAGCTAAGTCCACGGACGGGGAATATTACATTCTTCCTTTTTTTTTTTTTTTCTTACTTGAATACATACTTCATACCTCTATTCCATTTACGATCTCAAATACAATCCATTTCTTGATATCATTTCAGTTCATGCATAAAGTTACATAGCCTGGCCAGGAGAGTTTTTGAGCTTAGAATACAACCGGAAAAAGGCATGGATAGAAGCATGAGTATGAGTTAAATCGGAGATATCCACAGGGGTATTTGCAAGGTTAGCAGGTGAGTAGTAGAAAATAAAATAAAAGGAAAGGAAAGGAAAGAGAAAAGAGATGCAGTACAATCCCCCATCCAGTTTATGTATGCACGCATGCATATATTTCAGTCCGAAAAAAAACAGCCCGGCTCAAGGGGAAAGGACGCCTGCACGCTGAAACACCAAGAGACCCGGAGAAAGAGAAAACCATGACAAAGAGGCGAAGAAAAAAGAAAGGAAAGGTGAAGATGAATACCGAATGCAACAAACGCTATGCCAATCCAACCCACGCAAATTCAACAAGATAAAATAGAGAGAGAGAGAGAGAGAGAGAGAGACCGCAGTTGTTTACTTGGTCGTTCTCTTCCTCTCACTCGGCCACAACTGTCCACGGCAATCCCTCTCCCCACACAAACACGGCACCGCATTGGGATCCACCTCGGCCGTCTTCTCCCACCCGGGGTTATAATCGAAGGTAAGCTCCTTATTGGGCGGGATCTCCTTAACGGCAAAGAAAGCGAGGTAGTAGAGACGCTCATCACCGTGAGTGCGGGAGACGGCGAACATGCGGCAGTTCGGGCTGCAGGAATGATTTATGAAGCGGGTTGGGGCGCCGAAGCGTTGGCCGTCGACAACGTAGATGTCTTCGTCGTCGATGTGGAAGTCGAGGCCGAAGAGGTACGAGTGGGCTTTTGTGGCGCTGGCGATTTCCTCGCGGGTGTCGGCGACTTTTTTGGTGAGGACTTCGCCGAGGTAGAGGTCTATGAACTGGCCGGCGCGGATGCGGTCGGGGGAACGGAGGCCTGATTGAGGTTATTAGTATTTTTTTTTGTTTCAAAGATGTTATGTAGGGAAGAAGCAAAGGGGAGGGGCATACCAAAACCACGATTGTCGGTGTGGAAAATCTCCAATCGAACAGTTCGACCCTGCTGCACGAGACGATTCCAGCATTTCTCGTTACAGCTGCAGAGCGAACTACACTCGTAGATCATGGACGTGCGGCTCATGAAATCCGGCGACAGAACAAAGATCCGCTTATCATCCTCCGCACACTTGTAGGGCATGATAGGCTCATTGGAGTTGATCTCGAGAGTAAGACAGCCGCAACGGTCCGGGTTACAGATCGTCTGACAGGAACAACCACCCAGGAACTCCTCCGCAATGGGCATCACCCCCTTACGCAGCTTGTACTCATTGATGAACTCGAAGTTGGAGGTGCTCTGCGCTAGTAGGAGCTCGTCAGCCGGTGCCACTGAAACTCGGGGTCCCTTGATGGCAGCAAGCTTTCGCTGAAGAATCTCCCGGAGCTGGTCCGCTACAGACCGTCGTTGGATTAGAAAGGGGTCAGTCCGCCGTATGTGCAGAGGTACGTCGGCGCGGTTGACCTTTCTAGAACGTCGGTAGGCGCCTTTCATAGCCCGCTTTTCCAGAGCATCTGTGGGGTAGTACTTTTCTGATAGGCCCGTAAGCTTTGAATCCGGAGAGGGGAGAATCCACTCCGCGGATTCGATTTCTTGTCGTAGCTGCAGCGACGGAGAGGGCACCACGACACTGATGGCTTTAGGCTCATCTATCGGGGGAGTCTTCGGGGCTGGCACATCTAGGCAAGGGACAGCTGAGCTAGGCACAACTGAGCTAGATACAACTGGACTTGGGGTAAATTTGGCAAGGTGGTCGCGGTTTTGATTCCAGGATATTGCATTGGTGATGTTCCCTGATGGTAGTGAAATTGGTGATGGTGGGCGTGGTGTTGGCTGTGTCAGAACAGGGAGTGGGAAAGACAACAGAGATGGTGCCTCGGAGTCGGAGTCCCTGTCTGATTTTCTCTTCTGTGGCACTGAGGATGAGAGTGCGCGATGGGCCAAGCGTGAGAAAAGTGATGAAGGTTGAGGTAGAGTGTGCTAGAGAGAGAGTCAGCTTGTTATGATGGTGGTGTTATCATGTTTATGTTCTGATATTGTAAATTACAGCATCATAAAATAGTGTTGGGCAGCACAAACAAAGAAAACAATAGTTGAAAAATACAAGAAATAAGCATAGAAAAGAAAACATAGCCCAAAAATAGGAAAACAGGGAAAGAAAACAAAGGATCTCAGGGTCAACAAGAATTCCTCAAAAATCCAAGTCGAAATGGTTTAATATCATAAAAGATGGAAAATCCCACCTGGTGGTGATGGTATCCAGAATCCGGGGACTGATATAAAACACCAAAACACTGGGGTCAGGACTGGGAATCAGGGATAGTTTTAATGCCAAAAATAATCAAAAAAGTGAAAACCAAAATCCGACGACCTACCCGTGAGCGGTCCTCTGGGTCCGAATCCTGCGTCAAATCAATTACCATCTTGTCATGATCTACAGCCATTTATCAAGACGCTGTTCATGAGCTTTGTAAAAGGAGACCAGGTCATTCAAGCCAGCAGGAGACTCAAGGAGGGAGAGATTGACTTGTATAGAGGCGTGGCAGTGAGGGTGGGAAAAGAGTTCAAGACTCTAGACTCAAGAGACCTTAGAGAAGTTTGGGCTAGGAGATCTTCCTTTGTGTTGGGTTTCAGATGGCGCTAGTCCTATTTGGGGAACAATATATAGCTTAGTCATTTTATTTCTATCAATTGTGGTTTTTAATCAATTTCTTAAGTTTTGTAACCTAAATCTAGAGGTTATTTGATTTTTTTTAGAAAAAAATTTCTTAAAGAATCGAGTGAGAAATGAAAATATACTAGATTTAGTAACAGGGGCATTTTAATGCGGTGGCTCGAAAGCTCGCTCTTTGTGAGTTTGTATCAAACATACTAAAAAAAAAGCAAGATTAATTTTAAGAGCATTTAAGACGTGTAAATTTTTTCCTGTTTGTTCTCAAACAAAAATGAAAGCTAACTAATTAGCAGGATGATCTAGGAAGGATTCTCTACACTTAACATCTTTAATCTTTTTTGAAAAATTTAATTCTATATAAAATAAATTATTCTAAATTATTTCTATATTTGAAATTTAATTTATACTCTGATGGGCTTGTAAAATGTGTTTTAAAACTTGGTCTAAATATCTGGCTGTTAATTTATATCTATTGTTTTGGTTGCTGACTAAATTCTGACTGTACATTCGACACTTTGAGTGCAGTATAGCTAGTTACTTTCAGAGGACTGGCTATTAACAAGTGAAAGAGAATCCAGTTAGGGCTGGTTAGAATAAGAGGAAATATTAGAGAAATTAAGACACTATAGGTTGGCTTGTAGGCCCCTGGTACAAAGATAAATGGAAAGGGTGGTCTTAATGGGGTAAGTGCTCGAGCTATATATATGGAGTGTGCTACCAACAGATGAGAAAAGTAAAAGGGATAAATTATACACTGTAACAACCCAGGACAGACACAATCTTATAGAACGAGACAATCAAAGCACGAAATCCAGTAATTATTTTCCAGTCATGTGCTACACACTTCAATGCTCACAAACCTAGGGGGTGAAATTACATTATCCATGGGAAAGGAAACATATTCAAATCAGAAATATACAAAATGAAAAAGGAGAAATGAGAAAAGGCAAGTAGAAACATGAAGGGGAAGAACTGATATTGTATACATGATGCTCAATTCTAACATACACCATGGTAAACCAGTATCTTGCAAAAAAATTGAGCCAGCTCAAATAGATATGCAGTCCGAAAAGCTGACAGTAATCCATGCAGGCAGAAAAGGTGAAAATTAATCAGGCAAAAGCGAAGGGAAAGCAAGTTAAAAAAAAAAGGAAAAGGAATAGAATCTCATGCTCATGCTCATGCAAATGCTTCGTGGAACAAACTGACGTTGGTCAGTTACATATAATGTTGTCACAAATGCCATGGCTTCGTGCGTTAGGTCGTAGGCTAGAATGCATTTCGCTAAAGTCTCAGAGCGTCCAAAATCTTTTTCGCCATCTCGCGGTACTGCCACATGCCTCCCGCAACCTTCTTGAACTGAATTCCGTGAAGAGAAAATAGGGGAACCTTGACAATGAGGATTTCAAACCGGAGGACTAGGTTCTCCCCGGTATCGCTTTGAACTCGGGTGGTCGTCTCTCCCATAACACGCTCTCCCACAGCAGGGTTGTTATCGCGGTTCCCAAGGTACTCATCAGAGCCCTCGGAGTTGGTCACAAAACTGCGGTCTGGCGCTCGGTTTCGACGTGGGGTAGACCTGGGTGTAGTACGAAGTTCTTCTCGGCCATCATCATGGTTTAACAGGCCGCCGAAACTGATGCGGCGGCGGTGGCCGGATACTTGTCCTTGCCGTTCGGGGCTTGGGGGTATGACATCAACTACCTTTTCAAGGTCAATACTGGGTGCATGACGGCAGCTGAATCCGCCCTTTATCTCAACGTAGTCAACAGCAAGCTGCTTAAGAACCCTGATGATATCAGCCCGGATAAAGGGAAGAGGCTTGCTACTAGTAGTCGAGACACTGAAGAGACCTTTGAGATAGACTGGTTTCGACAGATCTTCCCCTTCGTTAGCACTTTCCAAGGCATTCCCTGTGCCTGACAGATCTCCATCAGTCTCCTCAGGAACGTTTGCCTCCCTCGCAGCATCCCTTCGGGCTCTGCGCGCCTGAATACTTTCGCGACGCGCATGGCCAAGTGACATTGTCCGGGTAGCGTGATTGCGGGTCGGGGCCTTGGCTTCTCGTCCGAGGGCCGACTCTTTCTGTATGCTGGAGAAGTCGGACCCGCTGGTCTGCGGTGGTTGCTGAGCATCTGGGTCGGTTCGACGGGCTCGTCGGGACCGGTATTCAGCAGAATTAACACTAGTTGACCTTTCCAAGTACTTATTAGATTGTGACGCCGGCTCCGCTGATTCAGGGGCTTTAAGGAGATCCTGGTGTTGCGGTTGACTTCCCGCGGAAGGAATGGCCATTGGTGATGGTTCTGCGCGCCTGCTTCTTCGCATACTGAAGCCCCTCGAAAGTGGCGATGCAGAGTCAGCTGGCGGCTGTACATTTAAGGATGGCGTATGTGGGCTTGTTAGCCTGCCCCGTTCACGATCACGGCTACGGTCCTTTGTTCTGCGGGTACTGAACCGTCTTAGAAGACCTGCAGCGGCGCTTTCTTTCTTCACGGGGGTCTCGGGCTGCGATGCGGCTGGACTGGGTGTCATTTGGCCGTGCTGAGGGGCCAGGCTGACATTCTTCATTCCCTCAGTAATATCATCATCGCCATGAGTTCTGGCTCGAGGGCGCGACCTTCTTCCTGTATCTTTCTCGCCAGGTACCTGGTACTGGTTGGTATACGCAGCTTCCGGCGCTGCGAGATCTGGTACCTGAAGAAGAGAATCTTTGGGAGTTTGAGGAATGGCTACAGCGCCTGGACTGGCTTCCGCCCTTTCTCTATCCAATTTCTCTTTAACGAGATAATATACCGAGATAAGAGGGCTGTAAGCATTTAAGGGATCATTGCCTAGCTGAACAGCTTCTGCTGAGGGCGCTGAGAGTGTATCGCGACTGGCTGAGTTTCGTCGCTTGTAAAAATCAAAAACACCGCGCTTTTTGTCGCTGTGGCTAGGGGGGGGCTGTTCACGGGAGTTCGCTGCTACTGCGTGCTGATAATCCTCTGATTCTATGATCTTGGTAAGTTGTGCGGCAATATAGTCCGAGGGTCCGAAATCAAAACCAGTCATCTTCTCAACGACCTCCGGATCTAAAGGAAGCTGCAATGGTTCACGAGTTGGCAGGTGGTTATCCGGCGCCCCACTGAAGCCTTTGTTCATCCACGGGTGGTTCATAATTTCCGCGAGACTCGCACGTTGTTTGGGATCTGTAACCAACATGCGCGAGATGATGTGTCGGCACTCTAGCAAAGGGCGATGTTGGTTAGCAAATTTTCTTCTCCAATCGAGTCCACAGAGGTAGGTACGAACCTGATGAAAGGCCTGGAGGGTATTCAAAAACACCCTGCTTGATCTTTGCGTGTAGCTTGGGCATACTCTGATCATCGAAAGGAACTTTTCCACAGACCAAGACATAAAGTACAATTCCAAAACTCCACACATCCACCTCGGGGCCTGTATATTGTCTCGCCTGGAGTAACTCGGGGGCAGCAAAGTACAAACTGCCGCAAAAGGTTTTGAGAAGGCTCCTCGGGGAAAAGAGGTTGCTGAGACCAAAGTCAATGATCTTGATGTCTCCCGTTTTGCTAATCAATATGTTTTCGATTTTCAGATCGCGATGGACAATGCTATTGCGGTGACAGTAGTCCAGGGCGCTGGCAATCTGGCGCGCGAATTTCCTCGCCTGCTTCTCCTTCAACTTCCCATGGGAAATAATGTAGTCAAGCATCTGGCCGCCATTGACGAGCTCAAACAGCATATACCAGTGATAATTGGTCCGCACGACGTCTCGCATACCACAAATATAGGGGTGATTCACCAAACTGACGATAGCGGCCTCACGAGCGGTCCGGATCTCCTTTGAACGATCTGCTCTTTCAGCTTCGCGCGCGGTGCGATGCTCCTCGGTTGATTGCCTGGGGACAATCTTGACAGCGACCTAAGGTTGTAATCGTAGTCGCTTAGAAACAAGTTCAGCGAGGCTGATGGGGAATCGTGTAAACACTTACCTGCTCTCCACTTTCAAGGTTCTTTCCAACCTTGACTTTACCCATACTGCCTGCGCCAAGTGTTTTACCCAGCGCCCAGTTTCCTGTCGGAGTTGTGATCATTGTGCGCCGTTTCGATTGAACGGAATTCGCTGGATGTGGATGGCTCCCGGAGGTAGGCTGGGGATGGCCTGCAGCCCCATCTGCCAGTACAAGTCCCGCGGCAGCCATGTCTATACTTTCCCGTTGGTGGCTTTTTACGGACAAGTTCCTTTGATGTTTATTCGACGATGATTCGGCGCGATACGCGGTCGACGGACGCTCCTGAGATCGTTCTCTAGAGGGATCCCGGCGAGACTGGCCGCTTCTGGAGGACTCGAAATCTCGACGGGCTATGTTGTCGAAGACCGCGTGATTCGTGGGAGGGCGTCGGTCATAGGACTGAGACTTAGAATAGGAATGACGACTTTGCGACTGACTCTGGTGTTGCGGGGGTGGCTGAGATGCGGTCGAGGGCCTTACGGCAACGCTTCGAGTCCGGTGAGGGAGATCGGAGGAAGCAGGTCCATGGGAGGGAGGACGGGAAGACGTGGAGTGGCTGCGGGCGACTGCAGATGAGGGAGCCGTGGTGGACATTACGATGGGGAAAATAAATTGGGATGAGATGAGAGCAAGAATAATTAAAAACTCTTTTGTCGCTCAACTCGGAGCCTCTAGATGATGGGCTCGAGTTGAGGCGGATGAAGCCCGATGGGATGTTGTTGGAGGAGACTCGTTCGGTCGGGGGAGCGGGCGGGGGAGATGGGAGTGCTAGTCTACCTAGTAGTAGTCGGGTGTTGCTGACAAGGGCCCAAGGGAATGTGACGGGAGGGAGGAGGCCAACGTCCAGCAAACAGCTTCACAACAGCGCCATGAAAGGGGCGCGGAATGGGGTGAGAGGAGATAGAAAATCAGAGATTGAGACGGAGGCGAATTTGATGAGGACGAGAAAGAATGTTTGTGTGTATCTGTGTTTGTGCAAAGGAGATGGGGGAGCTGAGATGGATGCGGCTGCGGAGAAACACATGAAGCCAGGGGCCGCTTTCAACCAGGAAGAAGTTGCAAGTTACGTAGGCTGGCCCTCGTATCAATATCGCTTTTCTTTGATTGAGTCTCCTTATTATTTCCATCATCCCCCACCATAACATCAGTATGGAGTAAACTTTTTTTTATTAAAAAAACTATCCCGGTTGGTTCTAATGCTGACTCTCAATAATGTCATCAGTATGCTTAAAAGTCTTGTTTTGATCCTATTTCAAGCGCCCCATAACCCAACTTTTAAGGCAGATGATGCGCATCAAATGAATGGGCTAGAAAGAAGATTATTAATTTAATTAATAAAATGCCTCAAGGCGCAGTGCCTTTTCACCCACTATCCTTGCTCCTAGCTAGCCTTGCTCCTAGCTAGCCTTGCTCCTAGCTAGCTCGCTTGACGACTAGCATCAGATTCAACACCAGTCAAGTCTCGGTTGAGTTCAAGGGTACCTGCCTGGCGAGAGTGACAACGATGGTGATCCCTCATACTGCAGTGGCCAGCGCCCAGCGCCCACAAGCTTGGTAATTTAACAATCCAACCCCGGTCTTTTTACCTGGGTAGGTTGTCAACGGGGTGATACAAAGCGTTGATAACGTCGGAGAAATACTCGTAATGGGTGCTTTGGGCACACAGAAGTCGAACCTCCCTACCTCCCGACCTAGTAGGTACCTAATTAGCTGCTGTTCCTTGACTCAATAATTATTATTTGGGGGTTGGTGGTCAGATAAGTACTAGTAGTAGTTACTAGTATCTCAACTTGATAGACTTTGAGACTGGAAACTTGGAATGACCAAAAATATCATCGTCCAGGGGGTCCAATTTAGTTGGAATTTTGGATCCAGATTTACCCACGCTTAGCACGTTCCTCTGATGGTTGCAACCCATGCTTCTTTCTTCATATGAGACAGGTGTTTTGGAGTCGTCAACAAAGCAAACAACCAGACGCCCCGTTGTTCAAGGGCTGGTGTGTAACTGGGTATCTTCATTTGTTCTATAAATAAAAACCAGCACCCTGGTTATTTTACTTGGCATATGTATCTGTTTTTTTTTCTACTCCGTAAGTATTCCTGGTATTGTCGGTGGGCGGGGGGGAGTCCGGGTAGATAGATTTCTGGATTCCCGAAGAATTCTTGGTTGCAGGTGGAATGAAGTAATCGATACCAGCCACATATCAGTGGCGGTGCGGATACACCTCACCTCTTTCCGACATCACATGTTCCGAATTTAGTCATTCGTATCAAGATCGATAGCTCATTATTTCCTCTTTCCATTATTACCTCCATCCTCGTCTAGATCATCCCCTTGCAGTGCTGGTATTCTAGATCTGCGCACGTGCGCCAAATAGTATTAATGATACGATAAGCTCATTGCCTTTATAAAAGGTATGTATGGTTTCACGTGGATTCCATTCCGACTCAAGGCTGATCAGAGATTACCTCTCCACAGCAATCGCGATGTTCTGCACCTAAGTCGGTTACGCGCACACGAAAAAATGGCTAGCAAAAGGACCCGAGCCGCCTTCGAAGCCGATTTCCAGGCTCAGCAGTCCCCCTTCGCCTTCTATGGTACTCCTCTCCCGCCACTCGATGCTGATGCTCGGGACGATGGATCATACATGCCAATCTGGAAGCAAGAGGTGACGGATGACCGGGGAAGGAAACGCTTACATGGTGCCTTCACCGGTGGATTCAGTGCCGGGTGAGCTCACGATCCATGGATAGCGTTGGACAGCACACTAAATGTGGCCCCTGTTTTCCAGGTACTTCAACACCGTCGGATCAAAGGAAGGATGGACCCCTGCAACATTTGTGTCTTCGCGCCAGAACCGGGCCAAGGACCCTCGACAACAACGACCGGAGGATTTTATGGATGAGGAGGATATCCGGGAGGCCGAGGAGTCGCGAAGGATACAGACTAACGATGAGTTCTCGGGGTTTGGTTCTACTGAAGCTGACTTGGCTCACCGAGGAGGCCTTATGGATGTATTCAAGGCGACGGGAGAAACGATTGGCGTTAAGCTTATGAAGAAAATGGGATGGAGGGAAGGCCAGGGCATCGGTCCTAAAGTACGACGCAAAGCTAATCTTGGGGAGGGAGGGGGACATGAGGCCGACCAAACCTATCTGTTTGCGCCTGAAAATCCACCCATGGTCGCCTTTATACACAAGACCGACCATAAAGGCCTTGGGTTTGAAGGAGAGACACGTCTCGGATCTCGCACTGCTGCAAAGGATGAGTCCGATGAAGATGATGGCGATCCGTTCTTCGGACGGCGGTTGACCACGACTCAACACAAACCCAAGCAGCCAAAAACAGCAGGGCCTCGTCGAGGCGCGTTTGGTGTTGGTGTCTTGAACGACACAGGGTCGGATGATGAGGACCCCTATTCAATGGGTCCTCAGATCTCATACAACCGCGTTATCGGAGGCGATAAAAAGAAAAAAGCTAAAGCGAAGACCACAGACGATGTACGGCCGGCGATGAGCTCCTCTAACCCTCTATTGAACAATAAGCCGATCTTTATTCCCAAGAAAACAATCGCTGCCAAGAATGCGGCCGGTTTTCGGAAATGTCATGATGGTCGCTTGCCTCTGGATGGATTTCTCCTTGTCAATGGTATTTCTAGCCTCCTACTCACTTCAGAGAAGAAATACGCTCCTCCAGATATCCCCAAGGATTGGAAATCCAAAAAACTACCCTCGAAGCAAAGGGACCTTTCGGACTATGTTTCTACTTCGGATGCCGCCAAATCGTCAACATTAAATCCAATTTCTCGTGCCGCACTCCTGGGAGAGACTCAACTTCCCGAGAAGTCAATCTTTGACTGGATGACACCTGAAGCGCGAGAGAGGATCGTGAAGCTTACTGGGAAAACGGACCTACCACCAGCCCTAGGGGAAAAGGCCCCGAAAGGCTTTGAACTTTCAGAGTCACAGAAACGGAAGGAGCTCTGGGATCTTGTTCCCAAGCTGGATAAGCAGATCGCTGTGCAGGCCTTGTCGAGAGCAGCGAGTGGGTGGATGCCTTACTCGGAAGATGAGGGCAAACGGACCCGCTACAGAACGTTTCTCGAAATCCGGGCCGGGCTCAGAGACAGCCTTCCGGATCGGGTCCCTGGGTCCAGTACAGATGAATGGGCCGCAGAGCTCCACGAATTTACCCGAGCGGCGGAGGTATTTAAGCCAGTTTCTGGAGTGATGGCCTCACGATTTACCTCCGCCTCGTCGGGACCGAAAGGTTCGTCAGATGAAGCCGGGGCGGAGTCGCTCATGAGCAAGCCTTCGGACAAACCCGAGGATCCAGCAGTTGCGGCTGCGAAGATTGGAATGTTCGGCCCGATGACTCGAACCAATATCTCGTTCTACCCCACTCGCTTATTATGCAAACGATTCAATGTGAAACCTCCGAGTCATGTGCAGCTTGACCCGGGAGAGCCCCTCAGTGGACCCCAGGCGACCGCAGCACCTTCATCGGGCACGCGGTTCCAATCCGCTGGATACCAGACAGAGACGAAAACTCGAGAGCTAGTGTCGCAAGATGTCATGAACCAGCTCCTTTTGGAGGCCGGTGGGGCTGGGCCTCGGGGAGATTTTGTAGCCCCGGTCCAGCAAGTAACCGCCAAAGAGCCGGTTGTTGTCGAGCCGGAACATAACGAAGCGCTGGAAGGCGAACGACCGGGCGAGGCAGTTTTTAAGGCCATTTTCGGTAGCGATGATGAAGACGAGGACGATGTGGACTGAGGAGGTGCCGTGTGATTCTAGTTGCTGTTTACACAGAACCTTGTGTGAATTGACACGCGATCCATACTATAATGAAATCATAAATCTCCAAGCTAAAAATAATCAACTTAGCAACCCCACATGCTTGTTACCTAGGTAAGAGCTAGAGCAGTAGCAAGCAGTCTTTGAACCGCTACTTTTGCTGGGCCGACCAACGGGAGAAATATACCGGGGACACGCCAAAGTCGACGGATCCATGGCTCGGGAGTGGTGAGCTGTCGACAAATGTGAGATGCGTCTTCCTTTTGCTTGTCTTTTCTCCCTCTGCATTATATTAGGTTTGACTGTTACACGACAGACTGACCTCAGAGCAAAGACATGACGGTAAAGAAGGCAGCCCTGGTATAAGAAGCAGCTTGGATGACCAGGCCAGGCACAAAGAAAACGACGCCCAAGGAACCAATGAGAAAGAGACCGAAGTCAAACTTTGTCGCAGACCATCTGAGGAGGCATAAATGATAATTTAGTACCAGTTATGGTGGCAGACTAACTAGCTAATTAGCTGTTCTTATCATATAAAGGCACGGGAATCCCCTCACGTCCATGTACTCCAATTCTGGCCCCCTCTTTCTCTGTTCTTATCTATTATTCTGCGACCCAAGGACCGAATAATAATAGCAATAATAATCCACCATCGAGTCTTCTTGTGTTCTGTCGCCACTTGTCTGGCTGATTCATTAATTTAATCTTTTGAATGACTCTGGCGTTAACCACTATTCTCACCATCACCGCCGCGTCATCCCCACGTCCTCACCTGCGGCTTTTATCTCCAGCAATCAATCATCTCCCCTCCTTGCCTTGTCCTCTTTCTCTCCTTCTGTGCCTGGATCTGTCTATTTTTCCCCTCATCATCTACTTGTTCCTAATAAGTCCGTGTCAATTTCTATCTCGTAGCTGATGGAGTTCGACCTTGGTCTTCTACAAGATGGTAAGCCTGCTCTGCTCCCTCTTTTAAAACCATGTCCTCGGATGGCATGATCACCACCCTCCACTATCCACCCACCCTGTCTTTATGCAGATCACTTTTTCATCTTTTGTGTATTTTCTTCTTGATTTTTCACTTGTTCAAGCCCCCATCTCCCTCGCATGTAATCTCCCCCCTGATAAAGATAACACTTACCACCCAACTAACACTGCTACCAACAGGGTTGTTGCTTGTCCTTGTCGCGTGACAACGACCACCCCCAATATGCGACTCAAGCAACCACAGAGGAGCGTCACCCGGACGGTGTAGTCGTTGGCGCTGGCGCAACACCTGCAGCAACCGCCTCAGCCACCACACCCTCCTACACCTCTGGCAGTAACTTTGGCGGCCCAGCTGCCTCATCCAACCCCCGCAGCCGTAACCGCAATCGCAGCCACACGCACACCACCACCACCATCCACCCGCATCTCCCACTCGACGAGCATTTCAACGCCCCTATCCGCCATCACGTCTGGCACAGCAAGCGCCGGAGATGGACGCGGGCCCTGCTCGACCAGGAACGGAAGGAATTTTTTGAGACCCGCGTAACGGGCCGTGCCGAGGTCTGGGCCGCCCTTTGCGCTGCGCTCTCCTTCATGCGATCGGGGGATCTCGCCACTGCCCAAAGCATCGTCGATGCTGCCGGGGTCACCGTGCCCACGGGCGATCTCTGCCAGGGGTGTTATGACGAGCAGGGTGTCCTGTATCGGTTACCGCAATGTATCGTGAGCGATCCTGAGAATATGGTGCGGTCTTCTGGGTTGACGGATGACGATGACGATGACGATGACGACGAGGACGAGGACGATGATGACGAAGATGTGGATTTCGAGACGGACGATGGGAAGATCCCCTTGAATGAGGCTTCTGGGGACGAGTTGATCGCGGACGAAGACGCCGTTGAACGTGAACGACGCAGAGATGAGAAGGGCAAGACCAGTGAGCGGGATCTAATCCGTGTCAAGGCACGGCTGAGCGACAGAGGTGGACCGGACATTGTTGTATCTGTCGGGAAGGCTCAGAATGTTGGGTTTATTGCTCGGAAGGTGCAACAGGAGGCCGGGGTATGATCATTCGACCTCTTTTTCTCTCCCCCCTCTCTTCTTTTGATCTGGTCAGTAGACAAGCTAACAAAACATCGGTCACAGATCTCTAGAAACCAACGCGTGAGAATAGCGTATCTGGGCAAGATCCTCAAAGAGAATTCCCCTCTCGTCGACCAGGGATGGAAGCAGGGCAATGTTGTCAATGCATTGGTGGTGACCAGGCATCCATTATCATGACGTCTAAGCCATCTACACACCCATCTGAACATTCCACCTGATATCGAAGATTGAAAACCTGTCTTCCTCTCAGAAGTGACTCCTTGCTTGCTTATTTTTTTTATATATATATGCATGCTTGTTTGCTGTTCCCTAGTCGTTCCCCACTCCATCCTGATCATCACTCGTCAAAACTCCTCTCCTCACCTTTTATCTATCTACCCCTCCTCCACCCGTCGTATTTTCCAGTTGTCTTTGTTCTCTCGATTGATTTATCTGTTTGTTCCGGCGTTCTATTGCGAGTTGCATAATACCCCCTCAGCTTTTTTCTCTTCTTTCCCTCTCCTGATTATCCTCCCTTTTGTCCTCCCTTTTGTCTTCGCTCTTGAACCTGGGACATTCACCTTTCATCCCTCTCTCTCCATTCTTTCTAGTTGCGCATATGCATGAGAATCTGTCCGATCTTTACAATCAACATGAAAAAATTGCATGGGTAATTCCACATTCATCTGGATATCACGTCGAACTATGTATTAAAACTAGAATATGAGGACCTACAGAATCGAGGCCAAAAATGACCACTTTTGCTGCCATTTACAACTGCATTTCCACTCATAACTGAGCATCCAGTCATTGCTCTCTAGCCCCCTCACATGCTTTGCACTACACTATTCTGAACCTATAATAGACTGGGATTGATGTCATTACAAACATGAGACATATCATGATCATCACCTCGCATCCGTACCCCAATGGAAAAGGGGGGACTGAATCTGCAAAATGCAAACGGTTTGCGCTCACTAACATCGACGATTCCATGTTTTGATTCTACGATCGATCTCAATGCTCCCAACAATATTTGGGACTGGGTAAATCTAAGGTTTGGTTAAGTATCCTATAGCTAAGTATAATCTTGAGTGCTGTTAAGAATGTTTATGGTGTGATATGAGGACCTGCGAATTTCTTTGTTGTGGTCATTTTTACTCTTTCTGGCCTACTGCCCTAATATGCTGTACGGTCATCATTGCCCACAAAACAAAACCAAAGCGCGATCATTGAATCTCTACCTCAGCTAGGGCTAATAGACCGGGAACAGATTGAACCCATTTTTGACAAAGCCATTGCCTCTCTCCCCCAGAAATCACCGAGGAAGAGAAGCACTGGATTGCAGAATGGCCGAGCTGGACGGAAATGGGAGCTGCGAATAATTTTTCATCCAGAGTGCAAAGCCATTCAGCACAGGTTGAGACACTACATAATATTATAAAATCTAATTGGCTAAGAGTCAAGCTATCTGAGGATATACGAAAAAATAATTAATTAATTAATACCAATTCGAAAGAAAATCAATCGGAGCAGGAAATTCGATAGATAATAACAAACCTCCACACTGATCCCCCCCCTTTCTCCCCTTTAGAATAGCTTGCCATTGTCGGCTTCTTTACCCTGAGGTGTAGTCCCTGACCGTCTCTTAAACACCCGACAGACGAATCCCGCCCCTTCCTTAATCCCTCTAACCAATGAAGTAGGGTTCCAATGTCTGATGCGGAACATGTAGTACAACACGACCGTGCCCATGATATTGAAGACGATATATGCCCAGCCGATTCCGTAATTTCTCCACCTTTCGCTGTAAACTATTTACATGGTTTCGTTAGAGATATGGCGCTTGATGGAATGGTTTTAAAACAATAGGGATCGGGTAAATGATAAGAGGAAAAGAAAGGCTAAGAGTACTCACAGATATTGCTGCCGGAAAGATATTGATCTGCATTTCGCAGCTGACAGTACTGGCAATCCTGTGTTGCACTCGGATTGTACAACCGCCCTGGAGCTACTTGGAGGTAAGCTTGCATATATTGGCCACAGTTCATGCCTGACGGGGGGTTGAAAACGCTCAATTCCTCGGTAGCGCATTCAATGGCTCGTCCGTGTAACCCCGTAGAGGTGAGGCCAGCAATTAGATATGTCAATGGCGAGACACGATACATGAAGATCCAGAAACCGGGAAGGGCGTTGGGTGGTTGCATGACGCCGTTGAAGATGAGGGTCATCATGAAGAGAAGGGTGGCGATGGTACCGCCTGTTTCGGCATCAGGGAGGGCAGCGATGACGAGTGAGGCAAATGTCGAGGTGAATAGGAAGAACTGCACGACAAAAAGGAGCATTAGACCCTGTCTGGAGGAGGCTTGGTTGGCACCATAGATGGCGTAATAGTAGCTGGCCCAGGACACGATACCAGCGAGGATCTGCCATGGGATCTCAACAACAATGTTGGCGATAATAAATGCGGCCCAGGAGTATGCTTTCGACGGTCTCTCTCTAACCTCGTAAAGGGATCGTTGTATCACAAACTTTGGCATGATTCTGCGTTTTGGTTATTAGTCATTGGATAAGGGGGGAAAGCCCGTCACTACTTACTGTTGCACCAAGGTTGAGAAAATAGACGTGACCATGAAAGCACTGAACAAGACATCCTGGAATCCCTGTTGGGAGCTATTAGGCTTGAAGAAGGTAAACCCGATAAAAAGAGACGAGGCAATGGCGAGAATCAACTTGGCCCACACGTAGACAGGCTCGCGCCAGTATTGTTGGAAGACTCGGTGAGTTACGTGCCACAGCTGATGGGTAAAAGGCATGGCATAAGATCCACTCGCGGTAGCTTCATCATCTTCTGGAACAGATGATCTCTCCTCGTGGATCCGGTTGAGTTCACTCTGTACCTCTTGGGCTTGTGGGCTTTGATTCCAGATGGCTGGCCAGTCCTGTGTCGACTTTCCTGAAGCACCGGCTCCAATAATCTCGAGGATATACTCGGCAGGCTTTTCGAAGTTAGTATTCATCCATTATATGAAGAGGGCCTATACTGACATTCTCTGCTGAACCACAGGCCCTTGCCCCATTTCCCTCAAAGTAATCGAGTAAAGTACGAGACTCCTTTCCGATCTCACCAAAGTAGACCGTCCTACCACCCTTTGCTAGGAACAACAACCGGTCAAATTGCTGAAATAGCAAAGCACTAGGCTGGTGAATAGTGGAAAGCACAGCCTGACCACGGTCTGCGAGTTTCCGCAAGAAAGAGCAAATAGACCAGGAGCTCTGAGAGTCTAGGCCACTGGTAGGTTCGTCCAGGAAAATCAGTAGGGCAGGTTTGGCCGCAAGCTCCACGCCAATGGTTAGGAGCTTTCTCTGTTCAACGTTCAATCCTTCACCAGGTGTCCCAACAATCGCACCAGCAAAGTCCTGCATGCTAAGCATTTCGATTACTTCCTCAACATACTGATACTTCTCGACCTTTGAAACCGACTTTGGTTGGCGCAGGAGTGCACTAAACCTTAATGCCTCTCTCACAGTGGTGGTTGACAGATGCAAGTCTTGTTGTTGAACATATCCTGTTTTCCTTTGGAAGCTGTGGTCCAGTGGTTTACCATCCACAAACATATCACCAGTCACAACACCAATAGAGACACGCTTAGCCAAGACGTCAAGGAGTGTCGTTTTACCAGCACCTGAAACACCCATCAATGCTGTGAGCGTGCCCGGTTTGACCCATCCAGCAACATTGTCCAAGAGACGGCGCTGGCCTCCTTTGACTGGAATATCGTAACACACATTTCTCCATGTAAATACGCTGTGCTGCCTCGGGATTACAGACGTGCTCTGCTCCGCCGAGTCCTTTTTCTCGGTCAGGGTAGCGATAGTAGATGGGGCATCTCCCTGGGGTTTATCGATGTTGCGCATGTGTGCGGGGACATGGCCCCGTCGAAAGACGAGGAACTCGGCTTTTGAGCTGGTTGATGAGTTTATTTCAGTGGCCACCAAGTATATGAACGTGAAGAAAATCCAGAATCCTATCAAGATTCCGAGGTTCCTCCATTCATGGTCGTATGTATACCTGTATTGAGAGTAGATAAAGGCGTCTCCAGACACAGTTCGCTCTCCCACAACAGCTCCCCGAACAGCACAGATAAAAGTATCTCCACTCATGTTAGGATATGCAGGGACAAACTGGGAACAGGTGAAACGCCGGCCGTGAAACTCGTTCGCTACCAAGGCCTCGAAAGTATAGAAAATAGGATTAATCCAACGGATCCAGCTAAACCACGGGATATCAGACATTTGCGGTACAGGTATCACGAAGCCCGTATAAATGACAATGGCAAGAACGATCACGCCAGCCATTGACATTGCTTGAGATAGAGTTTTAGTTGACGCGGCAAGAGTTCGGAAGATCCCTGACATTGCCAATGTGCTAAGAAATGTGAAAAGGAAGAAAATAAAGAATTGGGAGGGCTCGTAACGCTGCATTTTCCATTAGCATCACAAATTATGTGAGCAGCCAAGGAAACTTACCAAACCAGCCAAGAAGTAAAAGATGATGTTGAACACCACAGCAGAGACAAATTTGACGGGAATGTCAGATACAATACCCCCGAATGCTTCGGCAAAAGGATGGACGAAAGCATACGATGCTTGCTTCTCAACAATTGGTCGTTGATCGTAAAGTGAATTAATTTCTGTTATACTGATGAGAGCATTCATCCTAGATATAAGTCAGCACATGCGTTCCACAACCGCTACCATGGTTTTCAAGTGGGTATGATGCATGTGCGATAGGGGACATACAGTACAGCAAAGAACAACGCAGCTCCTTTACTTTGAAAGCCAGCAGAGGCATTCGGAGTCCTAGAAATATAAGCATTTTCTCAGATAAAAAAGGAGAATGACAAGATGAGAGTACCCAAAGTAGATGGAACCGATGATAAGGGACATTACAATTCGTCCAATGACTGTTGTCAAGGTAGAGGGTTTGTCATTCCAAATCCTGGGACTGTCAGAGACGAAACGAGAGCAGGTGATAGAGGGAATTACCTTTGATACGCTCTGGTAGTGCAAAGCCTGACTTGCATCGGGATGGAAATAACATAAGGGCTTGTTGGGCGGACGTGTTTTGCCTGCTTTTGCCTCTTGAATTGGCCGAACATTTGCTCTGACTCTCCTCCTAGAGGATATAGTTCCAAATGCTGGTGAATCTCTTTTTGAAGCTGAGCATACTGAGGGCTGTTCTTCCAATACTTTTCAAACTCGTCCGGGGTTCGAGGAACTTGGTCCTCCATCCCCTCGCGAGGCTGACGTTCTTGTGAATTTGTCACTGATGTGAGAAAATCGCCTGTCGTCTGGCGTGGCGGACAGTACCAGCCCATGTTTGTGAAATACTCCTTTGCTTTATTGCAAGGTCCAAAGTAGATTTCCCTTCCTTCATAGAGGACGATAGCTTTATCAAATATGTCATAGATCGCTTGTGAAGCCTGATAGATTGCTACAGCATGACAGCCGCCAGCGAGGTCGGCCGAAACTCGTAGTGCCTTAACGAACTCCAGCGCACTCGCTGAGTCCAGGCCTCGAGTACTATTGTCCCACGCACCAACAGGCGCTCTGGAAACTGAGGGCGCGTTAATGCAATGTTCAATGAATCGGGTCTGAAGGCTCCACATAAAACTCACGTGCCATCTCTGCAATACTAGATGGGGGTTAGCGATGAGCTTATTTGAATTAAATAATGATATCTTACCTGACTCGTTTTCTTTCACCTCCAGAAACACCCCTGATATAGTCGTCACCGACTGTCAACGGGCGTTAATATTTCCCATCAAGGAAACTTGAAAGAGTTTGTGGGCGTACCTTTAGTATTGTATGTATGAGATAGGCCGAATATAGACATCACGACTTGCGTGATGTACTTGGCGAACTGCGGTCGACCGATATCTCCCAGTCGATTCTCTGGAGTTCTTGCTGCCGCCGCGAATTCTAGCGTTTGGCCCACTGTCAAATGAGGGAAATGTTTGTCCACTTCTTGGTTATAAACGACCTCTCCTTTGAATTCTTTATGCATTTTCTCCATCGATATCCCATTATACTGGATTTCGGAGCTTTTACGAAGGTTCAGCCCATGTAGTTCGCCGCATAGTGTCTTCAGAAAGGTTGAACACCCACTTCCCGGTCGTCCTAACACAATCAGTAGTTCACTGCTCCTAAGAAGGCCATCAAAGTCGCGTAGAATCTTCTTCTCAGAACCCTGAGAAAAGCCACTGAAGAACTCTCGGAAACGAAATGGGGCCAAAAAGATTGAGGCCACATTGTTCTGATACTGCAATGCTGATCCTGATCCTGAGACGTTGAGATTCTGAAAGGCGATACCAGTGGTCTGTGGTCGAGGCATCCCCTCCTTGTCTATCATCTTTATCATCATCCGCGCCCATTTGTAATGATCGAACTGGTCACTTTTGGGGTCAAGAACAGGATCATCAAGACTCATATCATCGATCGTATCTTTCCGTCGGATATCCGTTCCGGTGATAGAGTTGGTTGTTTGACGTCGGGGAAAATTGGAAGCTATGCGAGTCAGCTCAGCCCTACCCCCAGGATTGATCTCCTCAAAGACGGTGCTATTTTGTCGCTCCCTTCTTAAGGTAGGTTCAGGAGCATATTGGTCGTCGTCGATCTCATCCTGACTGAGAGAGCTCGACTGAGCGCTTTCGCTGCGTTCCCCGCTTTGAGCCATCTTCAACACCAAGTTCAGAACTTGAAAGTAAGGTTTCCGGGAGAGAAATATCTAACGCTCGCCTTGGGGGGTAAATCCCAGTTATAAACTGTTTAAGTAATAAACTCAGCAAAGAAGGGAGACGCAGGAAAAACTTGGGCTCCACCAGCAGGTGGTTTTCATCTAATCATATGACGGTGTAAATTTCAAATAATAACGGATCAATACTACCAGTACAAGAGGGACAACACCGAGGAGGTACAATGGGTGAGAGAGCCATGATGGGTTATGGTTGGTGCCGTGGGTGGCCGTTCGCTGGACTTCAGGGATTCGAAGACTTCAATTCGCCAATTCCAAAATGGTGATGTCATGATTAGGTCAAAACTCCTCTACAACGAGCAAACAGGAGTGAATAGAGTGAGAAATTTAGAATACGCCCGTCGATGAGAATCAGAGAGGGACGAGTGTGGTGGGATGTGCTGCTGGTCCGCCGGATGCGGGAAGTCGTTGCTTCCACTGCATCTCACGAAAATTAAGGTTACGTGTATCCCAATAGTGGGAATATCCAAGACATTCCTGACCTTATAGCGTCCCTAAGTTTATCGAGATTACTCTAGTATAAAAAGCTACTCTCCTCCTAATCCTACAGAAGGAATATCAAGACAGTCTCAAGTAGGTTCAAGAATGGTAAGAAAGCTGCTATTTCTGATTCCTCGGTGGACGTGGGATGGGGGAATTGCATACTTATAACATAACCCAGGCATCTCTAAGCATAAACGTACAATTTGGGTTACAAATACAACTGAAAAAGAGGGACAAAGAAATCTAGACTCCGGTAGGTAGGTAGCTAGTAAGTCGTAGTAGGCCCAGCTATAAAGGCGCCGCTTGGCAACAACACCTCCAAGTTTGATGTACTATAACAGACAAATCAGCAGGCGATATTCTGTCCGGACAGAATCATTACTGTCATCCGAGAGACTCCGAAGTTGGAATCGGAATAGTTGGGCTAGCCTTGTCGATCATTCTAATTACGGAAATGCTATGAGCCAGCCGATTTGGGAAATACAGAGTCCTCCTCTTGAGATTTGATCCGTGAATCCTACCTGGTACCTAGCTATCTACCTGACGAGTGAGGCGAACTACAAATTGATATCGTCAGCATTCGTTTCCTGGTTGGGCAGGAGGTCTGCTCCCTCGCTGGACTCACACCACATAGCAATGAAAATCTCTCCTCTTCGGTTTTAGGGTGTGGTTGAGCTACGTGGCCCTGAGATGGATCCCCCAAATTCGATCAACTAGCCAACGTAGAGGGAAGCTTGCTGGTGAGATGCTCCCGGGCAAGTAAAGATACCAGTCGTCTTCGTCCACTAGGCTTAAGGTACGAGTCAGGGTAGTGCATTCATAGTAAGCGGGGTAAAAGCCACTGTCTTCCCAGTCGATAATTCCGGTAACAATGTAATGGCCATTGATGTTAGGATTCTGTTTTACCATGATATTCTCAGTCCTGACATCACCGTGGGTGAAAACCGATCCATGCATCCAACAAGGAGTATCATGACCTATAAGGGAGCGAAAGAACTTGACATAAGTATTGCTGCCATGATGACGCGCTGAAAATTGCAAGTCACTGAATTCACTGACTGTGGTGATGCCTTTGAACATGGCGTATGCGTCAACGCGAACATCTTTGGCACCTTCTCCGCAGACTCCCCCAAGCGCCTTGCCATCGTCCTGCCGAAGGGATCTTAATCGGCAGAATATGTCTTCTAGCTGCCGTTGGATCGATAACTTTCCATCGTGTGACAGACTAGGCCACGCTTGGGCCAAAGTTATGCCCGGGATATAGGACTTGAATGTAACACGAAAAGGGCCGAATGCGATCAAGCCATGGGCTCTCGGGGCAGGAATGTCAGGTACCTGCTCTTCAAGATATTGCGTGCTTGTATACTCCGTATAATCCCTATTTCCCAAAATGACTTTGGCGACAATATCCTCACTGCACTTAACCACAACGCCTCTAACAGGGCTCTCCCACAACTTTGGCGAGTTCCAAAGGAGTTGCCTCAAAGACACGATTAATGCTTTCTCTACATCACCCAGCTCATCGCTCGAAGATCCTCCTGAAGATTTTTGAAGCAGAGCGGTCACCTCCTCAGATAAAGGAAAGACAACTGTAGCAGACTGAGCAAGCTCAAGACGCGAGCGGAACTCAGGGCCCTGCACCTCAGGGATATCTTTCTCGGCAGGTGGTAAAACCTTTGGTTCAGTCGCCATTGTAATCTTGCGATTATAATTCTTCGGAAACACAGATAGCAGATTGGCTTCCGGTTCATCCCTGAGTGTATCATACAGATCATGTAAGGTTCGGAGATTGATTTTCGCAGCATAAGGTAGTTGATGATACTGAGAATTTCGGTGTTCATGCTGATATGAGTCGGAGAACATTGACATCAAATCGGCCTCCGGATTTCTTTCTAGTTCAGCTTGGAATTCCAGCATAAGGTCTCTGTTCCATTGTACTGCTTCGGCGTTGGAGAGGGAGAGGGCTACTGGAGGTGGAGAGTTACCCATAATTTCTGACTTGGACATCCCTGTGTGGATGGGCTGATGGTGCCGCGTGTCAAAATATATTAGTACCCAAGCAAAACAGTAAAATGGCTAACTGACCAGAATGATGTTTTTCAAGGTTTTGCACAACAGCGAATTAAGTTTCTATAATTAGTTAGGAGATTAAGCGGTTAGTTCTCCTTGATAGATGGAAATTTCTGAATTAAGATCCTTTTCAATGCCCTCTGGCAAGTCTTAAAACATGAATAAATGTAGCACCATATATATATGTGTGTGTGAGTATATATGTGTGCGTGTGTCTATTTTTCAGCTTTGATATGTGACTCACATGATTTCCACTATTCCCTCGTAGGATAAAGGCCATCAAGGGATAAGTAAGTCATTAATAATAACTGGGAAGTTTATTTTCCTTTCTTGACCCCTGGAGCATCATGTACTACCTTTGGCCTGCATATTTCAAAGTAGGGAACTAAATTGACAGGGTAATCTCCTCTCAGCAAACAAAGAGAATGCCCTGTCAGATTAAAATCACCTACGAAATATGCAGGCCAGAGGTAGTAGATAGACTAAAAGAAAGCGCAAAGGAAGGATAGGATACGTGGTATACCCGAATTAAATTTGTAATCAGGCATTCAAGCACTAAGATCTCCCCGACCAGGTGGGCAATCCTGAAGTTCAAGAACTGCCCCCACCAAAATGGCTAGAGCGATCATGGATGTGACCCACATAAAAGAAGCTTAGTTGACAGCCAATCAAAATGTCCTTCCAGCTTCCACCGGCCCAGTGATGCAAACAGGGCAAACATGAAAAAAAAAAAAAAAGATTGTTTCTATCGCAACAGTTGATATCGAATTTCACTGGCATTGATCCTGACCACTAGATTTATAAATTTAGGACTCTGAAGTTCTTTTTTTTTTCTTGTCGTGGATCTCTAACTGGTCAAATCCCAAGACTACTTACTCCTCTAAACCAACCATTGACTGCAAACTCGCACTAGTTCATCGCAACCATCCGCAGCCATGACCGATTTGCAAAAAACTCCCTTCATCAGGGAGCTTGCCTCAAGCGGTGCGTATTCTACCAATATCCATGCCCCCCTCTATCTACCAATTCATGAAAATACTAACCCAGCCCAGACAAGAAAATTCGCGACAAGGCCACCGAGTCCCTCACCCGCTTCCTCCGATCCAAGACCGACCTCTCTCTCCTCGAGCTTCTCAAACTCTGGAAGGGACTTTTCTTCTGTACGCTCTATCCCCTTACTCCTCCTCCCACCCGGGTTCAATCCGTGGGCCATTTCCACTAACCTACATCGAACGTCGAAAACAGGCTTCTACCACTCCGACCGTCCCCTCACACAGCAAGCCCTAGCCCGAGACCTCTCCTACTCTCTCGTCCCCACCCTTCCCCGCTCAACCGTGCACCGCTTCCTGCGCGCCTTCTGGATCACCATCGGCCGTGACTTCCACTCTCTCGACCGCCTCCGACTAGACAAATACCTCCATCTAATCAGATGCTACGTCGGGGTCGCATTTGAGGTCTTCCTGAAGGGAGCCCAGCAACAACAACAAAAACAAGCCAACAGCGCTGCCGGCGGTAACAAGAAACGCAAACACGAGGAAAAAGGTTCATCCAGGAAGAAGCGGTCGAAGGGCAAGAAACAACACCAACAAGAAGAAGAGGGGGAGGGGGAGGGGGAGGGACCAGCAGACACCCAGGGAGACGAGAAGGAGAAATGGGCCGCCCTCTCATCCTACATTTCGATTCTGGAGGAAGGCCCGCTCTGTCCTGTGAATTTCGACCCGGAGCAGCCCCCCACGGACGAAAAGAATGACTATGTGCCTATGCCTCATGGGCCGGATGGGTTGCGGTACCATGTTCTGGACATCTGGGTTGATGAGTTGGAGAAGGCCTTGGACTTTGATGAGGAGGAGGGAAGGAGGATACCGAAGGGCGATGTGCCCGTGGAGCTTCTGTTGCGCCCGATTGAGAAGTTGAAGAAGGAGAGTCCGTATAAGCCTGTTCGGACTCGGGCGGCGGAAACGCTGGAGGATGAGCGGTTGGTTGAGTGGGGGTTCAGAGCCCCGAAACAGGTGGGTGTGGAGGAGGAGGAGAGCGAGGAGGAGTGGGGTGGGTTTGGTGATGACTAGGTTTGGTATGGGGGAGGTGTATAAAATTTGTAGATATAGATTACAGGACTGTCAAAAATCATCTTTGCTTTATAATTAGCCATCAGCCTTGGGGTTTTACGACGAAGAGGGTGAACTTTTCTGGTATATCTCTATATTTATATATATCTATACCTAACCCGGTCAACCCGTACAGTGTAAAGGTACAGCTGGAAATTCGACAACCAGAAAACTGAAGGTCAGAAGGCCAAGTCTCCCCTACAAATCCATCATCTCAAAATAAAAATACATCAAGCATGCCAGAACTTCATTCGGAAAGTCTTCCGGTGGGGTATCATCACAAACGGAGAAGACCACGAACAGCGAAAACGAAAATAAAACTTAGAGAGAAATGGGGATATCACGCTCTCCACTCTCATCCTTACTTCCTTCTTGCGGCAGATGTCTGCGTCTTAAGGCCTTGGGCCGGGTGCCTCGTAAAGGTGTCCTGATTTTGAGAGGACCGTGCCGAGGCCTTTGTGAATCTCAGCCTGGAAGGCCTCGAAGGGTATCTTCTCGCCGTCGACACTGATATAACCATCCTTCTCCCGGGGGACGAGTCGGTAGGCAAGGGCTTTGCGGATCTTGACATCGGGCATATCGAAGAATCCGCCCTCCGGGATTGCCGTCATCATGCTGAGGCTTGTGGCGCGGCCGACAGTCCCGTCGATGGTGACGATGTCCATTAGCCCGTCATTGGGAAGAGATGCTGGGAAAAAATTGGTATCCTTTGACATGATGGCCATATTTCCGGCGTAGAAATTGCCGATTGTTTCGGCCGGGATAACTTCCCAGTCCTTGGGCAATTCATCCAGGACTGTGCCAAATTCGAGCTTTGGAAGCGCGCCTGACAACTCGGTTGGGTCTTCGAGTGAGCGAGTGGGGGGCTCACCCTGTGCGTAGGTACTGTAATGGTCCTTGATTGCGGTCTTCTCGTCAAGTATCACCTTGATGGCAAGGTCGCAGGGGTAAACTGCGCGCTGCATAAGGCGCACGAGGAAGCCATAGGTGAAACGGTGGGCGCCCATCCATCGGATATTGTCGGTGCCTAGATCCGCTTCTGCGATGATGCCAAAGGACTGAGATAAGAAGGAGAGAGTACGGGTTTGTCCTTGTGTGATAGATACAAGATCCATGGGCGTGCGCAATCCCTTGATAATGGCTAGGGCTGCTAAAGAGACACTGCCGGTTCCATATAAGTTCCACGCCATCGCGTTACCCGAGCCACACGGCAACATTGTGACGGCCATTTTCTCTAAAGCCTCCCGGGCGTTCGATTTCTTTCCCAGGCCATTGAAAACCTCGTATGGCAAACCGTCTCCGGAGCAGCATACAATTGCGTCATAGGCGTTGACATCGAGTTGTTCCGCGATCTCGGTGGCATGACCTGAATGTGTCGTTTCCTGAACATCAACCTGGCAGTGAGCGGCGGCAAAAATGGGATCCGCATGTGTCCGATACAGCCTTGCAGCCGTTCCTTTACCGCCAAAAGGATTAATCAAAACCTTGAGTCGCTTATGTCGTTGCGCCTTGCCGTATGAAAGCCGCACCAAGTTATCGCACCAAGTTTCAACAGTTGCTTTCTCTTCTTCGGCGACAGGGTACTGAAGCGCGGTCACGGAGACGTCATTTTTGGACGAGTGCTCCGCATATGTGATTGTCAATCCGGCAGAGGAAAGATCGGCATCTAGGATGTTATACAGAGCGATGGAATGCGTGGCTTTGGGTGCTGCAAGCATTGAAGAGTCAGGATGGCAGCCCTCACGTGTGTGTGACCGAAGAAACAGAGGGGATTGAGAAAACAATAGATGCAAGGTTGGAGGGCATACTTGACTTGGGGAGGAGACCGCAGCATGTACGATCCGATTTCCGCAACGCGCGCTCATCTGCGACAACAATGTAAGTTAGGACGGACGGGATCCCGCTATTCTCACAGGAACAATCGACATGGCATACCAACAACCAGAAGAGCATCGCCCCCCAATGTGAGAGAGACCGACTGTGCAACCATCAAGGTCAAGTCAGGTTGTAGTAAGTTAAGCTGGGGATCTAATTGACCCGCATTGTAGTGAACGGGGGTGCTAGGGGCAGCGCCATTGGAGGAAGCCATTATTGTGTTTTAAGGAGGGCAATGAGCATCCTAGGTGGGGTGTGATGTATCAATAAAAAAAATACAGAGGACTGGACTAAGAATAATAAGACACAAAAAAAAAGAGCGAAAAGGCAAGGGCAGGAGGAATCGATGCGGGGGAGAAGAGGTTGTTTAAGATGGGAGGAAGCTGAGACAGAAAAAGAGGAACCTACTGTAGGTAGTAAAGTAGTCTTGGGAGGTAGTCTGTCGAGAACCTGGTCAAGTCTCCACCACCTTACCAGGAACGAGCAGCTCCCTGCCCCTTTCACTGGAGGATGTAATCGATTAGATTGGGCAGTCGTGTATTAGTTAAATATTAATATTAATATTAATATATTATAATAATAACCCGAAGCGAAGCAGAAGCGCTCCGCCTTGGAATTCCACTAGAAGGTTGGCCCTGAAGCCCCCGTCGACCGCTCTCTACAGTACTTGGATAATAATAGCTCCAGGCATGTGAACGGGAAGTATCCCCGTCAACATAAACTCCTGAAAGAACTGTCGTACACTTGACATTTGCGCACACAGAGTACGTACGCTTTGCCTCAATTCATGGGACATGCAAACTTAAACTATGGTGATGGAGAAAAGACCCCTCCCCCCCCTTCCCACCCCTGGCCCTTGCCACATCCAGGCCTTTCCATCGCCACCTGAGCACTCTCTATATATACACACAATTAGAGTGAAAGGAAAGGTATACAGAGCAACAACCGCTTTGAAAAATCTTATTTTCTTCCATTAAAAAGAGAGAGAGGGAGAAAGAGAAAAAAGAATCTTTTCTTGTCCGGTAGGACACACTAAATAAAGTAAGAAAAGGAAACATAGTTAACAAAATTCATCCATAAGGTCGAGGGGGTGCGGTGAAGAAGGGGGAACCACGCAAAAAAAAAAGTCGATACGATAATATAATAATAGGGTAATAATCACTATTCAAATGCCAATCAACAAAGCTGAGTACTCTATTTATGCAGCGGAAGCCTTGAGGCCCTTTAGAGAGCCCAGGCTCAATGCTAAGCCTTGTGAACGGCTTCGTATCCGTACAAAGCCCGTGATCGGTCCGTCGTCTCCTTCCTTTTCAATGCTCAGATTCGCCAGAGCGTCCTCACCTATAGGTAGGCCAAGAGTTAGCAATCTATTCGGGAGTACTTAAGCGTGGTCAGTTGGGGAGGTTGTCATCAACTACATACCAAATACACTGCGGGCGTATAGATTTGCGCTTAGGAAACGGCAATCGCCCTTGAGGGATGCTTCGGGAGTAAGGCAGGCCATGTTGGTGCTTTCCATGAGTTGCTTGAGGAATTCACGGAGAGTCTTCGCCTTGGAGTTGATATTGACCTTGTTCTCCCACTCAAACTCGGTCCACATTGTTCGAAATTGGGTCTCTGTGCAGTGAGCGGGTTGGATATAATCCATGATATCGGCGTGGATATCATTGAGGATGACGACGTGGGATTCGGTGGAGCTGGCGCCATCATAAACAATGTTTCCGAAAATGACGCCTGTATCCGTTGAAGACACCTTGACTGTAGCCTGCACATTCAAGAAGTCACGGGGACCAAGATTGTGGGTTGTCGGCCGCTCGACAACCTTCAGATCTCCGAGTGTTGCAAACTCCACGGAGAGGTTTTGTAGAGTTTCCACTGTCTGGTTAACCAACAGCACATCCAAGACGATATCAAACTGATGCACTGTGACGTATGCCTCTGCATAGACTGGGTCCGAAAACCCAGTGAGCTGTACAACTCGGCTTAACTTCGATGATACAGTCTCGACGGTGGAATCACCACCAGTGGCCTTAGCGAGATCCAGCTCAATCTCCTCCGCTCCTTCAAGCGCCGACTTCTTGCTAAACTGCCGGATAGGGATAGCATCATCAATCTGAACAGCGCTCTTCGCCTTCTCAACAGCCTCCTTCGCGGCGCGCTTCTTGTCCTCGACTTGAACCATAGCACGGAACGCCTTTCTTGTGTCTTCCAGGAAGGTGGTCTCCAGCTCCTTGCGCTGGGAAAATTCGGCAAGGGAACGAACGCAGCACATGATGCGGTCTACAGAATCTTCATCGATCGGGGCTGTGACAAAAGGAGACTGACCGACGCGGATAATAGAGATCATAATGAGCATGGCTTCAGCTCGCAAGGCGTTGGTCCGGGCGGTATCCTCGGAAACCTCTGAGTGGCGCATCACCAGTTTCGTTAATGTGGAGGAGAGCACAGTTGCCAGGTAGTAATCACCGTCCAGAATCAACTGACGGAGAGGAGGCTTCTGAGCGGCTTTGACGGCTTGAAGACGGGCAGCGGCCGCTGATTGGCTGGTTAATGCACTCTCGGTTGCATATGTACCATCAGCAAGCACCTTTCGCGATCCCGTTGGGGCGGACGGCTGAGCATGCCCATTGATATGTTCCTTCTCTTCCGGTTGCTCGTCGAGAAGTCGCTGTTCTGAAGCCAGGATCGGAATCTCCCCGAGACTGGCTCGAATGCGCTTCCACGCCTCTCGGATATCCTTCTCCTCCAAAGAATATTCACCAACCACCCACAGGACGCCGCGGTATACTTTCCCGGCCCGAACCTCGCTCAAGGTCGAAACCAAACGATCTACAATGGAAGCTCGCAGCTTGGGGAATTTCTCGACCACTTCCTTGACGAAAGAGATGACATCAACAGCGGAGTTGTTGTTAAAATCGGCAATGAAATCCATCAAAAGATCAACAACACTGGCGGCAATTTCGGAGAATTTTATGGCACATGTGTGGATCGATTGGATAAGAAGTTGACGGTATTCGCTGTTCTGTATGTGGTGTTAATGCCATAAAACGTACACAAACGAAGTAAGCCTACCTTCTCATATTGTTCATCCACGGTTTTAGCAAGTTCCTTCTTCAAAAGCATGACGATTTCCTCCACATTCTTGCTTGAGACCATTTCCAATGCGATGCCAAGAGCTTTTCGTCGAACATCGATATCAGGGCTGGAGAGGACACGTAGGATTTCCATGGTGTGGTCATCGAGAACCCCCTCGTTGCGAATGCGCAATTGGTCGACTCGGTCAAGGACGATGAGTTTGACATTGTTGTCCGCCTCTTTAATGCTGAGTTCAATCAATTTGCTCGCCGCGGCCTTTACGGCAACTGGATTGCTGGTGAGTGCAGTGAGCGATGTGGCGGCTTCGTAAATCACAGTGCTCGTCGAGGCGTCGAGGAGATCGAAAATTAATCGCAAATACCTCGCCTGTTCATGTTAGCTGGACGCCAAGGTAGGTATTGTCTCATAACGAACCTTGTTCTGGGCGTTTTGAACTGCATCCTTCCTAATGAATTCAAGTTCGACGAGCTGAAGCAACTCATCAGTGTTCGGAATGCTGTCAAATGTAGAAGCCAGGTATTCTAAGGCTTTCTGGTGGCTAATGGACATCAAGGCCGCAAAAGCATTGCGTTTGCAGGTGCCATCGGTCTCAGTGTCAAGGAATGATTGGATGAGTTCAGGAGCGTCGGGGATCAAGGACTCCGAATGTTGGAAAATCGAGGCGACAGCCCATACAGCACTTTTCCTAACATATGCGTGGCGGTGTTCCAAACACGAGCGTGCTGAGGAGAGGAGGGGTTCAATAAGTTCGGGCTCTCGGAGCTTGCAAAGGAATCGAAGGGTATTTCCTCGCACGTATTCGTTGGGATGCTGGAGGTCATTGCGAATACCGTTGCTACAAAGAAATTGAACCAATTAGAGTAAATACTGGATGGTAAGGAGAGCGGATTGGTTCTTACCAGACCAGGATCATCTCCTGCTTTAGTTTTCCACTCGAATCATGCTTCGGACAGATTTCATAATAGAAGTAGAGCAATTTCTTGAGAGGCTTGCTCTTCGACGGCATAACGAAACGAATGATGTGCATCAGAATTTGAGGCATAGGATCTCCATTGAGCATGATCGTAATGATCCTCCTCATTGTGTCCATTTTCGTGTCATCATTGCCCTTCTCCAACTGCAATTTCAGCTCTTGTAAAGTAGGCTGATCCGCAGTGTTGTCCAGATGGACCAAACTGTACGCATTATCTAGAAAAGACGCCATGGTGAAGAATTATTCGTTGGAGCGAGCGGCCGTAACAGGAGAGGACAAGGAGGGAGGAGAGCTTGAGGTGGCCTGTCAGTACCAGGTGTTGTTTTGGGCCCATGCAGGAGGGCAGAGGGGAAAGGAAGGGGGTGTACCAGAACGACTCTCTCCAAGCACACAGAGTAGACGGAAGAAAGTAAATTAAAGCAATTCAACTCCCCTCGCCTACCTAAGATTCATCAGCGCAAATGTTGGCAATTCGGAGACTTCGTGATGATCAACCTGGCCATTTGCGCGGCGGGCAAGCTGGCCGGAGTGTGTGGATGACTAAGCCCAGAGCCAACCCGCCAAAGTCCAATCCGCAACACTCAGGACGGATGTTCTCCTCGCTGCGACAGAAGGTGAACTGGCAGATCCCCTCTACCACGCCATCACTGGTGCAGCTACCCGTGAACATGTCGAACCAAAATGAACCTTTCTATCTCCGCTACTAGTAAGGCCGATCTGTATGAAGCCCAGATTTCCTCCGCTGCTGACAATCCCGCAGCTCAGGTCACTCTGGGCGGTTTGGGCATGAGTTTCTAGGTACAACCATCTTAAAGCCCATTTTATTTTCTCCACATTTGCTAATCGATCGCTATAGAATTCGATTTCCGTACTCTTGGCGATGGCCGTAGCGCTGCCGTTCGATATGCGAATAACTCCAACTACCGAAATGACTCCCTCATCCGCAAAGAGAGTGAGTGCTCCAGGTCCAAAGTTTCGTCGCTGTCTTCAACGTTAACTCGTGGCAATCAATACAGTGTGTGTGAGCTCGGCGATGATCCAGGAGGTTAAGCGCATCATCAAGAACAGTGAGATCCTGAAGTACGCAATATACCAGATCCAATTACCAAGAAGGTACCCCGCCGCTGACATGCAACAGAGAGGATGACTCGAAGTGGCCTCAGAAGAACAAGGATGGACGACAGGAGTTGGAAATTCGGCTCGGAAACGAGCATATATCTTTCGAGGTGCGTACTTTGGTTTGAATCGCGGAAACGTTTTACTCGCTAGTACAATCCCTCCGTCTAACCCTGTCTATATCTGGGTAGACCGCGAAAATCGGCTCGCTGGTAGACGTGACCGAATCCGCAGATCCGGAGGGTCTTCGCGTCTTCTATTATCTGGTTCAAGATCTGAAAGCCCTTATATTCTCTTTGATATCTCTTCATTTCAAGGTAATTATGAACGACGTCGTCCGGAATCTCCGAGTAGTCCTGCTTACTCTATCCAGATCAAACCGATATAAATTGAAATATAAGGCAGTTGGATGAATTGGGACGGCAATGTCTTAATTGGGAAAATAGGCGTTTTCTTTTTCATAGTTTTCTACCATTTAACGGACGACTTCAGAGAGAGGACAGACAATGATGACGCAATACACCATGATGGTGAAACATGATAGTAATGAAAATGGGCCAAAATGTCCATTTTGCATCGTTTTGCTCGGAGAGATCCGCAGTTCTTTTCTATTAAATCGGCTAGGAGTAGTATTTAGTGACGACCGAGGTAAAAGCAGCGTTACCCATTATTAAAGTAATTCTCTTGCAGCACAGGGCAGCCAGGAATTAGAAATACCAGGCAACCAACGGCGGCCAAAAATAAAACGTAATTACAGGCGGGGACTGGGGCAAGGCGATGCCCTCTCGCAGCCTGAGAGACCAGGCCCAGAGTTTCCGCCTCAGGCGCGGGTTGGCCTGCTTTGCCTCCCCCCGCGCTCGCATGATCACTCGGCCTATCCCTTTTGGGCAGTGCGTCTCCCGCTCGGACGGTCTGCGTTTCTCAACCTTACCGTCCCAGAACAGATCAAGACAAGACAGCCAAGCCAACTGCTGCTGCGTTATTCCAACATCTGCTCCCTGCAGCTAATCCTTTCCTCTTCGCTTTTCATCCGAGAACCCCCTCATTCTCCTCTTCTTCCCCCTGTTTCCGTCCGCTCTTCGCGCTTTTGTATTGCCTCTCGTTTGCTGCTTAGCGACCTCCCCCCGTCCTACTCCATCAGATCCGATGTCATTCCTTAATTAATTCGCCTCAATGCCGACCCCGAGTGACAACGCCCCCCTTTTGAATGCCACATCAATCGCTGAAGATAGCTCTACCCGGACCACCTGCCCTCCCGAAGTCGAGAGAACTTGGAGAGACTCACCCGAGTCATCCACCCTAGCCGAGAATGATACGAATGATACTCCCGACCAGGCTCTCTCACCGGCACAGTCCGCCACCTTGATGCGGTCGGATGATGCAACCTCTCCTCCTAATTCGAGTGCGTTGAGGGATGAGATGGCATCTAGCGCTTCTCTGAAGAGTATGGCACAATCCGATGACGAGACCGCTGTGGGGAGATCAAGTCCTCGACCGTCACGCTCTTCCAACCTCTCCTCGCCCGTCACCTCACCCTCGGCCACCTCTCTCTTGAGCTACGAATTCTCTAATATTCGGGTGTGTAATTTTTGGACAATCTCAGTCGCATGTTGGCCCAACTAACCACACTAGCTCCTTCCTAACTATACGTCATCCTTTTTGCGCCCAGGAAGTAAATTCACGGGGACACAGCAATCAGACCGTCAGGTTTATAACGTTGACGTGGAGATTAAGCATGTTGACATGGCGGAATCCTATCTCTGTGGCTACCTCCGCATCCAAGGTTCGTACAACAGTCTGGCCCGACTGCGCGCTCCTTACTTCCCAAAGCTGTTGATCGCTAATTCGCACCCCACATATAGGCCTTACTGAGGATCACCCGACCTTGACAACATTCTTCGAGGGGGAAATTATCGGAACAAAGCACACATTCAAAACCAGAAATGAATCTTGGGGTGCTTCCGAGAAAACCGACATGCATCATTGGGCGAGATTCCCTGCATGGCGACCATTGGCCAAACAGGCCAAGCGGCCCGATTTCACGTACTGGGATTACGCCGAACGTGATCACATTTTCATGCGCTGGAAGGAGTATTTTCTTGTTCCCGACCATCGTGTAAGAACGATCTCGGGTGCAAGCTTTGAGGGCTTCTACTATATCTGCTTCAACCAAGTCCGAGGTGAAGTTAACGGAATTTACTTCCATGCGAAGAGTGAGAAGTGAGGGCTCCCAGTTACAACTCTATTAATTTTCCTACACGATACTAACTGGGTGATGTTGCCGCAGGTATCAGCAGCTGGACCTTAAACATGTTGAGAACCATGGCTGTACCCCGGCCATGGAGTTCCGTTGAAATACCCACCCTCTCGATACCCATACATACTGAAATGGGGTGGTGACCAGGTAGACTCGTTGCCTCTCATATTCATCTACTTTTTCTAATTGCTCTCTTTTCCCTTCTTCTTTCCCCCCTCTCTTTATCACGGCCTTTTTTTTTTGCCCTTTCTACCTGATGACCTCTTTTCGCAGTTCTCCTGGGTGTTAGAAACTCCTCGAATTTCTAATTTCTTTGGACTGCCTTTCACGGATATCTCTGTCAACTCTACTTATATTGCCTTATGACTTGTTTGTTTCCTAAATTGGCGTTTAATTGGTCGTGGTCCTCAATTTGCAGTCTCCTCGTACGTGTTCCATCTGTCTGGTTTCTTCTTGCCTATTTTTCTGCTCTCTTTCAAGTATGTTGTCGTCCTCTAACCTACTCATCCTTGATCTTCCCTCGAACCCTCTATGCTCCTATTTCTTTTTCTTTTTCTTTCTTGTTTCCCCACAAGCGATGTCTGGATGCTATTGACATGTGTTTTTCCCGATTCTCGTCAATATTCATGTCTTTTGTTTTCTTTTCATTTTTCTTCAACAGTCTTGGTGTCTGCGACGGATACGGGTTGCATAAGGATTGCAGGCTATCCGAGAAGCAAGGTTTCCTTTTGATTCTATATTCCTCTTAACGGTCTGAGATGTCTTTTCATGGCTCAAAATTCATTTCACAAACGGCGCATACTTATCGGTATCCCGTTCTCAAACCAAATCACCGCTCGCCTCCCAAAGGCAGTTTAGTTCATGCCAGGAGTGGCATTCAAAGTAAACGTGCACTAAAGTAATTTTATGCACATAGATGCCCATGAGGGAGATGTCAAGCAGCGGTATATTTCCTGAATATATATCCTCCGGTGTCGGGGGCATAAACCACCTCGACTGAAGCCTGGCGTTCTAGTTGATGTATAAACTACCACCACAGCCTGATGCTAATGATAATGATAATAATGACAACCGCACCTCGACGGCTTCTTGTAGCTATATGTCGCGGTTGAAATGAAAAGGGAAAAAAACACGAAGAAAAGGCTGGACCATCCTAGAACAATGAAGATATTCCATACCATTCATTTTTCCATGAACCAGATGAGAAAATGACATAAGAGGAACAAGGTACGAAAATATGGAACGAACATCGGCAAAGTCTTATCACATTGAGGGGGGTATCAAATGCAACCTTTTCAGTAATCAGGTAGATCACAAAAATAGGGCAGACATGTGAGTATTAGAAGACAGGAAGAAAAAGAGAAAGACTCGCTTTGTTCATGAGGAAAGTAAAGAACGATACACGAAATCACTATGTTTTAGCCAGCTATGGCGAGGGCCGGAGGGTAAAGGGTGGGGTGTGAGGATGGAGGAAGAGGAAGGAGAAGAATAGGTGTGAGTGTGAAGATATAGATGTGTGGGTGGGTGGGCAGGTTTACATATAAGAGGTCGAGTTATGACGACTGGAGGTCGAACTGCTTATACTGCTACCGTGGTCACTGCTAGGGGTAGGTGGCTCAAGCACAACCTGTTGCCGGATTGAGACGATCCACTCGTGCTGGAGGAGTTCTGCTGCAGTGGGTCTCTTCAGGGGATCGCATTCGAAGCAACGATTCACGAAGTCAATGCCCATATCGCTGAGTTGGTCGCGGGACGGCAACTGGGGTTGATTGCCCTGTGCAATGTTATACATGATAGCCCATTCGTTGTCCAAACTAGACCAAGGTCGACGACCTGTAGCCATCTCTAGAATCACGCAGCCGAGCGACCAGATGTCAACAGCACCCTGGCGGTGGATTAACTTGACGGAGTCCCCGCGAATCACTTCTGGTGACATGTACATCGGGGTTCCGGTCATGGTTTTCTGGTTTTTGCCTCGTTGGTGTGCGATCTGGGCATCCTTGGGGACCAGTGCTTCCTTGTGGCCTACATTGGAGAAAGCATCCATGGGCATGACTGTCTTGCCTTGGCCGGCGATGATCTTCGCGGCTCCAAAATCGACGTACTTAATGATCCCGTTATGATCAAGAAGGATATTCTCGGGTTTGATGTCTCTGTGGATAATGCCGGCCTGATGCAAGTATGCTAATCCTTCAAGGAGTTGAAGAGCGTAGACCATGATCACTGTCTCGTCCTCGACTCGGCCGTGCTCAAGTAACGCGGCAAGCGAGCCTCCAGAACAGTACTCCATGAATATGTAAACCTTGTCACGGTGAACCTCAATTCCATGGTACGAGACGATATTCGGGTGGTCTAATACTTCGAGGACGCCCATTTCATCGCGGATTTGCTGGGCAATCTTGGGAATGAGCTGAGGATCTTGTAGACGGATTTCTTTAACCGCCATGAGATAATTGCTATCCAAGTTGATTGCCGCATAGACTGATCCAAATGTCCCTCCTCCAATATATTGACCTTGCTGCCATCGTAGAGTGACGTTGGTAGCAGAGGAGGATAAGACTGTGAGAGACCTGTCAGCTTCGTTTGAGCCTTCTAGAACCCTTCCTAGTGCTTGGCGTTTCGCGTCCGCTTCGATTCTGTCGTCTTCAATGCTAGCCAAATGACTCAAGCGTTGCTCGCGGACAAGTCTTGTTGCTTCTTCATCGGTTAGGATTCGACCTGCACCGATTTTCCTCGAGCCCGAGCGCTCTTCTATGCGTTGTTTCTCGGCCTGGGCGGCACGTGAAGACCGAGCACCCATGATGTCAAAGTGCGATATAAGAAGCGACATGCATCCAGCAACTTTCTGCCTAAGATGGCTGAACTGTGCGTCATCCATAGAGAGAAGGTGCCTGCTTGAGGTTATGGCCATGGCGAACTCAAGAGCAGCGACAGCCCATTTGAAGGTTTTCCGATCGGCAGCATCGCAATCATCACAGATAAACGAGACCCAATCGAGCGATAGCTCTACCAATCTTGCACTGTTCATCGCGCGCCTGTTGGGGTCGACATTTGATGACCGTTTACCGAATTCGGTGGCAAAGGCATAGCACGCTTGAACAAGATCATGATTCTCCACGCGTCTTTCTTTCAGTTGTTTCCTGATAGTTGCAACGCTATCCATGATGGTCATTGATAGTTTGAATGAAGTCTTCTTAATCCTGTTGAGTTCCATATTTACACGTGAAAGGTTAGCGCGCTGCTCAATAGCCATATGGAGTTGGATTCCAGTGAGTTGTGTAAGTTCATGTCGAGCGTTCGACAAACGTTGCTGTGAACCTTCGACAATAAGACGAAGCTTCCCCGGTCGCACGTCGGTGGGCATTTCTAAGATTTCCGCCAGCATTTCTTTACCAGCCCAAGCCAAAGGTTTTTCTGGACGGGCCGCCAAGATATAAGGCACATGCGGCGAATCCTTGCCGGGTTCTTCCTCACGGAAGGATATTCCAAAGATCGCCGATATGTCCGCCGGGCGATTCCACAAAGCAGGGTGTCCGAATAGGTAGACACCTTTCTGGCCAACCGCTCTGTTCGTTCGAATCAGGAAATGATCGGAAACGAGCAACGCGTCGAAGAAATCGTAAGCAATATCGACGGACATGTTATACTCCGTGGCATTTTCAAATAACTGGCGCAAGAAGCGAGAGAATCGATAGAGCTTTCGTTGACGGATCCGAGTTGAATCTAAGAGGCTCTTGTACCGCTTATCCATGTCCACTGGGTCCTCGTTCGGGCGGATTGTTAGCTCTCGCTCGAAGTGAATCATCAGGCGTTGAAGGGATCTAGCCGTCAATGCGCTATTACATCCGTTAGCAGATATACTCAACAACTAAGAGAAGCGGGTGTTTTACCTAAATTGTTCCGCCACTTCGATATCTCCGCCCTCAAAATGACGGCCGATCTCATTTGAAAATTCCCAGTCTTGTTCGAGAATTTCAGCTTCCTTGAAAGTATTCTTGTTTGCGTTCAATTTCCAGTTCAGGAGCTTAAAGTAATATTTCATTGCATCCAACACAGAGGAATCAAAACTGTCGTCGATACAGGGGGGAAGATCCCAGCCAGGTTCCGGCCGAGCAATATCCAGGTAGCGTCGTTTGATCTCGGCTGCAACTTTCATCAAAATCTGGAGTTGGACAACCATTTGGTCTACCAATATAGGCGATTGTTGAGCTGGGTCTTTCATGTTCTTAGCATAGGAAAGCCGAACCCGAATAACCTCCTGGATTAGACGCGAAGGGAAATTGATCAAAGTAAGGAGCTCTTCGATATAGGGTGGCAAGTGCCGTTTGGCGAAAGAGTTGGCGTTTTCAATCAGTGTTTTCTTTGCTTTCTGGATTACTTCACTGATTCCATGAAGCATATTGTGTTTTTGTTGAAGGGTCTTTAGACCATCCTCCTTCATGATGCGGTCAAGGAAAGAAGTTTCGTCGGAAATATCATTGTTTGTAGGACGAGCCCAGGGTTTGCTGAAGTCAAGCTCATCATTTCCCACCCATTTCTGCAGAATCGCGAGCTCAGTGTTTATGAGCACCGTGGTGTTATGCCAGGCAAATATAGCATCGCGACTTGAACAGAATTCCTCGGAGGCCACACGCGGGTGGGCAGCCTCTAGCTCTTTATGCGTGGAGTACAATGCCTCGCATTTCCCAATCTGCTCCACGATATCCTCAACCTGCTTAATTGGTGGCTTCCCGATCTCCGTTTCGCCTTTGATCTGAAACTTGATTATATCTTCAATGATAGGTCCAAGACCAGCTCTCGCTTCCTCGATAAGCTTGCGTTGCAGAGCAACACTTCGCCCACAAGTCCTAGCTCGTACTCCTAACCAAATCGCATTGTTTTGGGCCGATGACCGTTTCGATTCCGCAGAACCAAGGAGCCGTTGCTTCTCCTGTTTAACAACATCACCCTTTAATACCGAAGCCAACATAGAATGCCATTCCAGCCGTTCCTGGTTCTTGGGGTTTTTAAGCTCCTCGATCGTCGGGTGGTTGTCATCCGTGAGGAACAGTTGGATGTCGGGATCATACGCATCATCCTCGAATGGAACCTCAGAAGAAGGAGATGGGTCCTCAATATCAGAGTCCCCAAATCCTGTGATCTGATTATTGTCGAAGTGACTATACCATCCTTGTGGATCTGCGCGAATGCGTTGGACATATGCCTTCTCTTGAGCCCGATATTGGGCGTTGGGGTCGCGTCTCGAATTCCGTTTCGCGGAGGATGATCGTTGTCGGTCTTCTTGTAGGCTGATATACTGGGGAGGGCGGCGTTGGGGAGCATATGTGTTGGAAGGCGTCCTCGCGGGGCCAGATGGGCGTTGCGATCGGAGATCTCGGTCAGAGACTGGAAGTCCATCGACAGGCGATGATACTTTGTCAAGAGCAACTGGTGTACCGATGCTAGCACCGCGAGGACGCGTAGGTGTGGCACCTGTCCATGAAGAGAGAGCGGGGGGAGGTGAGGAGGCAATCGTGGTAGCTGGGGTTTGAATCTGAGGATCGAAATTCTCCGGGAAATTGGTTGTTGACCGAATGGCATATGGCTGCTGCAAAAGCTCATCGGAGGAGCCCGAGCTATCTGAGTCTGGGTTACTCATACCTGGATGCTCCAGGATCTGATATTCATGGCCCTGCGGGGGCTCCATATTGCATTGTTGATGGTTTTGAGCGTCGGAGGGTGAATTAGCAAGAGGAGCCTCGGGTGGAGAGATAGGGATTGTAGCGGTGCATTCTCTGCTAGCTGTTGGGGGACTTGGGCTGAGCGCGCATCCACGGGGCTGTGGGAGGGTACAGTAATACGCCGAGAAAACAAACGAAGAAAGAATTAGATAAAGATGATCGTCGGAGGTTGAGAGGTTGAGGAAATCAATGCGGAGTCAAACAGGGTGCTCGGCGATGCTTGCTCTTCGAATTGCCCCCCGGTGCTGACTCATCCGACGCTGCTTTAAACCAACTCTTGGAGCTACCAAGCCACAAAGACGACAAGAAGTACGATAAACTGAATTTTGCTAAGAACATTGAAAGATGAGGCTACGAGGTGTGAGTACTTGGAGTACAGATGCTGTATATCTCATATGTAGGAGGCCCGTCTAAACATTATCATATAATGAGCTCATAACCTCAAGCATCATAAGTAAATCAAGAATTCTTCGAGAGGTAAATTATGTTGATTTTTTCTGCACAACGATGCTATCACTTACCTCACCCTTTACGGCGGCACAGGGAATCAAGAAAAACTGGCTGAGAATTGGGAAAATACAGTAAGATGTGGTGTGGCATTCTTGATGTTTGTCCTCAGCATCAGGAAGAAGCAAAACTCCTATAATTAGTACTATTAGAGAGACTCTTCCAAATCACAAAATTGGGTTGGTAAGCCCGGAGATTCATGGAGTTGTCGATCGGTGGGTACGCATTATGCGACTGAAGGGGTGGTTTCATCTTCTGAAGTGCGAGAGATACATGCAGTTCGGCCCCTACCTCGATTCAGGGTGAAGCAGGCCCGTTATTTTCGTTCAGCTGGATCAGAAGGACTTGATAAGAAACACTTAATAGCATCATGCACCTGGCAGGTACTATTGTTATGATTATTGTTTACTACATTCAGAGGCACAAGTGTGTCCAGCATGTTGATCGGTGGAACTAGGGAATGGCGGCGGGTCATTACTGAGAATTCTGGGGAAAGTTCTCAACTTTGGAGGGTTGGATGGATTTACCTGGCGTCAATCTTATTTTGATGCCAAGTTGTGGTCTTTGTAGGATCGTGAGAACCAAGAATTTACGTAGTAGAACGGTCTCAGTCCTAGTATATGTGAATGGAGGTAGCCATTCCCTGGAAGCAAACTAGCCCTTTTATGGTTTCTTAGGAGCTGCGGTACCCATATTAAAGTGCAAAAAAGGCATGAAGAGAAGAACAACTTGAGATCGATCTCAGTATCCGAGTTTCTCTCGAAGCAAAAACAAATTTCCTTTGGCAACGGAAATTTGTTGTTCAATATCAGTGCATCAATGCCAAGCACACTAACGGGTACCATTCGGGATGCCGAACGCCTACTCAAGCCCCTGGCCAATGGGAGCTATAATGTTTATCTCTACCTCCTTTGCCTAGAATGAAGTTTGAGCCAAACACATACTTATTGCAATCTAAGCTGGGCGTTAATGACCACCCATCTTCCAAGAGACAGACACAAGCCCTTGGATTCATGATTTGAATCGCACGTTTGGTGGCTTGATGGACTGTGGGGAGCCGTCGTAGGTTTGAGTGACAGCCCTACTACGAGCCCAGTAAGCTCACTGTAGTGTTTAAAATGCAGTTGTTCTCACTATAAACTCCGAGGGTTAAGTACCTGTATTCTTCGGAGGCCCGTCATCCGATAAGCTCTGTATGAGAAATCTCTTCCACAACAGCGGAAGAATACGAGCGCTGGAAATAATCCCAACAGTCGTACTTATGTGGCGTTGGGGTCACAAGATTCGTGGTATGGTTAAATTCTTTCCAAGACAGGACATCACGAGGTGAAACCAACATCAGGATGGGTTCCAACTTCCGAGTCTTGATTTTGGCTTTGATTGCTGAGAGATGAGCTTTGGCATTTCAAAAAGAATTTGTTCGAGAAATCGGCACGATAAGACGGCCTTTAATACTCTGATTGGTCCAATAACGCTAGATAACGGGAAGATAATAAGGCGAAATGAGGTAAGATTGAACCCATGGAATTTAGGCCCGAGGACTAGGCAATAGGTCACGAAAAGAAACGCCGAGACTTTGGACTGGATTTCGAAGGCTGAGGGACAGCCATTCAGAGTATTCCATTCGCAGAGACTAATGTGCACAAGTAAACAGAAAATATGGGCGAATGGTATCCATATCCTCGAGTCTAAGAGATTCGAAGGAGTTAATCTAGGCGAGAGGGATCCGGTGCTATTATTATTGTAATTATATTACCTCGTGCCTCTCAAAGGAACAGGCTGGTGTCCCTCAGTGACTTCCAGGTGGTGGTGCTCCGAGCCCAGTCGGGATGGCGGACACGGACACGGACGGGCGAGGCAGAGACTTATCCCTTGGCTCTGATTGGTCTGTGTGTTCCTATCTCTGGCCACTCCCGATGTACGGTCCTGTCACGAGTGACCACTCACGACGTCCTCCAAACCTGAAGTCGATGGTCCCTCCTCAAAGCCTACCTAGGTACCTAACCTCGGACTCGGAGTTGGCATCTGCTTTCCCAGTCGGAGTCTGACCGGAAGCGAGTCCTCGCGGTTGCTGCTAACTCCTCCGGCTTAGTCTGGCAGCTTGATTAGATTGGATTGGATTTTTCTCTGAGGCGGAATGATAGCGTACCCGCCTTATCCAGCTGAATAATGTATGGTTCGTTTCTATTATTTACGTCGATCTGTCAATGAAACTGTAATCTCGAGGTTATCTCCTGCATACTAGTATTGGCGCTCCTATCAGCTTGTCTCCCATCCTCGATGCTAGTGGCTGGCCCCAGGCTACGGGGAGCTAGCTTCTCACTCCTATCCAATCATCCACGGTTGACTCGATTTGATCTGGATGGCTTTTCCCGGCCGGTGAGAGCCTACTCTTTCGCTGCGAGAATTCCTCAAGATGGATCAAAAGCAAAGCTGGCTGTAATCGACAAGAGAAGGGTCAAATCGATTACCTGCAGGTAATGAAGAGCTAACGGCGTTGGCTGAGTGGCTCGTATAAACATCCACGTCCTGCAATCCCTGGCTCGGCTTGGCTCAAGAATGATGCCCATCCTGCACGATGATTCCATGGGTGGAGCCGGGTCTAGCATCTGACAGTGGATCGGTTGGGCTAATTTGAGGGTGAGTTTATCTGCAGGGAGTCAGAGTCGGCCCTTTCCACGCGATGTCGTTTCTGACTGGTATCAGGGCCACTCTCTTGCCCCAGACTGGACTATTACTCCTACTATTGCCATTATTTATCGGTCCCTTCCCCCCCCCCCCTTGTCGCAGATTTTTCTAGCTTTTCTTTTCTTCCTTTTTCTATCCAAAGTTGCCTCTTCCCCTCCAGCTTAATACATCCTGGGGTCTAGCCTTTGGCTTTCGTCCGTCCTTATTTCTACTCCGTCAGATCCCCCTCCATTCGGCTTACCTCGAGAAATCCACAGGCCAAGTCGATACTAGTAGGGCAATTTTTCCAGTGATACCTTATTTTCATTCTTTAATAACGACTATACTTGGATAATCCCCTTCGTTGGGCGCATATCTCACAATGGCTGAATATCCAGTCCCCTACAATGGGACGGGCGCGAATGGTGGAGATTCCTTGACCGAGGATCTCAATATCTACTATAGCGTATGTTCTCAGTGTGCTATGATACCTGAAGATGGATGGGTGCATACTAACTCGGCTATAGTCTGGTGATATCGCTTGGATTATTACTTCTACCGCTCTCGTCCTCCTCATGATTCCAGGCGTTGGGTATGCACTATACAATAAACATACAACAGTCCGGGAAGTTGAGTAACTAACGGATTCCGATAGATTCTTCTACTCCGGTCTTGCCCGTCGGAAGTCAGCCCTTTCATTGATATGGCTTTCGATCATGTCTATCGGTGTGGGCTCCTTCCAATGGTTCTTCTGGGGTTACTCCCTTGCCTTTTCTCACTCCGCCGGTCCCTACATTGGTAACTTGGATAACTTTGGCTTCAAGGGAGTCCTGGCCGCTCCCTCAGTTGGTAGCAGCAAGGTCCCGGATCTTCTGTTTGCCGTCTTCCAGGGAATGTTCGCCGCCATTACGTGAGTTCTTCACCCCCAAAGTCCCTGGCGGTTAATACTGAGTTCTGACATCCTCTTAGTGTTGCTCTCGCCGTTGGTGCCGTTGCCGAACGTGGCCGCATGCTTCCCTGCATGGTTTTCGTCTTTATCTGGAGCACAATCATCTACGACCCTGTTGCTTGCTGGACCTGGAATGGTTCCGGCTGGGTGTTCAACCTTGGTGGTCTCGACTTCGCTGGCGGTACCCCTGTCCATATTGTCTCTGGTACCACCGCATTGGCGTATTCCCTGATGCTTGGAAAGCGTCGTGGGCACGGAACACATGAGCTCAACTACCGCCCTCACAACGTCACCCACGTCGTTATTGGCACCGTTTTCCTCTGGGTCGGATGGTTCGGTTTCAACGCTGGTTCCGCTCTGGCTGCCAACTTGCGCGCTGTGATGGCCGCTGTGGTGACTAACTTGGCTGCCTCCGTCGGTGGTGTGACCTGGTGTCTGATGGATTACCGATTGGAGCGCAAGTGGTCTACCGTTGGATTCTGTTCTGGTGTGATTGCCGGTTTGGTTGCTATCACTCCCGGCTCCGGCTTTGTTCCCCCATGGGCCGCCTTTATCTTCGGAGTTGTTGGTGCTGCTGCCTGCAACTACGCAACCAAGCTTAAGTACCTGATTCATGTCGATGATGCGCTTGATATCTTTGCCGTGCACGGTATTGGTGGTCTGGTTGGAAACCTTCTGACTGGTATCTTTGCTGCGTAAGCTAACCTTCCCCAAATATAACTTCCTCTATTCTTCTGCTAATTATCTTCCTTTCTATAGCGACTATATTGCCCACTTGGATGGCTTCTCCGAGATTGACGGCGGCTGGATCAACCACCACTACATCCAGCTCGGCTACCAGCTCGCCGACTCCGTCTCTGGAATGGCTTACTCTTTCGTCGGCAGCTGCCTGATCCTCTTCCTGATCAACCTTGTTCCTGGTCTCCAGCTCCGTGCCTCGGAGGAGGACGAGATCCTGGGTATTGATGACGCCGAAATTGGCGAGTTTGCCGTACGTCTCTTCCCCCCGCTCCGCCTCCACGTATATGATGAACTATCTTACTAACTGGTAATTCTCTCCATTAGTACGACTACGTCGAAGTCACCCGCGATGTCATCAACAGCCCAAGCTCAGAAATTCTCGACTCTTCCTCTAAGCGCAGCGCCACTCCTCCCGTCGCCAGCGAGGATCCTGTCGAAATCAAGGCATAATGAATGAATACACCTTCGTCTCAAATCTTGCCGTACATCTTGATACCCTATTTATATCCCAACATTTTAATCGTCATCACGTTAGGCAGGATGTTGACCCAATGGAACTCTCCTTCGTTCCACAATGATAATCTATCTTACCGAGCTGTACATAATTCAAATATTGCCGTCCTTCTTTTATTTTCTTCTTTCTACCTTCTTGCTTTTACTTCATACCCCCAATTTTACTATAATTTTTGCTACAATATTATTACTTTTGATCAGCGGGATAGGCAAGGTAGAAAAAAAAAGATATGCGTCTATCTCGCCTATTCCTAGGTCTCTCAATCGCGCGCTCTCTCTCTCTCTTCCTATTTTCTAGTTCTCTTTTTCATTTGCTCCCTTCCCTGCCCTTTTCCCTGTTAACTCGGATAGATACCTTCCAAGGTTCTGTGCCTTACTGACCTATTACTTTAACTTCTACCGTACCTCAACTTCATTGGTACATAGTAGTAGTAACCAGGGCGTATCCTTTCCTGATTTTGAAAGTAAGTCTAATGAATGACCGATAAACCCAAGCATCAGGCAATCCAAGCGAACCCAGAATTATTGACGTGAAAGAAAGGCCTAGAACAGTGATCTGTCGACATGGGTGGATGATGTGATATTATTGTATGGTATGATTAAGGTTGATACTTTGCTTCATGCATCTGGTATCTAAGCATCTCGGATTTATCTTCTATCTAGATTAAACTTCTCAGTGGTTTAATGCAGGTACAGATACAGAACAAACCTCTTGCTTCTTGTCCGGATGGGATTCGGCGAAAAAATACTGGGTTGAGAAATATGGTGCATAACAGAAAAAATTACATAGAGATCGCAATTATATTTCTGAATTGCTTTTGTTAAACTATGTGCTATTTATTTCAATAGTTTCAAGGCCTCGATCAGCCAGTTGAAAATTAGAAACAGGGAAGATAATTAAGAGCGCTCAAACCAAAACATTTCACTGACAAAGACCCTGACGTATTGAGAAAAAAAAAACGTGTGGGTTTTATCAAGGGTATTACTGTGAGCAGACCTCAATCCATATCATGATGGATAGAATAAATTTACTCCTCGCCCTCCAGGACCTCCTCCTCGGCACTATTAGAAGGTAATTAGCATACATCCCACTAATCAAGGCATAAAACGGGGAAACTTACTACTCCTCCTCACCCTCGGAGATGGAGGCATCCTGGTACTGCTGGTACTCAGAGACGAGATCGTTCATGTTGCTCTCAGCCTCAGTGAACTCCATCTCGTCCATACCCTCACCAGTGTACCAATGCAGGAAAGCCTTGCGACGGAACATGGCAGTGAACTGGTCGCCGACACGCTTGAAGAGCTCCTGGATGGAGGTGGAGTTTCCGATGAAAGTAGAGGACATCTTGAGGCCGCGGGGAGGAATGGAGCACAGGGCAGTCTGAATGTTGTTGGGAATCCACTCAACGAAGTAGGTCTGGTTCTTGCTCTGGATGTTGCGCATCTGGTCCTCAACCTCCTTCATGGAGACACGGCCACGGAAGATAGCCGAGCAGGTGAGGTAGCGGCCGTTGCGGAAGTCAGAAGCAGCCATCATGTTCTTGGGGTCGAACATTTGCTGAGTCAACTCAGGAACGGTGACAGCGCGGAAAGAGGAAGAGCCACGGCTGGTGAGAGGAGAGAAGCCAACCATGAAGAAGTGAAGACGAGGGAAGGGAACCATGTTGACAGCCAGCTTGCGGAGATCAGAGTTGAGCTGACCGGGGAAACGAAGACAGGTGGTGACACCGGACATGACGGCGGAGACCAGGTGGTTCAGGTCACCGTAGGAGGGGTTGGAGAGCTTGAGAGTGCGCATGCAAATATCGTACAGAGCCTAAAACTGTTAATTCACCTGGTTCTGCATCGGAACCGAGCCAATTGATGATTACACACCTCGTTATCGATACAGAAGGTCTCGTCGGAGTGCTCAACGAGCTGGTGGACGGAGAGGGTGGCGTTGTAGGGCTCAACGACGGTGTCGGAGACCTTGGGGGAGGGAACAACGGAGAAGGTGGCCATCATGCGGTCGGGGAACTCCTCACGGATCTTGGAGATCAGGAGGGTACCCATACCAGCACCGGTACCACCACCGAGGGAGTGGGTGATCTGGAAACCCTGGAGGCAGTCGCAAGCCTCAGCCTCACGGCGAACGACGTCAACAACCTGGTCGACGAGTTCGGCACCCTCAGTGTAGTGACCCTTGGCCCAGTTGTTACCAGCACCGGACTGGCCGAAGACGAAGTTGTCGGGGCGGAAGAGCTGGCCGAAGGGACCGGCACGGACAGCATCCATGGTACCGGGCTCAAGATCGACGAGAACGGCACGAGGAACGTACTTGTTTCCGCTGGCCTTTGAAAGTTAGGTGTGAAATATGATCCTCACGACGAAATAGACACAAACCTCGTTGAAGTAGACGTTCATGCGCTCCAACTGGAGGTCGGAGGAGCCATTGTAACTATGCCTCCCATCAGACTATTTGTTCCCGATTTCCCAATTCACCAAGTATCAACAGTGGGTTGCACTCACACACCGGAGCCATCGAGGCCGTGTTCACCGGAGATGGTCTGCCTATTGAATAGTTAGCATAATGAATTAGATACAGAGGCGAGAATAGACTTGTTGAAAGGCGTCTGAAACGTACCAGAAAGCAGCACCAATTTGGTTACCCTGTTACCAGTATCCGAATTTAGCACACTCCCTAACCCCAAAAGCCCAAAACTCAAACACTTTGACACTTACACACTGGCCGGTCTGAAGATGAACCTGTTGGATAGGAAAAATGACAGATTAGCAAACAGATGTTGACTTTTTTTTATACGGAACTGGTGGGGTCCCATTTTGTCCCCTAATAGGGAAGGGAACCCCCCTCAAGACGCGTCGGACAGGGGTCAACATACGATCTCACGCATTGTGGAAGAAAACGGAGGGAGTTAACGAATAAGAAGGGAATGAGGGTAAAGGGTCAATGGGACGGCGAGAGATATCGGGTGGATAAAAGACTGGAGGACAGCCAGAAAGAAGGGAGGAGAAGAGGGAAAACAGGAGAGGGAGAAGATAGGAGGGAAAGGTGTGAGGTGGAGGATTGGGTTGGGTTGGGTCGAGTTGAGCGGTGAAGGCGTGGCTGTTGTGGGCGACTACTAGTACTAGGGAGGGATTAGAGCGCTGTTAGTGAGGACAACAAATCAGACACAACAACAACAAACTCAGCAAAAGATCAACACGCGCAAAAACGGGAAAAAGGGGGGGCGTCTCATTTGGGTCTAGCGTTGTCTCCTTGTCACGGGTTGGCTCCAGGAACGAACCACACTTGAGCCGCTCTAGACTGTGTCTGTTTTGGTACCGTCAAAAGTACATGAGCCCATCATTCTCTTGGTATCCTCAGAATAAAATCTTCATCGCCCATGGTTTCTGTTCTCTTGGGATATTGTGAGAATGGCTGCGTCTTTCCCAATTCCATGGAGGACTTAGTGGCAAACTACTAGTAGTAGGGCAGTACTCTGGAGGATGCTTCTAAACTATTTGAGGGGGGCATGCATAACTTTCAGTACACTAAGTCATAAACAGCGGGGAAACATCAGACAATACAACCCGAAATCCATCCATTCAACTCAAGTCAGCTCCTTGTTACAAAAGGAAGCTGGCCACCAGAGTATAGAGGGGAAGAAGGCATGAGAAAAGAACCTACCGTCTCCCCCATCCAAGCTAGCTTCTCCCCATACTCAACCTCACCACACTGAGGCTCCTTCAGGAACCACCCGCTACACTCCAGGCCATCAACGTCGATATTCCCCTTGAGAAACCACATCATACTCCTCATCAAAAATGCTGAGGCTCAGGTTGATATCGAGGCGCACGGTCGCATATCCGTGGAAGGACTCTTCTCCTACATGTAAGTGCTCACCTTCAGTCCTCTTTGACATCCTCATGATGATTTGGTCTCAAAATATGGTGGGGAGTAAAGTCCTAATAAAAGAAACGGGACTTCCCTACCAAACTGCGGCCTGTTATGCCATGGTAGTTTGCAGTGTTCCTAGATGAGGAGAGAAGACAGAAAAGCGATCTGGGATCAATTGGACGTAGTTCTTTTAGGTGTTTTATTACATGAGATTCTCGGTCCACGAACTCCTTCATTTGGTATCATGTGAGCTTTCCAGCCATGTACCAAACTCGTCTAATCGTTGCTCCTCCTCGTCATCCGTATTGAAGCCGTTCTCTGCCAAATCCTCCAGAGCGGCTCGTTTCTCGTTCGTCTTTCGGAATCGATCACGTCCATCGGAGACGTATGCTACAACTCGGGTTCCAGCGAAGAAGCGGCCGTCCATGAGCTAGCACCCGCAGTTGTTATTATCCATCCAAGCGATCAGCTGGGGGGTCGTGAGACACTTACCTTGACGCAATTTCTTGCCGCCTCGGGGTCTGAAAAACGGACGCTGGCAACTCCCTCTGGCTCTTTGTCGTAGAGAACCACATTAGTCACCTCCCCGAGTTTAGAGCACTCGTCGCGGATGTCTTCCTTGATGTCGAGTATCGCAGCTGGGTCCTCCTGTTTTAAACCAATTATCAGCCTGTGACCAGGGGGAGTAGACGGGGCAAATCGTACCTCTAACTCCTGAAGAGTAAACATGTGCTTCAGTATGACGATTTTATCAAATTTGGATGTCGTGTCCGCCAGCGTAGCTGGATCGTCATCATCCCAGTCGGCGAGTTTGCTTTACCCAATGAGCAATCACTTCAAAGCAAGTGGGTAGGCGCAGACACTCTCACCTATTCAGCTTTTGTGTGCGCTTAATGATCTTCTTCTTATCTCTCAGGCTAGTTTTTGTAGGAGCCTCTTGCTGGCTTTTGAAAGAAAAATCTGCGATCTGAACCCGCATTGGTCCCTGCGGCCCTGATGCCCCCAGCCTAAACTCTGAATCATCCAGCATCTGTATGGCAAGATTGACAGACTCCGGCCGGAAATAGACAACAAGAGCCTCACCCTTGAAGTTACCGCTGTCGTCCATGTACAATTTAATACGCGGTCGACCACTATCAATCTCCTCCGCGATGACCCCACATTTCGAAAAGACGCTCTGAATCTCATCGAAATCCGCATCGAGAGGAATCGAGGTAATGAAGATGGCGGTGTTGACCCGCTGCTTCTTCGGTTTCTGAGCGGTACCCTATGCGATTCCCAAAGCCACATCAGTAACTTCGCATCTTCATCTCGTCGACAGACAAGTAGGAGGGCAGGAAGCTGTCAGACTTAGTTCACTAACCTCTTCTGTACTCTCATTCTGCTTGCGCTTCTTCTTCAATTGCTGCGCAGTCTGGTTTTCAAGCTCATCATCCACTCCTTGGACTTTATAGGCTTCTTGCTGCTGCTTGAGCAAGTCTTCATCGACCTGGAGGAACACCCACCGGCGCAAAAAACACCGCGCCAACCATGTAATCAGTTTCACGAACCATCCAAGATCCATGCAGACTTAGCCGTTCCCTCGTCTTCTTTTTGCAACGAGAGGGGAGAAGGGAAGGTTTCATCGATGGGCCATCGCCACGTGCTCACGCATTGTGTCGTCACAGTCACAGGGGGGGAAGATAGAATGGAAAATCAGCTGGAGAGAAAGCGCACACACACCGTCGGAATCCACCGCTTCAATACCGTATCGTAGCTATACTCCTGTCCATCGTCTGTCTCGAGAATAAACTTGTTGTCCAGCTTCGAGAAGGAAATCCGAGGGTCACTGTCGAATTCGGCCGGATCTTGAGGGAAGTTGCTGAAAGGTGGTGGAGAGTTTGTCCCGTCGTTGGGGGGTTGTGATTCCATTATGGGCAAGAACAGTAAAAAAAAAATTATTCAAGAACTATAGTGGAGGATCAATCAAGAAGGGGGTTTGAAGAGTTGAAAGATTTGTTTCGTGGATTCTTGTATTTGCGGGGAGACAATAATAAATGTCACCACAAGTTACATAAGCTCCAAAGAGCTCCCGGTCAATTCTTGGCATTGCTTTTTCACTTTCTAAGATTCTGTCAAACATCACTTTAAGCACTTCGTGCCTAGGTATGGCAAGCTATCCTGGATTATCTCCTTTACTGCCTAGATGAGTGCTCTATGCTGGAAATTCCCTAATTGTTCCTAGCTTATTGCCCGCTGTCAAGCTAGCAAGGTAATTTGTTGGCAAATTAGTGGGCTGATAACGCTTGGTGAATATCAGGAGACTTTATCAAACAAGTATGACTGAGATGTTAATAGTTATTAACAAGAATGTGGTACTTCTATCAACAGGGCAAGTCACGCTTATTTGGTACACCGAGTCCTTCACAATTGGTGTTCTTATATGTGCATTACCTCCAAGCATGATCTGAAAAGCACGATCTGATTTGGGAGACAGACAAAGGGGTCATTAGGAAAGTGGATGAGGCGCTTATAAAGCGGAGAAGTTAATTCAATGAGCACCGAGAAATGCATCTGCCACTCTGCGCACTCTTCAAGCAAAAGGGCAGCCGCCAGTTCGCGACTTCTTTAACTCCTCCATTATATTTTGGTGGGATTGACGACCCTTGCCTTCAAAATACTTAGGACCGACGTCATGAATGTAGTAACCGTTAGGATAATATTTGTCACCCTCATCTCCAGGAAGTGGTTTGCCAAGGGCCCAAGTGAGCCAGGCTGTTGGACCCCAGCGGTTCCAAAAAGTGGGTTTAACGTAGTATGGGGCCGCATCCCACTGAGTGCTAAAAATCCGCTCCTCTTCTCCCTGGGACTCAGTATAGGTCCTGTAACGCAGGAAGTATGGACGGGGTAGCATAAGGTAGCGCATTACAAATCGACGAGCGGACAAAAGGAAAGAGAATACTTTGGCATATGACGCCGGTGGTGGATCGTATCTAACCCAGGTTAGCAAAAATATTCCCGGTCGATTTGCATTGTCCTTGAGAACCAAGGAAGTTGAGTGTGCTCACAACATGGCCTTTCGGAGGTGGTCATCCATCATGAATGAAACGAACTTCAGGCCGATGTGCTGGAACGGCTTGGGAATCATGTACACCAGAACTTTTGTCGTTTCATCAGCGGTTTCACGGTTGCTAGCAGCAGGAGCCATGCACTTGGCTTCGTATTCATCACTCCAAGCCATAATTTCCTCCAACCACTGGAGGCCGTCCCGGAATCCTGTCTTGCCAGATGGAAGAGCGTCGTAGCTTATTTCCAAGCCATCGCCCAGGCTCTTCCAGAACGTGCCAATCGCACACTTTTCCAGGTCAGTGAGCTGGCGCCACTCGTACTTATCAATAAACATGACAGGCTGGGTAGCAAACAGGCCGAGGGTGTAGAGCATATCATCCTCTCGAATTGTGCCTGCGCTGCGATAGCTACTATGGACCCAGCGTGTGCGAGCAATTGCTGAGCGCCCGCGGGCAGCAGATGGAGCGTTACCGACGAATTCCTGAACCAGGGCGGTGGTATCGGAATATCGCTTCAGTGATGTTTCTGACTTGGAAAATTGGGTAGTCTTGGTGAGCACTTCAGAGATTGTGGGTATGCCATAGGTCTGAATAGGATGAGATTAACTAATCTGGATGGTGGAAATGAGGATAAAAACTGACCCTGAAAAGAGCAAATTGTAATGCCTTGATATAGAAGAATGGGAATTCAAACTGCAGTAAAACCTTCTGGATCTCCCAAGCCTCTTGTCCTGTCATCTGAGCCAAAGACTCGCGAGTAGGATACTGATATTTCTTTTGCATCCATTTCAAGTAACGGAAGCGAAGGAAGGAGACTAGGAGCGGATAGGCTGCGAGTAGAGGAACGGCATATTTGAGGAGCTCCTTGGGAGAGACATCGAGGGCTTGGAATATCGCCCTGGGGAGATCCACAGTTGTCGCCATTATCTCCGATCAACGGGAATGCAAAATGGGGCGAGCAAGGGGGAGGAACGACAGCCAGGCAATGACCTTAATCCCTTGCCGCAAAAAACCAACCAAGAGAATAAGCTGACAGTTGAGACGCCTAATAATATACGTTTTGGAATTTTGGGTGGACTCACTCCTTCGAAGTGCTTGGACCTAAATTTCCCCACATCTTGAGGCTACAGGTTTCAAGGTCCCCCCTCTCCGGGCGAGCTTTGTTCCTCCCTTTGGCTTAGCTTGGCTGCTTTAGCCGCCGCCACCGAACCTCGGCTGCTTCGAAGGATTCACTGGTGGTACTAGGTTAGGTAGATTGCATCGTTGACCTAATTGATCAGCTGCAACTTGATTCGCCATGCACCCGATCCCCCGCATGGCCCCTAATGAGACCCACTGTTTCCACCGCTGGCCCCTGTATATTTTGCTGTCTAACAGGTCTTTTCTCTTTTACAAGTCATTTAGAAAGCCTTCTAAAAGACCTATGAGAAGGTCTATTGAAAGGCCCGTTGGCTTCTTGATAGATTATTCTGGAATTACTGGATTGGATATCGCACTTCGACGCGACCTGTGGTCTCATTGGAGATGATTGTTGAGATGTTATATGCAAGCTTGTCTTACTAGTCAATACTCACGTGAATTTGGGGGCGATCAGGTGGACAGTGGATCCCATCAGGGGCCATCTGGTAGGTTGGGCGCTGCTATCATCTACCTACCCACTCTACCTACCTAGGTACCTATCTCCTTCACCATTCTTTCCTTTTGTCTTTATATTATTGCGGTCCAGGTAACTGTAGTCCCGTCTCCATGGCCCTTATAGACGGGACAAAAGCCCCGACGGCACATGTGGCCCTAATTTTGCTGGAAATTACACCTTCACATGCACAAAGTTTGGAGTATGTTGTTCCCTTGGGGCAGTAGTAAGCTCCCCGGTAGACTGCTAATAGCTGTGGTGTGGTGGTGGAGACGGAGACTATACTCTGGAGAGCTGCTATCCCGGGGCATGCGAAGAATGAGGCTAATACTGACATCAGTCACGTATTTTCCCGGGTCCTGGATGCTATACAAAGGACTGTGGATCATAGGCTACGCAATGAACAGAAAAGAAATAAAGGAATCAGTAAGCTCAGAGTGCATCTACAGCATCCAATAATATCCCAAATGCGCATGCCTCCATCCGCCCCTCCAGACTCATGAATTCTCCCTCCCCCAGAAAGTCCCCAAGTCTTCAATTTCTTCCGGTCCCGCTCTCCACACCTCGTTTCCAACCACCTTGCAATGGTCGGAAATACAATGTTAGATTTTGGGGGGCTCTGGAGACTCATCCTGGCTAAAGGGATCCTGCCTGGATACAGAAGGGCCCAGAACGATCCTCTTGATCTCGATCAGGCCTTATCATGACGGTCACTCGTTCCCATTAAACAACAAAACACTGCATAGATACTTAGTCTTCTGCTATCAAACGTACAACTTGAAGTTGAGGTTGTTGGTCACATGCTAATAAATACAAAGTTTGTGCCGTCCAGTTCTGAACCCCTCTTCTGTTCCCCATCTCTCCGCCTGATTCTCGGGCCGCCAATCGAATTCGATCCGAGGGCTCTATTCAAGTCCTCCCGTCCATACACAATATACTCTAGAAATCTATACAAGAATTTGGCACTTCTTGGGAAATCAATAAACCACAACATGTAGAGGGCGTAGTCAAACTAGTTCAACAACAGAATGAGTCTCTCACACACCACACAGGTAACTAAGGTAATGAACCGACCTACCTATCTCCGTCTACCTAGGTATCTATGCTCCTCCTTCAACGACCAATCAACTTTAACTCCAGTATTCTTAACGGGGGGAAAGCAAGGCCTGTGAACCCCATTCCAAGCCACATGCCTAGATTACAACCTCCAGCAACTGCTCGTGCAACTGGGCCTGTGTAATACACTTGGTCCTATACCAAAATGAAGAAGAATAAAATTGTCAGTATCTTATTCTCGAGGGCATATCTGAAGGGTTCCAAGATGGGACGAGAGAACATACCATGCCCACGACTGCCCCCGCCCATCCGATCACAAATGCAACAGTCGCAGCCACACCTACCGGAAGCTTCCGTGGGTCATTCCATACTGACCAGTCGTACGATTTGTTCCGGTGGAAAAGCACGTCCTCTTCTACAAAGATGGTGAACCAGATGATAACCCAGTACCCAATCAGTGGTAGGAAGTTGTTGAAGATATCATAGAGCGAGTTCCGGCCCCCGATGGCACATGCGGTGTAGACCAGGGTACTGACGATCGTGAAGACAGGGCGTGGGACCTTACGCCATGTATCCCCGAGCATCTGAAAGTTCATGGCCATTGAATATGACCCGGGTGCATTGTTGGATACAATTGTCAAAACATTGATGGAGGCACAAAACCTGCCGAAAGGCCCAAGCCGGTCGTACGCTGCCATCAATAAACTTCCTGGCGTTCCATCATAGATGGCGATCCATTTGGGGTTGTGTGCCACACCTGTTCCAAGGCCCACTCCGATGAGCAGGCCGATGATGATTGCCAGCCACACCCCGATCGTCGTCATCGTCCATATTTTCCAGCGTTTGATATCCGGTGAGTAGTAAACATGATAATCTCCCGCTCCTGGGACCCATGCCAGGGCGACGGAGACGCAAAGAGAGAAGAATGCTAAGCGTTTGGCGTTGATTGTAACCGGCGTCCCAACTGAAGAACGATCGAAATCAAAATCAGGGCCTGCGGAGCCAATGATGATGCAAAAGACCATTAATTGTGGGAACCAAGCGAATCTTCATGTTCGATCAAAACACTATTAGCCGACAGCCTGTGGCACTTGGAGGGATGTTCACAACACACCTTTCATAGAATTGGAAAATATGCATGCCAAAGGTAGCGACCACTAAGCTTGCCAGAGCGACGATGATAATCCCAATAACCACGGATACTGTTCCCTCCGAAAGCTTGGAAAGCAACTGGCCTCCAACGGTTGCGTTCATCATGCCATATCCCAGATTGGTCAACACATTCAAAGTACAACAAATTTTGCTCGGGGTATACCCCATGAAATACCGGGTCACGATCTGCCAAAATGGCCAAGTGTAAGCTTGATGTTCTCAAAGCATGCCGACGAGCGATTTGTATATCCCAGGGAATAAATAGAAACGAGGGAGATGGAATGGAAATCAGGGGACCATACAAGAGTGCGGTGACCACTTCTCGGACCCCAAGTACATATATATCCAATTGCCATGCATCCCAGCAGATTTCCGAATACTGCACAAAGGGCGGCGTCGAGGAAGCTCAGCCCCATGACCAATGTTCCGAGTGAACCAACAACGATGTTATTGATTGCCATCCCCATGCTAAACCAGGTAAGTAAAATATGGAAGGACGATGAAGCCGTGGATTCCACACGCTCTTCAAGCGGTACCGGCTCAATACCGCGAGTTTCTAGGCATTTGACGTTTTGTGCCCATCGTTGGTATCTTGATTTGCACGCGACGGCCGGCATGCAGTTGTTTCCCTCCTCTTCCTGTGTAACACTTCGCAACGAAGGAGAGCCACGCTTCTTCTCGAGATCAGGCTCCATATTATACCGGCTGGGATTCAAGAAAGCTCTCGAAGAAGGGAGAGAGAAACACCAAGGAAGAGCCCTGTCTGCAAAAGCGCAATCCCGTATGTTTTGGAGTGCTGCCTTGCAAAGAACCGCTGCTCGTTTCGTGATTCCGTTGTACTGCAGTGCACCTGCAAAAAATGCCCGTCCAAATGGTAGCAAGCTCACTTGGTATATATAGGTTAAAGGAAAGGGTGGATTCCATCGTATCATTTATTGCTCCGAGATTGCAAGAAGCTTAGGATTGATATCACCCTTTCTTCTGCGAGCGTGACATCTCTCTGTTACTCTCTAATATCGACATTCCACAAGAAAAGGGGTTAAGGGAGACCTAATCGGGTGCTTGCACGACTCCCCTCTGGCCTTCACAGCTTTCCTCACAAGCAACTCATTCCCCTAAACCAATCGAAGCCCACTTGACCAGAACAAGAGAATGGAAGGAGGACAATGTGGTATCCGAGCCGGGGAATTTTCCAGCTTCATCACTCCGTACCCACAAATCCTCGTCCTATCTCACCCCTTCTTTCGCTTGTATTGACCGTGATATCCTCAGTTCAAGATGATGAGATCAAGAAGTAACACCATTACGACACTCATACCCACACCCAAGCTTGAACTCCAAGCAGCAGCAACTCCTTTCCTCTCCGCCTCACAAATCAATCTTTCTTCATGAGATCTCATCCCTCCCCACATACCTTCCGGTGATATTGACGTATTGAGCTCTTTCAACTCGCAACTCTGGTATGCCCCAACCACGCCAGGAATGAGAAGTAATGCCGAGAACCCTGCTTCTTCCTTCCCTTTACGTATGAACACTTGACAAACACGATGGTGGATCGGGATCCGAGCACTATCTCCCAATATCCACGAGTCCGTGTGTCGTTAGCCATAGCTCCTTCATCCACATCAAGGTCAAGTACCTCCCCTCCCCGTCCACCCCCCTTTCCCAAGAACAAGAAATTGTTGAAGTATGCTCATTCGAATGACCCGGAGCTTTAAGATTGGCAATCTCAAGTGGGGAGGACAAAGTTAATCATCCTTCGCCCGGCGAATTTCGTGGTCTACGCCTGTCGGACCTCTTGTCCAGGGCTGAGCCTATGAGATCATCTTCCGTGCCCATTACGCTAGTATTTCCGAGAAGACTCCTACATAGGATTTACTTTGTTCCTCCGAACATGTCTTTTATCTCGGGATAAACCTTCACTAAGCATGATGTAAGACACGACGTACTATGTCAAGATGAAGAAGGGTTTTGTTTGAACTTAGGGCAGAAGGGTTTTCTTGACGGGGAGACATGTATCAAGGGCTGAAGCCAATAATTTTCTTTAAAAAAAATATCATTTCCTTTCCTCTTTTTTGTTTAAATATAATACTCAAATCTCAATATTGTATAATGAAATCTCAACTCTGAATTAACGCTGTTGGGTATCAATTTTCTTTTCTTTTTCTTCGCTTTCTTTATTTAGACACACGTGGTTCCCCTTTCACTTGTCCCTAATAGTACAAGACTGAGAAAAGCAAGAGATGGATAAAAGTTACAATTAAAGAGCAACCAAAAAGAGAAGAAGAAAGGTAAAAAGAAGAGGCACCGTGGCAAGATGGTATGTACAAGGTAGTAGTAGCAGTAGTAGTAGGACAGTTGGTCAGTCGAAAGAAGAAGAAATCCTAGAGAACAAAAAAAAAGGGGGAAACACCGTTCCTCACTTGCGCCAAAGGCCAAACTCAGGTAATGCAAATACAGTAAGTAGTAGTGTCTATAGAGGAAAACAAAGCAAGCGGTATACATTTTTCACCCAAGGACGCCGGACGTGACCTATCTCCCCCTAAAGAATTAGGATTGCGGTATTTGGTATTCCACAGATGGATGGGATGATAAAAAGTGAAACGTAAATCAAAGAGTAACAAACGAGGTCAGCGAAAGCAATGGCCATTTGAAGGCTGGGGTATTTTGGTCAATCAGGATGAAAATGTGAGTGGTTCATAGGGTGATCAAGAGGTTGTAGGTACTTGTTAGAGTAGAGGACGGGGTCTCGAAACCCCTGGGCGTGTAGTGGCGTGGAAGAAACGACGTATGTAGGATGAATGGAAGGGAATGAAGATTCGGATGTTATGACTGGCTGTGACTGGATCGAGATTGTCGAGATGTGGACCTCCTACTACGACTCGACGGCACACGAGCAGGGGGCGCATGTTCAAAGAACGGAATCAGATCTGGATTTTGGCTGGGAGGTGTCGTCGAGGAGGAAAGGTAATTTCCCACAATGTGGTCATCAGCGGCGGTGCCAGGGTGAATCTCGATGCCTTGCTGCTTGTCGATACCACCTTGGCCGTTAAATGCAAATTTAAACGGCTCCCCTCCCTCTCCGGCAGGTCTCTCAATGGGTGACCAGCCCGCAATACTACCAGCAACCACACCGGCCATTGCGGCGGCAGGCCCGAATATCGAATTTGAGCGTGATCGGGTATGTCGTCGAGATCGTGACTCTGGCGTCGCAGGCATGGGCGGTGTTCCGTCGGTGATATCACCGACTGGGGTCCCGGGGATTGAGCCCTCTCGTGATCTTGAACCACTGCGTGACCTCGGAAGGAACTCTTCGGGATGCTGCAATTTATGCTTCAAATTCCTAAGTCGACCACCGCGGACCGTTTTGAAGAATGCAAGTTGATCTCGAATCTCTTCCAGGGCGGGGTTCCATTCGAACCGTCGGTCCTCATCTGATACAACAAGCTCGGGCCCCTTCTTACGCTCCCAGAATGTAGGGATCAGTTTCCGAATGAATTCATCGGGGATCAATCGAATGATGACTGCAACTGGGAGCGAAAGCACACCCAAAACAAGACAAACACCCCATTGCGCTCCATCAAGCTTCGCGACAGAGAAAGCATGCCCGCCAATAAAAACGATCAAAATCTGGCCACCAACAATGATAAATTGGATACCAATGAACCATATGTTTTGGAGCAGACCCTCAAAGATGTTCAGGTGATTATCAAGGCGACGTGAACTGGAATTCCCTGTTAGCTGTGTTTTTGATTGAGTCCATCAATATCGCTACTTACTTCCATTGATTAAAGATCTGCATCCAAACGAAGGTATTAAACACCACCGTCTTCAGGAGTAAGTCACCATTGTCCTTGTCGAAGTCAATTATGGATTTCAAGATGGATTTTCCAGCGAAGTTCAGAATGAGTGTCACTACGAGCTGATAAATGCTCTGTCCGATGATCATCTTCCACATAGTGAGGGTAATGAGTGGTGCGGACTTTGGTTCAGGTCTGCGGTTAAGGACGTAAGGAGATGGAGGATCCGTGGCTATAAGATACTCCTATGTCAGCCCTCGAATTTAAAGGCTTCATTGAAAAGGGTTAGAAGGTAGAACATACCGAGAGCAAGCGCGGCAAAAGTGTCCATGATCAAGTTGACCCACAATAGCTGGACAGCTGTCAACACAGACTCTTCGTCACCACTGGCCACTGCAGAGATAAACGTAAGGAGAACTGCCGTGATGTTGACCGTGATTTGAAACTACGTATTTGTTTAGTTCATCGAATCCGCTGCAATACCATCCGCAAATCAAGCTTACCTGCAAGAACTTCTTCACGGCATCATTCACAGTTCGCCCCCAAGCCATAGCTTTAACAATCGAGGCAAAGTTGTCATCCATCAAGATGATATCAGAGGCCTCCTTTGCCACTTCGGTTCCGGTAATACCCATGGAAAACCCAACATCTGCAGTCTTGAGAGCCTGAGCATCGTTCGTACCATCGCCTGTAACCGCAACTGTTTCACCAAGCTTCTTGAGTTTGGAGACAAGGATCTTCTTATCATCGGGACTAGATCGAGCGAGGACTTGTAGCCGTGGAATAAGCTGGGTCATCTGTCGCTCGCTCAACTTTCGGAACTTGGGCCCTTCGATGGCAACACCTCCAGGGGTAAAAATTCCACACTCTTGAGCGATAGCCTTGGCGGTCATGATGTTGTCACCTGTGACCATGCGCACAAAGACACCCGCACGCTGGCATTGGTGAACTGAATCTGTTACTCCGGGCCTGAGAGGATCCTGGATTCCGAAAACGCCAAGCAGTACCATATCCTTGAAGATGGTGTCGAAGTTTACGAGTGAATGGTCTTCTTCCTGAGTTGGGGCTCCACGAGGGGGCCATTGGTCAAAATCACGATAAATAAGGCCGATAGTTCGCAAGGAGTGAGATGCGTAAAGAGTGATGATTTCATCCAGACTCGAGCGTTCCTTATCAGATAATGGGCCCTCAGACAGATCTTGAGTAGGATCACGGATTATCCTTGTTGACTTGGCAAGGAGAATTTCCGAGGCACCTTTAACTAGCATTCGGTATTTTCCATTATCCAACTTCATTACCACAGCCATGCACTTGCGCGCCGAATCGAAGGGCACCATTTGGACAATGATTGCGTTGGCGCGGGCCTCGCTTAGTGATCCTAGGCCGAGGTAAGTCCGGGCAAAGTTCAGAAGGGCAGTCTCAGTCTTTGACCCAATAAAAGTCAGAGTGCCATCCTGCTCTCCCTCGAATGCAGTAGAGTTGAGCACAATCGAATCAATCAGCAATGCCTTGGCCGGATCACAGAGACTAGAAACAAATTCAGAGGGGGACAAGACGTTCGGGGAATCCGCGGACCCGCCCCCAGGTGAGGAACTTGCAGATTTGTCTCCAAACCTCGTTGCAAGACCCAAAGTTGCGGCAACGGCAGTCATTTTATTCTCCGTAAGCGTGCCTGTCTTGTCCGAACAGATCGTCGTCGCATTCCCCATAGTTTCACACGCTTTAAGTAGGCGTACGAGATTATTATCTCTAAGCATCCGGGTTGTAGCAAAGGCGAGTGCGAGTGTAACAGCCAATGGTAATCCTTCTGGCACGGCAACGACGATGACTGTGACGGCAACGATGAAAATCTGCAGGAAAGCCTGACCTTTCTCGTCGGCATCACCGAGAGACTTTAATTGAGCAAGGAACTTGATAAAGAGCACGACGAAAAGAAGCAACCCAGCAGCGAGACCGAGTTTAGCGATGTATTCAGCTAGCACATTCAATTTAGTCTGCAGGGGCGTAGTCTGACCCTCATCCTGGAGAGACATCATTGTCTTGCCGTATGTTGATTGCACACCAACCGCTGTAACCAGGAACGTGCCCACACCTTCCGAGACTTTGGCGCCAGACACGATGAATGGGTCGAGTTTCGCAAGGCTTTCGTGATTTTCAATAGCGCTAAAGACTTCGTGCGCAGGCGTTTTGCGCAGCACGTCTGATTCGCCAGTAGCAGAGGATTCATCGCATCTGACGTTGTGGCCATTGATGAAGATTCCATCGACTGGAACAAGATCACCTGGTTCAAGATGCATAACATCACCTACCAAAACCTCATAGATCGATAGCTCAGCCATCTTACCAGAACGGATCACTTTCACCATGCGATCATCCTTCTTCTTATTGAGTTTCACGAATTGGCGCTCCTTCTGCCAGTCATTGGCCGCACCCACTACCACCACAATCAAAATAGCCACAATGATTGCTACTCCTTCCACCCACTGGACTCGCGGTTCACCATTTTTAGCTGTCACCGACTGGTAAATTCCAAGGGCGAGGGAAATAACTGCAGCAACCGTCAATAGTATCAAAACTTTATCATTATATGCAATCCACGCGAGTTCAAGGATAGTCTTGGTTTTCTTCTCGGGAAGCTTATTCTCTCCGTAAACACGTTTCCGGTCATGATATCCGTTACTAGACGCTTTTTCAGGTGTCGTGTCTGGGCTTGAAGGCTCCAGAGGCGGCTCAGAGAGTGACTTTGGTATCGAGTCGTGACTCTTCGGGGCTGTTGCATCAGTAAAGCTAACGGTGCCCTCCAATTCACCCTCATCGATGCTCAGACCACTGCGTGCATCCGTCCTTAATCCCTTTTCTAATCCGGAAAGACCGCCAAGAGCATAGAACGCGCCAAGGCTCTTGGGATTCAGCAGTTTATTAAGTTGTCCGGGGGAGAAGGCGAATTTGTTGTTCTCGACTTCGAATTCCGACTCCCGTCCGGGATCTGGATGTAGTGCCTCCTCATAGTGTTCAATCGTATCCTTTGCCAAATCTGTCCGTGACACGTGGAATCCATTCGGCAGCTGCCCTTCCCCGCCATAGGAGCTCGAGGATTGATTCGAGTCTTGAGATTCCAGCGAATTCCCGCGAGACCTCGTCCCCGGCACAGCCAAGAAATTTGAGTGGGACAACGACTCCGTCATCTTCGAGGCAGGAGACGAGATGTTGTGCGGCGATGTCGGTCTGCTATCGTGATCTCTAGCCTCAGAGGAGGCGAGTGACCGGATGGACGGAGCGGAACGCGCATCCGAGGGGGTTATACTTCCATTTCTGAGCAGCGTGGTTGTATCGGCTGTGTCGGTATTGTTAGCAGAAAACTGGGGTTGTGGAGGGCTGAAGATCTGTGTTGGAGGAGGACTCTGGTCTGACGGCGTTACTGCGGAGGTATCAATGGTTATCGTGGGCGCGCGCTCGCGGCGGAGAGGCGTTGACGCTGGCGGTCTAGAATCATGTTCGCTCGATTTGGAATCCGACATGGTCGCCTAAGGGATAGACTCCCAGGAAGGGCGGGCTTCAGGGATTCGGGAAATCAGAATGGTCAAGGGGTGTTGAGATCAAGCGGAATGTCGCTCCTTCCGGAGCAGCGAGGTAAAGAGAGTCCCGTTTCATAAACACAAGGTCCCTGTCACAAGGGGGCAGTAAATATCATGCCAATGCGAGATGAAAGTAGAGGTTGGGTCCTAATGCGAAACTCAAATCGGTGTGGCCGTGTGTTGATTCATTTATTGGTCTGTCTCTCTGGTCTATGTCGTGATGGTGGTCGTGGAAGAAGCGAGGAGGAACCACAGGTCCTGCTGTTTCGATTCCTAAACCCAAACGTGGACGTTGCTCATCGAATGACCGAATAATATCAGAGTAAGAGAGGGTGTAAGTCTGAGAACTCCTGAAAGGCGAAAGAAAGGAAGGAATTAATTAAATCCAAAGAGATCTCCTAGACTGGAATTAGCACTGGGAATGGCGAGATGATTGCAATACAGAGGTGTCTGTTTGTGGTCCCCGCGGATCTCGCATTATAAGGGAGAGATTCTCTGCCAGCAAGAAGAAGACAAGGGAGCTAGCTACCTGATGATGACGAGGATGAAGAGGGTATACAGGCGATGGGACAGCGAGGTGAGGTGAGGATCGGGAGACGTGGAAAAGCGAGTCTTTTGCAAATGCTCAGACAAGCGCTTGAGAACTGTAAGTACTAAACTATGGTAAAACTGTAATCTTATTATTATTTACAGAGGACCCTGAGTCGGTATCATGGCTGGATCAAGAAATTTAGATACGGACTAAGCGCAGTAGCTGCAGTCGTTTTCCCAGCGAACGGCCAATAAACTCATTACGGCGCCGGTATCAAGACCCCGTAATTCAAGCCGTCACTCCACATCCGATCCACTCAGACCGAGCATAATGATTTGGTCACGAAGGGAACTTAAGGAAGGGCCTCCGTAACTCGGAATTCTTCGTAAGGGTTGCTGTTTGCAGAAAACACCCGTAGTTCCGCAAGGTACCTTAACTATTATCATTCCCAACACTACAAGCTCTTGCAGCATCATCATGTTCTCAAGGCTCAAGGAAAGGAAGGGGTTATCCAACTCCTTTTATGGGGCCATGGAATGAATCAACGCATTGCCACTGCGCGAGGGAGCCAGGCCGTCGAGATTTTTGCTTTGTGTTTCAACTTTCTTGACGACCCAGAATGACCCATTTGACCTGTGAAGCTCCTGATTCGTAACTGAAGCTGTAACCTTACTCGTCACTGCAGTGTGCACTGCCTCAATGCTTCCCTTTTTTTCAATTAGCTTATTTTTTTTTCGATGGCTTTGTTTTTTTTTTTTGTTTCAATTCTTCTCTAAACTCTTACTCTTTTTTTGCTTGGAGAGGAATACGTTCCCCCTTTTTTAATTACTCTTATGCAGCTATATTTCAGATTATACAGTTTGGAAATAAAATTTCAATAATCTGATCTAACCATCTACACCTCGACCAGGATCATCAGTACAGACTACAGAGTACTTTCAAGCAATTGTTACTAACTTACTGATCACACTATCCTGATATTCACCATATGCTGGTTCTTTTGTGCAGAAATCCTTCATCATCACATCATGATATACCCACTCCCAATCCTAATATTTCATTAGTCCTCGATTATTCTTGCCGCCATGGGATGATCTTAAGAGGCAATAAGTAAGATCAAGAGTCTGCTAATCATATCTAAATTTGATTTCACTGATTATTGTCATCTTGAAGGATACGACTAGCGAGTGGCTTCATTGTTCGGAGTGACTATTGGCTTGACAATATCATCCCAGGGTTGACACTATTAGTTATTACCTTTCGAATTACAGCATAATCCCAAAGAATGCCTGCATTCATGCCCTGGTTCATCCTCTTCGGCCCTGACGATATTGTGCATACCCAATATTCAAGCCTGACCCAGAAACGAGAAATCCTCCTCTCTACTCCCAAACAGTGACACCTGCAGCCTGAGCCCTGATGAAGCCATAGGTATGGGATGAGTGATTTGACGACTACTCAACGAATCTGTCCACGTACACTGGGGCTAGAACAACCCATCAGCCAATCTCCGTCTAGTGGATCAGATCAATTAATCTCAAATGCAATCAATCCCTTGGAGGTTCCGGAGCACACTGGGGTGTCTGCTTCTTTGTCAGGTATGGTTACGGTGCTTGGCATGGCACGAAGGGGGCTGTGCAAAGACTGATCCAAAGTTTCCAAACCCTCCACGTCCGCAGTGCCGCACACATCCTCGCTAGCTTTTTCTCTCTGGCCTCCTTTTTTTTTAGCTCACTCGGGTGCCTTGGGTTATTGCATTATTATTTTATTACTATTTGGTATCCGCTGTTCCAACTCCGGTGGAATAATAATTGTGGCTAGCGATCTTCCCTGGTTCGGCGCCTGCCACACATTACTCACCTAGGCCTTGATTTTCGATTCCATCACCACACGCGTCATGACACCCCCAATTTGGACGTAACTATCTTCACGGAGTAAATAGACTAAAAACCCACGTGATAGGAAGCAAAGCTGGTTTTGATGTCGGTCGTTAAATTGTAATGATGATGAGACGAGAGAATTTCGGCAGCTTCAATCTTCCCCCCTCTTCTCTCTCTTTCCACCACAAGAAGATACAAAGAAAAAACAGACAAGACAGGGAGAAACAAGGAGGCTTGCAGTTGGTTCGCACAACAGGACGGGACTAGGATCCTGGGCCTGCTTGACGTGTATGATTTCCCTTCACCGTGGCTTTGTGGCCGCCTGTCCGAGGCGAGGTATTCAAACATCCAGCAAGCCACGGGAAACAGTCAAGCATCGCCATGTCATTGGTCGAGTTTCTAGCCAGTCTAAAATCTGTTTCATGATGAAATCAACAGAAGTATTTGAAAAGAGACGTGAGTGGCTAGGTTGAGGATTATATTCCCTGTCCAGTGATCGTATCAACTTGAAAATATTTCCGTATGGCCCGAAACAGTCCCTTCCATAGGTTCAACGCTTTTGCGACTGGAAGCTGAATGGAAGGGATCTCGAACACTTCGAATTGTTGAAGATCAAGAAGACCTCAAACTTGCCAGAAGGGTATGATGTTGGAAGCTCGGGCTAACACAGCACGATGAAGTGCCTAACTCTAGTGTTGATCACTTTGAGATAACAACCTCAGCAACCACCAGTAAACCATTGCTTCCCAGGGAATCAGACACGTAAATGCAGAGTTCCTCAGTCATCAATGTCCGACTTCGACTCCTTCGAGAGTCAGTATGTAGTAGGCAGATCTCGTGTCATATCTATTAGTACTCACGAAGGAAGCGTATACGAAAGTCAAGTAACAACTCTCGATCCATTATTCTATTGATTTCACTTTACGAATCATGAGCGTCAACAAAAAAAAAAAGATTGCGTTCCCCGTTCAAATAGAAACCTCGATAGCCTCACTTAGCCTCACTCCGAGCCTCCAACCTATCGGTGAGGCTGGCTGATGCTGGATCGAAGCCCGAGCCCAATTGATTGACCTCGATTACATGACCTAGGTTGAAAGGCTGCTGCTACGTGCCTTCTATGCATGGATGGAATGCGTTTCCAGTTCTAGTTTTAATATCCATGATCAGGTGCCATGATGTATGCTCATATTCCTAGTTTTAGGAACCACTTGCATGTGAGTTAGGTAATGGTATGTCTTTCTTTGAATTTCCGGTCCCGATGCAATTCCACCAGCCCCTTTCCAGTACATTATAGATAAAAGAGACAAACAGGGTGGGGAAAACAAAACAAGTAGGTAGGTAGGGGTGTTTTAGTGTGAATAAGAGAACATAAAAGTGACCAGGGATGGTAATGTACAGGACATGCCAGTCCACCATTATTGAATTGAAATCATAGTACATAGTCCTCACTACTACGCCTCGTGGAGAATTTCACTCTCATCTTCAGCGGGCACTTGCACATTCCAAATACCCAAGGACTCCCCACCCAGGAGCCTCGTATTGGGCTTCGCTTTGGTGTTGACCATTGCCTTGCTGGAGAGGGCCAGCGCGTCCACCATCTCGGTCATCCGTCGGGACGCCACAAAGCTGCGGTTCAGGTACTCGTTTTCAGCCACTTGGATGCCGACGTTCATACACTGCACGAGAATGTCACTGGTAATAATGTGGGCAGAGTAATAGAGGGCACTGTGGTAGTCCAGGAAGAGTTCTGGGATGTAAGTATTTCGAATCTCCTCTAGTTCGGCTTCTTCCGCTTCTATCATTGTATTAGATTATTGTCCGTGTCTTATAGCAATAATTGGGCTTACTGTCTCGAGCTCCAGTCAGCCATTCGCAAAGCACAGCATCGACGTGCACACTAATCTCGTCCAGAGCGTCCTGCAACTCGTCTCTCAAGTCCTTGACCGTACCGGAGTCTCGCCGACGTTTAGACCTGTGCGCGCATTGTAAGCATAAGTGTTTCCCCTCTCATTGTTTTAAAATGTAAATAAGCGACATACTTGTCGATTCTCTCACAGATCGTAGCGAATTTCTCCAAGGCATCGAACGCAAGGATAAGCTCCTCCAAGTCCCGCATAGTCTGGGACTGCTCCACGAGCAGCTTTGTCTGAGTACCAGAGGGCACACCATTTGACGTAGATGACTTGTTACGCTTGTGAGCAGACCCAAATATCCTCGACTTGGTTGGACTTGATGGCTCGGGAGTCCCAGCTAGACTGCCATCCTCCACATCCACGGGGAAATCGACGACGTCAAAGCCAAATGATTCTCGGGAGATATCTGATAGCCCCATGCGTAGACTCAGCTCTCGAGCAGCAGGAAGTTTACCAGCAACTGTACTCGTAGTTAGAAATATATTCCGCCAAATTTAAAGACGCCATTAACGTACCAAAAAATCTTCGGTAGAGCAGCGCACCGAGATAACAGATCCTGCTCCATTGCCCGTCAACATATCGAAGCCATTCAAGGCTGCGTATGATCCGCTCATCTTTCACGGAAAGATCTGTCCCGATAAAATCTTTCTTTACCGATACTAACTCGCGATATCCATCCTTGCGGGTTACAACCTTGGGATATCGGCGGAGTGTTCTTGGATGATCCACAGTGGACACCCTCGAGGTGACCCAATTCCACTGCTCTCGAAGGACAGATTCAATGTCGATCTCATACTTGTTCATCAGTCTCACAAGAAGCTTCTTCTCTCGAGGGTCGACAATTTCAATCAAAACCTGACCCAGTACAGAGTGTGTCAGATGCATAGGTAGGAGAGATGTGTAAAGAGGAATGATATCCACAATTCCAGCCTCATCTAGGTTGGCTATGTACCCAATCACATTCACAGATGCTGTATCGAAGAACTGGGTGTCTGTACGGACATAGCCAATAGCACTAGCAATGATATAGAGATGAGTGGCGATTCTCAGTGCATCATCATCCTCGGCGGCAATCATAAGCGAATCATCGACGTAATTTGGTGATAAGTCGGGAACAAATGAAGGTTGTTCTGCTCTATTAAGCGCCACTTGCGAAACAGCCTTGGCTAAAGAAATGAAGAACGAGTCATAGCCCCTACCGAGGATAGCTGCTTGAATTGTGCGATATGGATTGCGGGCTTCGCCCCCAATTCGATCGTTGCCCTTCGTGTATTGAACAAACTTATTAAATTCTGCATATCCAGCAGGCTCGGGCGTAAAAGTCACGGCAGACGTGGGCGAATGGCTTAGCTTCCTCTGGAATTGTTTGCAGAATCCCTGGTAACGCGAAAGAACAACGTTGTTGAAGTAAACATAGAGGTAATCGTCCCAGCTCTGACATACTTTAAAGGCGGCGCCGGTTTCGCCACACAACAGTGCGTAAACAGCCCGCTCGAAATCCTCGGTGTTAGGGTCCCTCGCAAGGCTAGAGCAAGCAGCTCGCCAAGTATCCTGGGACCGCCAATTCATCATCCGCGTAGCACCGTCATCAATGGGCGTGTTTTCTCCGCCAGAATTAGCATCAACGCTAGATCCGCAAACGCTCACTGCTCTCCAATTCTCCAGGCGTTCAGCCGACCACTCCCGAATCTTAGTCCAATTCTCACCCTGTCGAAGCATCTTCCAGCATGCCATCCAGGTGGCGCGCTCGTAGAACTTGTCTTGTGTCTGGAGATTCTGCTTCTGGCGAGTGACCGCATCAGGGTCCAACTGGGTAATTAACGGCTCTGATTGCTCAGAGGTAAGCAATGACGCAGTGATATTTGGATCGTTTGGCTCAAGGGGCTGTGGCCAGGCTCGTAATCGCTTTTGGCCCTTAATGGTCTCCTTCGTGTAGAGCCAGCCATGGGTCCATAGTCCCGTTCCTCGTTCGGACTGTGTTTCTAACTCCGATATGAGAGAATCAATGTCTTGGTTGGCAGATTTTGCAGTGTGCTCTAGCCATTTTATGGTCACCATACATTCCAGCGCATATTGATCTGCTTTCATGAACTGCTCCCAGACTTCGCGGTCAGATGAGTATCGGTGAAGTTTCTGGAACGCGGTTTCTTGCGCTTGCCGGAAGGTGGCTCTAGTCGGGGGGTCGTCGATGCTGATCAAATTGAGGAGAAGCTGCCAAGTATTTGCCTCCAGCTGTAGGCGCTGGAGCTCCTCTTCGGTCTTGGGGTCATGCGGCGCAGCTCCGTTACTCCTACTCGAACCCCAGCCCGTCTTCGCTCTCTTCAGGGTATTTTGCTTCGAGATATCGTGAATGGCATCCTCCGTGATTGTCTGATAGCCCTTTACCAATTGGTAGACCGCCTGGTAATTTCCGAACTCGTCCGCGCGATTGCCCTTTTGTTTGAAACGATCGAGTCTTTCTGCAAAAGCTTCAATTTGGCGCGTAACTCTATCGGCGGTACGGCGAAGGGGGTGCAATGCCTGCTGTGCGCCTGCCGACGTGAAGAAATCTGGAGCAGTCGCGTCAAACCCATCTGAGTTATAGTTAGCGTTGAAAGAGTCAGCGGAGAGTAGAGCAACAAAACAACGACGTACTGTGGCCATTTGGAGCCGCAATGAGGTCCAGTGGCGATTCGCTTCCGTTCAGTTCACCAGTGGAATCGTTCTCTGAGTCCCCATCTCCAACCGCATCACCCATCTCCTCGTCATCGTCGAAATCTTCATCCATCTCCGCTTCCTCTTCATCCCCTTCTTCGTCGACCCTAGGCTCATCATCCTCATCGTCATCATCGATCTCGATAACTCCGGGGTCATTTTTTGGTCGTTGATTGTGCTAACAGAACAGTCAGTCAATAAGCGCACGCCGAAAGAATCAAGCTCAAAGACAAGGACTAACATTATTTAAAGACGTGAATCCGGCCGGAAAACCGGCCGAGCCGGTGGTCCTAGTAATCGGCGCCATAGGCTGAAGGACGAGAGAAAAATACCAGCTTTCCGGGCAATGGACTGGTAATTCTCGGGCTTCTCAAGCAGGGATTTGGGAAGCAAAGTCTCGTTGCTGCAATGGTCCAGCATGAATTATTGTTGCCCGGCGGCGTGTTTGGCCAACCAGACACGCTATACCTAATAAGGACTAGTCTGTCAACGCCCACGCATTGAAAAATCTCAACTTTCCGGTTCTGCTTTCTCTTCCTCTTTTTTCTTTTCCTTCTTCAAATGTCTTATAGGCAATCATTAGAGTCTCGGGACGAGCAGTTTCAATCTTCGTTCAGGTCTATCGGCCTCTCTGCGTGCTCAAGATTGTCTTAGAGCAATCTAGCAATTCTTATAACTAGCCTAGCTCTTCTCTTCACATAGGAGCTCAGCCTGAAAGGAATTGTTACAGCCTTCTTTCGTTTCCTCGGCTTGTTCGACCCATCTTTCGTATTCAACAGAGATTAACGCAATTAACACAACAAGACCAAACATATGTCCAATAACATAAACAGAGTGGGAATAAGATAAAAGGAAAAGCGGCGTAAACGAATATTCTTCAAACTCCTTGTGCGCGTTGCTTCATTCGAAGCCTCAGCAAATTGGGTTTGGGACAGCTCGGAGTCCTTGCATCATCGCCTCGTTCTTTGTAGAAAGCATTGCAGCATTCATACAGCGCATTGATTTGAGACTGGCATTTCTCCTCTTGGAATGAGTTCTTAGTCAAACACGCTGCGTAGCTTGTGAGATGGCTTAACTCCAGATGGGTGACGAGGTGTTTACCTTGGATAGCACACTACGAGTCTGTCAATATTTGATAAACGACACTGGGGCGTGTACTGGATGAACCTACTGCTCGTGGATGGCATGGGGGATCATGAGAAATATCTTCTTTCAAGCCACCCTGGTAGTGTGTGATGTGTTACTGGACTTTATCCAGAAATATATAATTGGATAGATTCTCACCATAATGTAACCCCAGGATACCTCTATCTAAACTGAAGAGCTGTATATGTAAAAAAAAAAAGGAAAATAAGGATAAGACAAAGAGAGCGGTGCCAACACTAAGCCTCAAGCCACTTTTGTTTTTAAGAATTGAAAGAGTGTAGGGACAAAGACCAAGCGGAATCCGCACCCTGTTTCTATACTGGTGCCATTTATTGAAAGGATGCAGGCTCACTGACGGCAACGACCCTGCGCCGCAAAATAGATTCTCCGCTGCTCGTCACTTAGTGGGGGCTTCGATCACCTTCGCATCGCCAACCAAACCCCATTGAATCCTTTATATCCTCAGTTTCCTCTCCTTCTTCTCTTTACCCTCTTGCTTTCCTCTCTCACCGCGTCTCATTCCTCGTACCTAGCTCTTGCGGCTGCATTGTAAGTTTTCTTCCCATAACCCACTTCCCACCCTCTCCCATTACCCCGCATCTATTTTCGCGCAAAAACACCAAACCGACAGCGAGGCTGACACAAATTACGCTTGAAATTAGGCCAAACTCGCATCCATTAATCCTTCCCACCCCCCTATCGCCAATAACCGACCACGATGGCTGATTCCGGCCCTGGAGATGTCCCCCAACCCGTTGAACACCTGAACATCAAGGTGACCGACAACAACAACGAGGTGTTTTTCAAAATCAAGCGATCGACACAACTAAAAAAGCTTATGGATGCTTTCTGCGAGCGCCAGGGAAAGCAGCCTTCTACTGTCCGTTTCCTCTTTGATGGAACTCGCGTGCGCCCGGAAGACACCCCAGAAACGGTATGTGCCACTCGTGTTGGCTTGCATGGAGTGAACAGTGATTTATCTGCACTGCTTAAGTCACCTTTTTACCACATTAATGGACGTATTGCTAATGGATTTCACTTGTATTTAGCTCGAAATGACCGACGGAGATACTCTCGAAGTCCACCAGGAACAGATCGGTGGTTAAATAGATTACTTCTGATTATGATGAATGCTTCAGCTACTTACCAGCCAGTGATTGTTTATCTTGCTCTTCTCAGCTCCAGGCAAATGTTTCTTGTTTTTCATCCCTAGGCGCAATGGTGTTCAGAATAGTTGAATCTAACTTCAGCTGGGAACGGAGGGGATAAAGTTTTTCGTTTCTTTTCTTTTCTCTTACTTTTCTTTCCAGTTTTGGAAATAATGGGAAGACCGTTCTCGATGAATACAAAGCACGAAAACGACTATCTCAGAAATACCTACTTCTGGGACTTTTTTTCATCAGAGAAAAGTGACCAATATTCTGCTGGGAGGGTCATTTTCTTCTGCTGCAAAATCAGCTTTGTGTTATTATGCCTGAGTATTGGGCAAGTAGTAACACTTACACAAGAACCACTCAATTAAAGACGCCTATTTTACAACCCTCACATGCCAGAAAAAGGAGTATGATGCCTTAGAAAAATCCCCACCGATGTGTACCTCCCTCCAAATGGATGCAAACCATGCGCAACTCCCACAGTTCAAACTCCTCAAAGACAAGGAAACGGTCAAAGAGACAATATACCGCAATAAATATATATAGCCGGTGATACAAGAACAAGCAAAGAAAAAAAAAGAATGTAGTAAAGAAGGACGAAACAAGACAAGCCTTCAATCATTCCATACCGCGGCTTTGACCCTCTCCTCTTCTTCTTGAGCTCTGGCTGACTCCTCCTTCTCCCGATTCCGTCTCTTAATCTCCTGTTCTCTAATCGCCCGATCATATGCCCGCTGTTCCTCCGTCCTCTTCGGGGCCCGAATCCCCAGAGCACCTGCAATCAGCCTTCCCGCAACGGCAGTCTGCTTCTCAGGGCGACGCGACGCAGCCGACCGCGGGCCCGAGGGAGAACCTTGCGAGGACGACGGGCTAAAGCTTGTGTACGCTGTGGGAGGGGCCCATGTGTTCGAGGACTGTGGAGAACTCGGGGTAGGTGGTGGGTCAAGGGGGCCCTCGTTGCCGACGAGTGGTGACATAGACAAGGAAGAATCTGGGGGCGATTGTGGTCCTAGATTTTCTTCGTCGGTGTCTGCTTCATCTTCCCAGGAGTCGGCAACTACGGCCGCTGCCTTCTTTTTGGGGATGGGTCTGCTGGCTGTTACGGCTGGTCGGGGGATATCCCGGATAGGACCCTTGTCATCGATGCATAGTTCGCGGATGGACGACTGGAGAGCCGAAGTTGCTGCTGCTGGGAGAGCCATAAGAGGTGAATATTAGCAAGGAATAAAAGGTGACAGGAATTGTGAGAGTGCTCGAGAAAATCAACTGAAGCTAAGAGGCGGGGGGAGGGAAATAAGGAATGATATGGGATGTTGTATATTAAGGTGGTATAGAAGGAGGAGGAGAAGCAGGTAGCAAACGGACCCTCTTGAGCACCCGAGTCGGGTTTGGCTGCCATGCCAGAGTTTTCAAGTCAGGTTTTCAGAGTAGTCTTCTTCTGGTCCATGTAACGAAGCGACGATTACAGTCGATTACTATCGTGCGAGAATTGTCTGATCAGTTATAAATAGAGAGGTGAAATCATGAATGGCGTCAGTCGTGGAGAAGGCCTTGATGAACCGCACCCCGCTTTATGTGGCTGGGTCTCGTGATTGGCCGCTGGCGAAATCCGGCCCAGTGTCTCTCATCTCCGCTTTGTCTGGACTCCGGGATTTACGATCTGAGTCGACGGTTGTCTTCTCCAGCGGGGAATTTGTTCATGAAGGAGTGTCTGAATAGGCAGAGGCGGCGATGTTCTGGACGCTTCCACCAGGGTTGCATACGTGTCTGACTTTGAGGGTGGTGAGGGCTGCAAAATGGAAGATCTACTGAGCATGATGGACTACAGATAACAACTGCACGGGTTAACTGTTAAACAGATGTAATTCGGCTATATATAGCAAGGTCACGGCAACTTAGGTCTATTAGGCCTGACCTTAAAAAGGCGTTGGACTGGGATGGACAACGCAGCACGTGCGATCAAGTTAGCTTCCGAGTTCCCACTGGAGACCAATTTTCCGAGAAGTCCAATAAAAATGGCTGCTACACCACTCGAGGCCCACCGATTGCTCGGAAAGCGTCGGTGAAAAGTCCGAGACCGGCGGGCGGCTTTTCTCTTAAAGGCATCCCCAGGTCTCTAAAGAGGAGATATCCTGTACGGTCGTAGGGCGAGGACAAGTCAATTGTTGTCTACCTTTGGCTTGAGAGCTCTTAACCATAGTCTCTGGATAAACCCACTCCTAATCCCTTGTTTTTCTCTCTCATTCCCCAGCAGGTGACCCTAAAAACATAGGTTGGAAATAGGCGGTAATCGTGGCTTGAAGGTTACTTAGAAGGTTGGCTGCTTGTTCCAGCATGAGCGGCTTGTGCTCACTCGCTGCGCGGGCGCAGAAAACGCCTCTTTTACGAACCTCTGTAAAGCAGGCAAAGCATTTTTCGAGTTCGTCGCGAAAATGTGATTATGCAGACACGCTGCCGAACCTCAAGATTGGAGCGCATACAAGGGTCCTTTTCCAGGGATTTACAGGTAGGAGCCGATATAGATTACTTGCTACGGGTCTCTTAGATCGCTAACAGATGGAATTCAGGTAGACAGGTATGGTGAAAATAGCTGAAACCCGCGAATTGCTGGACTAATTCGACTAGGCTACCGCCAATGTAAAGGAATCATTGGCATGGGGAACGAAGATCGTGGGAGGTGTGAAGCCGGGGGTGGAGGGCGAGCATCTTGGACTCCCGGTCTTCCCATCAGTCAAGGCGGTTCGGCTTCCCATTATCGATATTTAAGAGATGCATACTCACGAGCTTAGGCCCAAAACAAGGCAAAACCAGACGCATCAGCAATTTACGTGCCGGGTAACCAGACAGCGAAGGCAATCGAGGAAGCGATTGAGGCAGAGATTCCCCTTGTTGTGGCTGTGGCAGAGCATGTCCCTCTCCATGATATTCTTCGGGTAGGCAAGCACGCACCCATTCCGGTATATACAATCATCTCCTTACAACGAACAGGTCCACTCGATCTTGAAAACCCAATCTAAAACCAGGCTCGTTGGGGCCAACTGCCCGGGGATAATCTCGGCTATCGGAAAGTGTCGAATTGGATTCCAGCCTCTTCCCTGCTTCGAACCTGGTAGCATCGGTATTATTGCGAAATCGGGTACCCTCAGTTACGAAACTGTTGCTTCAACTACACGAGCCGGCCTAGGACAGAGTCTTTGCATTAGCATGGGTGGTGATCCCCTGGCGGGCACCAACTTTGTTGACGCCTTAAAGATCTTTGAGGACGATCCCGACACCGAGGGCATTATTCTAGTAGGAGAGCTTGGTGGAACAGCTGAAATGGATGCGGCAGAGTGGATTAAGGACTACTACCAAAGAACAGCAAATCCGAAGTACGTGCCCCTGCAGAGGTTCTCTACCCAGACGCTAAAAGAGGAGTAAAGACCGATTATGGCTCTTGTTGGGGGCTTACAGGCGCCTTACGGGCGGGTTATGGGACACGCTGGAGCGTGGACAGCATCGGGCGAGCCAGGCCCAGAGGTCAAGTATAAGGCTCTTGAGCGCGCCGGCGCGACCATGGTCAACCACCCAGAGAAATTTGGTGAGGGAATGAAGACTCTTCTAAGTAATCGATCTCGCACCCGAGGTGCAACGGTCAGCTCTTCCTAAACTATCGCCAATCGTATATACACTCACAAGGTCTATAGACTGGCAGCCGTGGAGGCAAGAAGAGGGGCATTCATACTATGAGACGTATCTCTCCCTCAAACCAGCAATATTCCCCGAAGGGCCAGACCCGGTCCTTGTACATCAAGCAATTAGAGGCTTTAGACATGCTCAAACAGAAGTCTATTCCGGTCAACGAGACTGCCCCATTGGTTTCAGATGTGTTCCTCTCCATTATTGCCGATAGAAACGAGTTATCGCCGGCTATTCTTGCCGCACCAACAGCTGATTTTGAGCCCACCCAAACTGCCCGGCTTCCATTTGCATACGCTACACAAGAATTTAACAGCGAAAACACCCTTGTCGCAGCCGTTATATCTCACCTCCAGCTTCCTGACAACACGTGTGCGAATTTGGCGGAGCTGATCCAGGCCCTCTGGCAGATCTTCAAGGAAAAAGAAGCTCATTTGCTGGAGGCCCGAGTGAATTTCTCCGCCGGCGCCCTGGAGGTGCGGGGAGCCCGTTTCGGATTTGATGACGCGGCATTTCGAAGCTCGGGCCGTCAAGAGGATGTGCATCGATTGAGGAAGAAAGAAGAGGAGGTTCCTGAGGAGGTAGAAGCCGAGAAGGACGGAATTGTTTATGTGAAGTAAGTTGTCCAGCTTTGGGCCAATATTAGTGTTCAATAACTAAAACGCAACAGGCTACAGGGCGAGGGAAGTATCGGGACCCTAGGTAAGATATCCATGCATACTTTGGCCAAAATTGGCCTTTTCATACCGACCAGGAACTAACGACGCAGTGAACGGTGCCGGGCTGGCAATGAACACGGTGGATGCGCTCTCCATCCATGGTGGACACTGTGCCAATTTTCTGGACACAGGCGGCAAAGCGACCTCTGAGACTGTCAAGTCGTCCTTCCGGATTATTACATCTGATCCCCGCGTGAAGGCAATCTTTGTCAATATCTTTGGGGGGTTGACGCGGTGCGATATGATTGCGGAGGGAATCATCATGGCTTTCCGAGATCTGAACATGAGCGTTCCGGTCGTGGTCCGACTTCGGGGGACGAACGAGGAAAGTGGCCAGAAGATGGTAATTTTCCCACCACAACTGAACAGAAAGGAAGAATCATCATTGCTAACTCGGTTTAAAGATCGCAGAAAGTGGACTTCCTCTCCATGCATTTGACGGGTTTGAAGATGCTGCAAAGAAGGTAATTCGACTTGCAGCGGGGAAAGAGTGAGCGCCTGTAGATATGAAGTACATACTTTTTAGATATAGAGCCAGAGAATAACTGATAACTTATGGTGGAATATGAGAACTCAATTGGATGCACCAATGCCATGGCTGACAGAGTATTACGTTTTCCCTCTATCTACTACTAGTAATAGGTGCTCTGATGTACGTGGGATGAAACAGCATACGCCCACCGTATTGCGCATCCCAATAAACGCCCCCGCGATCAGCATAAATTGCCCCGCTATTTCGCTATTTGCCATTTTTCCCTGGTTGACAGTCACCACATCTTCAAGGTTCTTCTTCTCTTTTCTTTCCTCTCGTTTTCTTCCCATCTCTCTATCAGTTGTACCATTCAACCTCTTCATATCCTCTCTAACCCCCTTAAACCCTCCAAAATGGCCACGTACGTCACCCTCCCCCCTTCTAGAAAAATCTCTTCCTTCCCCTCCCCTCTTCCCCCAAAGAGTAAAAAGAAACCACTAACCCCCCCAAAAGAAACATCACCTTCCACGCCGGCGCCCTCAGCCGCTCCGAACGCAGCACCCTCCGCAACCAACGCGGCCTAACCATCTGGCTCACCGGCCTCTCCGCCTCCGGCAAATCCACCATCGCCGTTGAACTCGAGCACCAACTGCTCCGCGACCGCGGCGTCGCCGCCTACCGGCTCGACGGCGACAACGTCCGCTTCGGGCTGAACAAAGATCTCGGATTCAGCGAGAAGGACCGCAACGAGAACATCCGGCGCATCGCGGAGGTCGCCAAGCTCTTCGCCGACAGCGCCACCATCGCCATCACCTCGTTTATCTCGCCGTTCCGCGCGGACCGCGACACCGCGCGCCAGCTGCACGAGGTGCCGACCCCCGGTGAGGAGACGGGGTTGCCCTTCGTCGAGGTCTATGTGGATGTGCCCATTGAGGTGGCCGAGCAGCGCGACCCCAAGGGTCTGTATAAGAAGGCCAGGGAGGGCGTGATTAAGGAATTCACGGGCATTAGTTCGCCGTATGAGGCGCCGGAGAAGCCTGAGGTGCATATTCGGAATGTGGACTTGTCGATTCAGGAGGCTGTGAAGCAGATTATTGCGTATTTGGATGAGCAGGGGTATCTGCCTCCTAAGAAGGAGTAGATGGATTTAGTTTAGTTTTTTTTTAAGGGACACTAGCTGGGGCTTTTTTCTTATTTTATTTTTGGGGGTTTTTTTAGGTATACTTGGATGATATCGTTGGGGGTTATTTTTTGTGTTCATAGATTTGAAACGTGCAGATAGATTGTTCTATACCACCGGGGCAGTGTCTGTACATACGATGGAAAAAGAGACAGAAAAATCTTCAAGATAATCTAGATTGCTGAATTTAGCAACAGTATCTTATGCTTCAACATAGCCAATGGAAAATAGTCGAAAAATGTTAAATATGTACGCTACCAACATCAATGGAGGTATTCAACAAGGTACCAACCAGGTGCAGTAAGCAAAGCAATATCCACGGTACAAAAAATCCCCCCTCTTACCCACCCCTTCAATCCTTGCAAATCAATTGAACTCGAATTCATAGTACACATATGCTGTGTACTCGGCTCCGCCACCTTCACCACCTGCATGCAGCTCGCTCGGGTCGTCCCTCTTGACTCGACCCTTCTTGTCTCTTCCGAATGCGTTCCCGGCTAGGTAGGAGTATTTCTCATCGAGGTTGTATTTCGCCTTGTCTGCATGTTTTGAGCTCGGCGCCTGTAGAGTATTAGTATTGAATGCCCTGACTTGGAGGAGGAGGCGGATACATACCCGGACCAGAGTGCAGATGAAATCCAAAGGAAGACCGTATCGCAGTACGGTCTCGACAAACACCCGAAGGACCAGCACATGCATCCATACCATGACCGCTTCGCTCCATGCTGTCCTTCCGAGTCGTAGAGTCTCGCCCCAGAGCTTGCGCTCATCACCCCCCACTCGCTCGACCTCCTTGCGCTCCTCCTCCTTGCCCCCTTCTACGTACTTGAAGTCACGAGGAATCCATTTCTGCTCACGGCTCTTGTGGACGAATTCCGCGCTGTGCTTTCGGAAGGTCGTGACCGCGTACAGTGTGAACTCGTCATCCTGCGCCACGAGCGTTGCGGACCGTGGAACCACCATGGGTGCGATCGTCTCGTATGTCTTGAGGAACTCCTTCACTTGCTGCGCGGGGACAGCGATGAGATGTGTCTCGATGTACTCGGAATTTTGAACAATGGAGCGAGGGTCAACTACCGACGCGAGGGATTTGGTAGAGAGGTTTCCTCTAGTTAGCGGGGTTAGTCTGGAGCGATTCGAGATATTTATACGTGTCTTGAGATCTGGGGTCTGGGTCTCACGTTTGCTTCCGTTGGAGAGTAGCCAAGTTGCTCTTGACCTGGTTGTATTGGGAGTATTTCGATCGGATGTCGTTGTCAATACTGGCCGCCTCCTGTTGGACATTAGCGCTCTGCACCTTCCCCCCAAATCCGTAAACTGAGAGAATACCTTTTGAAGAAGATCAATTAATTCCGCCAGCGGTTTATCGGCACGGTATTTGACTTTATTCCAGGAAAATGTCCGGAGGTACTGGTCCGCGGGCTCTACCTCAGACGTTAATGTTGATCCGACCCACGAACCAAGTCGAGTCTATTTGAGATACATACTATCATTCACGGTCTTCATCTTGTCAATCTGTGCCTCGTCTCCCTCCAGAATATTCTTCAACGCATCGCCGACTTTGGCCACGACGCCCTGACAGGCAGCCTCCAGCTTCGTCAGTTCATCGGCCTGCTGGACTAAAGCATCGAGAGTACCGATCTTGAACTCGGGGATCGGGAACGGAGCCACGGAACCGTTATCTGGGGAGATGGTGGCAGAGACAGCGTCGAGGGCATCGTCGCGATGGCGCGAGGGGATGATGGACGTGGGGAGCGAGATGAGGAGATATTTGGTTGATTTGGACATGGTGGGCGGTCGAAGAAAGAGGAGAAAGAGGGACTAAAGAAAGTAAGGATTGAAGGACTGCCTTGCGCCGCTCACACCAGCGGGCATGAAGTAGCCAGCTGAAGAGATGGGGAAGTTCGGGGTGGGGAGGAGTGAATGATGTAGCTCTAAGGTGTCACCGAAGCTACGGGCAGCAGGTCGTGGGCGGAGGCGGTCGGGGAAGTGCAATACACTACAGTAAGCCGCTCAAGACCTAAGCACTCCGATATTTTGCACACTTTAGAAAGGCGATATATGTCTTCGAAAGTAAAACATAATACGGTGTCAGGATTAATCAATAATTTTGTATCGAAACTTAAGAAACCAAAAAATTTCTCGTTGGGTGGGTGTATAACTCTAGAAAAGCCATCTCTAGTACCTATAGAGGGTCTAAATAAAGGAAATATGAAGTAAATATGTACAAGATTATCGCAAGAAATTCCCTCCACCTGTGCGCCGATAATAATCCAAGGGGTTATATATAAGGTTGTCTGTCTTTCCTGGTCGCAATCGTCACCTCAATCAACCTTGGCCTAGCCGGCCACTTTGTAAAGACTCGACATAACCTGAAACAAATTTACCAGTCAGCTCCGTCTTGTACTCCAAGTAGAGGATTTACATATACATGTAGGGGTATACATACCGCCGCCTGCTTAGGCTCGATAAACAAAGACTTTCCTTCCGCGAGCACCACCGGCTCCTGTCCTTCTTCAGGAAGGGTCTCAATGCGTGCCTCCACCCAGGCTTTTCGGCCTTCAGCCTTCACCGTCTCTGCGCGCAGAACGAAATAGGAGTTTGCCATGGCGGGGCGTCGGTAATCGATGTTAAGATTGGCAGTCACACCAACCTTGTTAGGGAGAGCTTCGAAGCAGCATCGTCCCATTCCTTCATCCAAAAGTGTTGCCAGAAGTCCACCGTGAACGATGCCCGGGTGGCCCGAGACGTTCGAACCGAGATACATGATAGTGACCAGGCTCTTACCACCCTCCTCGGAGAACGCATACGGCGGAACGACAATGCCCTCGGGGTTCGAGAGAGTGCCGGCAGTGAGATTGCGCTCTCGCAGCTTGTCGGGAATCTTCAAGTAGGGTCGGGATTCCGTAAAGGCTGGGTCTCCCCGGAGCGATACAGACAACGGGTGGTTGCGAATATGGTCATCTACCTCCCGTTCAAAGTCATTGGCCGGAGTGAACGCGTTGATAGTGTCCTCGTCGGAGAGAAGTGTAGCTGTCATCATGCGCGAAACGGTTTTCTGTGTCTGGTAGAGTACACCGGCAGCGAACGCGATGACTGCAATCGATGTGAATCCTGCAAAGCGACGGAAACGAGACTGAGATTTTGGAGGCGGGGTATCGACCGGAGGCGCAGTGACTAGCTCAGATTATCAGCCGTCAGTAATTCCGTAAGTCCGATTGAGATGTCGGGAATGGAGGGGGGGGGGGTACACACCGGGACTGGAATAGAGACGACGGGAGGGAGACAAAGGCAGGAGAGTCCGATGAAACACGGCAGGTCCCTGGGCTTTTGTAAGAGCGCCAGGAACTTGGAGCCTGGGTGTAGTGGAGACAGCCCGAAGAAAGGTTGAGGATGGCATGGCGACAAGACTGGGCTTGAAGGCACTAAGCATCTGAACAGTACCTAGGTAGTTAACGAATTGAGATAAGAAGAAAGAAAAATAGGTGGAGAACGAGTGGCGCAAGTGACTGGCTAAGAAATCTAGTTTAAAGAGTGTAGTAGAGGGTTGTATAGTGCTGAGATGTGCTCATTTTTGGGTCTCCTTTCCCCTCATTCTGGTGGTTTCTGTCGGTCAATTCCAGAAGCCTCGCATCTGAACACCTCAACCTGATGGAGAAGCCCCGAAGCCCCCATCCATGATCGCCGACCCGCCTGGTGATTGGCTGGCCGAGAAGCGGTAATCTGAAAGAACCTCGGCTCATCATTATTCGGTCGAGTATTGACAAGGAAAAGAATTCAGCTGAGATTTTTTTTTGGCTCTTGTTGAGGGAAGAGAAAACGGATTTATTTCTACTCTTTAGGGCGTTGCACATGACGTGGGTGTCTACACGTTTATTTAAAAATAACCCGGAGGTTGGTGTTTGATGAGGTTCCAAGCTCCCAGTCAGTGAACAACGATGGTGGAACATAGTAAACGTACAGACATGAGAGCCTTCAACACAAAGACAACATTTTGAGGTCAAAAACCAAGCTGGCTCCTGGCCTACATCTACTGACGCGTCGAGGATGTGCTACCGAACACACGAGCTTCCCTAGCAAGGGAACTGAGACAAAAACGAACGAGAACAGCAATCCTACTCCCAAGGGCACACAGGCTTCTCAAGGCAATTAAACGTATAAAACTCGAAGAATAACTTAGTAGTCACGGTGGATAGTGATACACGGCTATTCTGGGATTACAATAGTTTTATGTAGCGGACGACTACTAGAGTACTGGTGCATATGTACCTATACAAAACTTGGAGGAAACAGTTGCAAATACTGGCATATGGTACATCGAGTTGCAGAAAGGGACATGTCCAGTTCTCTAGGTATTGCTGGTATTAGTAGTACTCGGTATGGCCATGTAAGTGATGATCCATCGTGCAGCGTTGTACCTTAATTTTTGCATCCCCAAAACAAACGCGACTTCTGTCTCCCCACTTGGAGGACGAGAGAAGGCAAACCTCCGAGCTACCTCTACCTCTATCTTTATCTTTCATTACTATTCGCATCTAATCAACAAACTTTCAAAATGTAAAGACTTCTACCACCCCCTTGATTCCTTATTCGAACAATCCTTGGTGGAAATCCAAATTGGTCCCCTGCAGAATGCCGTCTCGCGATGCAGCGGGTCCCAATAAGATCGGGCTGGGCCCATGATCGCCCCGGTTCCTGATCGACAGGGGCATCTACGATCTTCACAAGAGCCAGCATATCTTCTGGTAGCTCCGACCATGTAACCATCGACCCCTCAATGGGGAAGTGACTCGACTCGTTGTTCGGAGGCTGAGATTCCTTCCTCCCTTGGCAATGCGAGCATACTTTCCCGCATACCGGAGAAAATCCTCTCCCAAGCACAACCCATGACGCGACACGAGTGTGTTTTCTCGCTCATTTATCCTGATATCGACTATCGATGGGGTTCTCGATGACCTTTCGAGCCTTTCTCGCGTTTCCCCTGGCCATTTCGGCAGTCCTGGGCGCCGGGCCCTCTTCCGCATCTATTGAGGACTATGATGTCTTACAATACGTTGATCCGCTCGTTGGAAGTGCTAATGGAGGTACTTGTTCTTCTGTGGTCACCGCTGGCTATATCAAAGTTATTCCTGTCCTAACTCTTCCGAAGGCAATGTATTTGCAGGCGCATCACTGCCGTATGGCATGGCGAAGGCCGTAGCCGATACGGATTCTGACAGCAACCAAGGAGGTTTTGCATTTGATGGAAGTAATATCACCGGTTTTTCTAGTTTGCATGACTCGGGAACTGGTGGTAGTCCTTCCCTTGGGAATTTCCCCTTGTTTCCCTACGTTTCCTGCAGGGGTGACGATGTCAATGGCTGTGTGTATCCGAAAAACTCCCGGAGAACGACATACGACAAGGCATCCGTCAAGGCCCAGCCTGGATATTTTGGTTTGACCATGAGTTCGGGGATTCAGGTGGACATGACCACATCCCACCACGCCTCGCTCTTCCGTTTCCGCTTTCCGACATCCGACTCGACTTCGAGTCCCTTGATTCTGCTGGACCTGACTGATCTGTCGAATTCCCGACAGGATAATGGAACTATATCAGTGAATGCGGAAACAGGGCGACTAACGGGGCATGCCCGATTCCTTCCAAGTTTTGGCAGTGGCTCATATACTCCATATTTTTGCGTCGATTTTCAGAGCGACTCCGGAGTACGGGACAACGGGGTCTTTGTTAACTCCAGAGCGAGCACGGATATCAAAAATCTCACGGTATCTAGGAGTATCAACGGATATCCTCTCCCAGTCAGTCGATTCCTTCCCACATTGGTGCCTTCATAGCTGACGATAGACAAGGCTGGAGGCTTCGTGCGATTCAACCCCCGCGCAGGCCAAACGGTCCAGGCGCGGGTGGGCATCAGTTTTATTAATAGCGCCCAGGCGTGCCGCAATGCAGAGGATGAGATTCCCAATTTTAACTTTGATGCAATCCGAACTGCAGCAGTAGACCTATGGACACAAAAGCTTGCTCCTATCCGCGTGTCAAGAACGGGAGTCAACTCGTCAGTCTTAACGAACTTCTATAGTGGAATCTATCGGACCATGATCAACCCGCAGGATTACACTGGTGAGAATCCGCTTTGGCAGAGCACAGAGCCGTACTTTGACTCTTTTTACTGGTGAGTAGGTAGCTTTGTTCATGCCAAAACTTTACTAATTATTGTAGCTTGTGGGATTCGTTCCGGTCACAGCTACCGTTCTTGACCATCACCGACCCTGCATCGGTCGCTAAAATGGTTCGCTCCTTGATTGATACCCAACGGCATTTGGGATGGCTCCCTGATTGCCGCATGTCTTTTTGTAAAGGTAAATTCCTTCGTGACTCATTCAATAAGAAAGAGATTGACAACTTGTAGGATTCACTCAGGGAGGGTCCAACGCCGATGTTGTCCTTGCCGATGCATACGTCAAAGGCCTCTCTGATGGTATCGATTGGGAGTCGGGATATCTGGCTGCCCAGAAGGATGCCGAAGAAGAGCCATATGACTGGTCCAACGAGGGTCGGGGAGGTTTGGTTAGCTGGAAAAGACTCCACTATATCCCGGTAGAGGACTTCGATTACGCGGGCTTTGGAACGATGACGCGGAGTATCTCTCGTACTCTGGAATACTCTTATAATGACTTTACCATTGCACAAATGGCCCGCGGCCTCAATAAAACAGGAGATGCCGAGAAATATGAACAGAGGTCAAGATTCTGGCAAAACCTATTCCGCGAGGACCAGACCTCCAGTATATCTGGTGTGGACACTGGCTTCAGAGGTTTCTTTCAACCCAAGTATTTGAACGGTACATGGGGATTCCAGGTGTGTATTATACAGCTTTTGTCCCGATAAATCAGCCCTGATTGAATGGTATCATAGGATCCAATAACATGCTCAAACATCGATACCAGCGGAAGATCATGTTCTCTTCAGAATAATGCCGCGGAGACTTTCGAGGATAGTATCTGGGAATATCAGTTGTAGGTTCCATACAAAACAACCAGTCAAATTGCCCTGCTACATGCTAATAATTTCCCAGTTTCGTTCCCCATGATATGGCCGACTTGGTCACCCGACTAGGAGGCCCATCTCAATTCACCCAACGTCTCGACTACCTCCACGATAAAGGAATCACATACATCGGCAACGAGCCCTCTTTTCTCACCGTTTTTCAATACCACTACGCAGGTCGTCCCGGAAAATCCACCTCACGAGCACACTTCTACATTCCACGCTTCTTCAACCCCACACCCATTGGCCTACCCGGCAACGACGACTCCGGCGCAATGGGCTCCTTCGTCGCAATGTCCATGATGGGTCTCTTCCCGAACCCTGGCCAGAATGTGTATCTGATCAATGCACCATTTTTCGAGGCTGTTCGTATTACCTCTCCGCTCACGGGCCGCACAGCGACCATCCGCACGGTGAATTTCGACCCTGAGTACCTGAATATCTACATCCAGTCTGCTACTTTGGATGGGGTGCCGTATAATAAGAGTTGGATTGGACATGATTTTTTCACACATGGAAGAGAGTTGGTTCTTGTTTTAGGGAGGAATGAGAGCCATTGGGGGACGAGGAATGAGGATCTTCCGCCTTCGTTGTCAACGGCTGGGGATTCATCCTTTTTTCTTTAATTGAACGCTAACTATGGTTGGCTGGTAAGAGGGGCTGATTCGCCGTGATATACTCGAAAAAAAAACAGATGTTAGGGTCTGGTGTGACACGTGACATATATTCTAGCACGAACAGGTATAGTTGAGATTATCCAAGGCCACTGTAATGACAGACAGGCTTTTAAATGTGGAGATGAAGATTTGGAAAAATATAGTGTTTATTATTCGCACTTTTATGAATCCGTTGAAGGACATACATAAGACAGACAGGTTGAAGCCGTCTAAAGGGAAAAGCCCGACAGAAATAAGGGGAATCGTAGTATATACACTTGAAAAAAAAGGAAACCATCATCACGACATAGAGATATCCAGGCAAGCCATAGACCTAACAAAGCACTACGTGACATGCTAAGTGGGATAAAGGAGGAAGAGAAAAGAGAGAAAAAACTAAGCCTTTCCACGATAGAACTTGCTCTCAACCCACGGCATCCCAACAACAGTAGCCTTGCGCAGCTTGTTCCTTACGAGGATCCCGACCTCGGTGCCCTTCTTGTGCAGACCGGACTTGATGTAGCCCATGGCGATATTGGTCCCGCCGAGAGAAGGACTGGGCAGACCGGAGGTGATGACACCAATCGGGGTGCGGGATTCATCGTTGAGGTCGACGACGACGGCGCCCTCGCGCGCCGGCGAGCCCTTCTCGACGGTGAACCCGACGCGGCGCTGCTGGAGGGTCTTGGCTGGGGAGGCGAGTTGGGGGAGGATGGTTTCGGCGCCGTTGAAAGCGGAGAAAGGGCTGGACAGATCGCGGCGCTCCTTGCCCACGACCCAGCCGAGGGTGGCGGAGGGGGGAGTTTGGGCGGTGGAGATGTCATGGCCGTAGAGGCACATGCCTGCTTCGAGGCGGAGGGAGTCGCGGGCGGCGAGGCCGGCGAGGCGGACTTGGTCTGGGTTGGAGAGGAGGAGTTCAGTGACGGTGGCGGGGAGATCGGGGGCGTTGGCGGTTGGGATGGAGATCTCGAAGCCATCTTCTCCTGTGTAGCCGGTTCGGGAGATGAGGAGAGGGTGCGGGGTGCGGGAGCCGTCGGGGAGGGTGAGGTGGAGGGAGCGGCAGTTGCCGAAGTAGAGGGTGCTGAGGTCGGATTCGGGGCCCGAGGGGTGGATGTAGGGTTGAAGGGCGGCGGCGGCGAGGGGACCCTGCAGGGCGATGAGGGCGTGGTCTTCGAGGATTTCCCAGATGAGGGAGTCGGCGCCGTGGGCCTGCTTGTAGGCGTTGATTTCGGCGGTGAGGAAGGCCAGGTCCTCGTCGCGACGGCCGGCGTTGGTGACGAAGTAGAAGGAGTCCTCGGTGCGGCGGGTGATGACGGTGTCATCAATAATGCCGCCAGTTTTCTCCTCGAGGAGGCAGGAGAGCTGCGATTGGTTGTTCTGGAGCTTATCGAGGGATGAGGGGGTGATTTTCATCAGGAGGGCTAAGGCGCCGGGGCCGCTGAGTTGATGTTGGACCCTAGATAGTTTTAATTAGCTCTCTACGGGATATAGAGGGGAAGGAGACCATGAAATACATACATGTGGCTCACGTCGAACAAGCTAGCCTTCTCTCTCGTCCACGCGTGGCTCTCAACATGGCTAAGATCGGAATACTGCAGCGGCATGGAGAACCCCGCAAAGGGGACCATTTTAGCTCCCTTGGAGAGGTGCAGGTCGTAGAGCTGCGTCTTGTGCAGCGGCGCAGATGACGCCGGAGACGAGGCATACCTCACGCCTCCGTTGGAGGGCAGAGCGGGAGCTACAGAGAGAGCAGGGCGTCCAGCAACCGGGGAGCGGAGAGCACAGCGCGGAGAAGCAACCTGGCGCGGGACAAGACCTCTGGTGCCATTGCCAACGATGGGAGCGGATTGAGCGATGAATCGCGATCCTAGGAGGTGAATGCCTCGTCGGAGGGGTCGTACGGCGGACATTCTGGACAATTTACACGAAATTGAAGATGAGAAGGAGGGAAGAAGAGAGAAGAGACGACTGAGGAAATTAAAAAAAGGCATCCCCGACAAACACTCGTGAGGGGACCGGCAAAGTCACGTGGCGATAGGGTAATTCCCGCGGGAATTACCCGTATCGTATTTCTGCCATTCTTCATTCTCTATAGAAATCTAAGTTGAAATAGAAATATTTCAAGGTCAGGAAGCTGGCTAAGCTTTTCTCGGTCCTGCCATCCAGGACCTATGGTCTAGTTTTATCTTCTCTATATAACCTACTATGGACTAGTATACTAGGTATGCATCTCTCCGCCCTTCTAGTGGCAGGCGGGGAGTCTAGAATTGAGCTCATTCCTCGGCTCCGCGTTCGGAGCAAATGCTGGTTCCCCGAAAGCTCGCAAACGGCCTTTTGCCGCAGCATGGCCAGGTCCACGGAGGACCTCTTGCGCGTCGCTGCAATACTTGCATTATTTAATATTATCAAAGTTGAACACCCAGAATCTCAGCCATGAAGCCATCCAGTTGGTTAGACATTTACACTCTTTATTAAGCCATCGCCAAGCAAAGCGCAGGGGAGTCTGTTGAGTGTATATAGGAAGACCCCCCTCCGTAATTTGCATGGGTACGAACAAAGACGAGAAGCAAAAAGCAACAATAATATGTAAATCGAAGATCATGGAAACGATAGTGTCGTCGTTTATTAAAGTCCGTTGTCAGCGCAGGTGAAAGGGCTTCCCACGGTTCCAGCTTTATAGTTCAAGATCACACTCTCAATGGAAGCCTGAAGAAACAATCACTCGTTAGGATCATAATTACTAGACCAGAAAGAGCAAGGAAGCAGCAACTTACGTAGGTCCCAGGCCCCAAGAAAAACAACCCCGTCGCAATCAACCCAAGATTGACCACGAGACCGACCCAGCCGCGAATGCCTCGTTTTCTGTAGAAGTCTGGTCCATAGTCCGCACGCCTCATACGGAGATACGCAACGCCCCAGAAAATGAACCCGAAAAAGGAATCAAACAGGGAACTCATGATGGAAAGTAGATCGGAAAAGAAAGGAATGACCTCTGCGATGATAAATGCCAGAATCCACAGCACCGCGAGGATCCCGGCCCAACTGGCCCAGCCAACCACGGTGTGATTGCCCTTGTGGCGGGTGCCTTCGAAGATGCGGAAGAAGATGAAACGTGCCGAGACGGAGGCGTACAGCACGCCCAGGAAGATCAGGGTCGGGATCATGAACGAGAACGCTACTTTCTTGTACACTTCGTTTCCGATCGACCCGAATGCCGGGGCAGTCATGTACTGATTCCCCGTGTACACGTACACAATGGAGCCTACCAAGCTGAAGACGATGATCTCTGCGATGGTGACGGCGGTGACGGACTTCCAGAAGTCCTTGGGCTCCTTCATCTCCGCGATGAAGCTAGGCAGGGTGATCTGGCCAATGAAGGTGTAGCTGATATTCAGGAAAGCATTCATGCCGGAGACAAAAGTTGTGCCGGCCACGGGAGTCGCTGTGAAAATGGGGTCCCCCTTTACGGGAGTGTATCCTGCTGGATGGTCCTCGATTGCAGAGAAGACGACAGCCAGCATTACGGAGATGAACGTGGTGATGGCGGAGAAAGTTGCAATCTTGGACAAAGTGTCGAATGTGCGGGGGAGCGAGAAGACCAGGGATATGATGGCTGTAATGAGGGAGAAAACAATGGTGCAAGTCGAGTGGCCGGTGATCGTATTGAGGTACTCCGCCCCGACCAAGCAATGCAAGCCCTGTATCGTCATTAGGGGTCTGGTCTTCTATAGGGGATGAGGAGTGAGTCACTAGGGCAAAGCTACCTGGATGAATGTATTGTTCAACAAGAACATGACCGCGGTCAGGTACCATGCGATCTTCGACCCCCAGAAAAGGTGCTGTCCGATGTCGCAGACATCACGGACATGGGGATGGCGCAAACAAAACCGCCTGAACTTGTCAGCTCTCTCTCTCTCCCTCTCTCTTTTTTTTTTTTTTTTAAAAAAAAAAACAGGGTCATCATACCATATAACAAGAGATGTATATAGTACAGCCGCCGCAATGACCACCGTCAAAATGAGACCGGGAACCAGACCAAGAACGGAGTATGACCAAGGAAACGACATGATCGCCAGACAGATATATTCCGAGAAAAGCAGCGCAGCCGTCTAATCACAACAAAGCCCCAATATCATTAGTAAAACTAGCTCACCATCCTTGCTTCTCGCATATTGCCAAAAAGGGAAGAAAAGAAGATAATTACCTTCTGCCAGCTACATGTTCTATACTTGATCGAGTTCTCGGCTTCCAGCTCAATCTGTCTCCCGACTCCCCCGGAATCTGAGTCGGAAAGGCTCTCTCCGATAGGTCGAGGCTGGCCTTCGAGATCCTTTAGCTTGCCAGCGGAATCCGACCCTGACGACCGGCGGTCGTACTCAACGGGCGTTGTCGCTGATTCTTCGGGGCCCGCCATTTTAATGTGCGGACGAACCGTATGTCGTAGGTGGTGGGGGAGCGAAAGACAGAAGGGGAATTGAGGGCCGAGGGATGCATGTACTTGTTCCTGAAAATAATGTTGACCTGCTTTCTTTTTTTGTCTTTGTCTTCAGGATCTGTAAGTAGGTATGGTATGGTGTCAGTGGCTGGTGTGGGGAAAAGTATAAGGCTGGCTTGGAAGTAAGAAAAGCGGCAACATTTTCCACCTCACCTTTTATTTTCGATGAGATTCAGTGAATCTGAGCATAGAGGGATCAGGAGATGAATGGGGGGTCGGGATGTTCAAGAGAGAAAAAGTGAAGAAGAAATCGAGGACTAGTGCGCAGAGACGGAGAGACCGAGCGCAAGAGCTTGCCTGGGACAGGGAAATGATGAGCGTCACAGTGAATATGGAGTAAATAATAAGCCAAGACCAACGGGCGAAGCCTCAACCAAGAAATCGAAGCAAAGCCAAGCGACGATTCCTCAAGGCTTAAGAAGGTGCCCAGACGGACTCGAGGCTTGGGAGCTGGATGGGAGAGATGCGTTTTATCCTACTGATTATTTCTCTCCAATTTCAAATCTTATTAACATGCTGAGTTACTCTACTCGCAATGGGGACAGAAATAAAACCGCGCAAGAATACGTCCTGCAGTAAGCAAAAAGAAAAGAAAAAAGAAAAGCTGGTTGCAATTCCAGAACCCCCACGACCCAATCACGTCACTCACTCCCACGGGGGCCCAAAAAACTTCGTGACGTGCTCGACCAATGAGGTGATTAATTTTATAGGTACGGAAGAAGTGGGCCAGGAGTCAGGGACATGGTCTGTTGGCCATCGAGTCCATGGAGCACGAAGTGCCGAACAAATGCGTGCGCTCTCTGGGTTCGACCATTTTGCGGCGAAGATAATTGGGCACCTCTCTAACGCCCTGGCCTGGGAGCCAAAGCGGAGCCTTCCGATCGCTGAGCACCCCGCATCCGGATTCCGGAGTGGCTTCAGTAGTGCAGTGGCTTCAGTAGGGCGACGCCGGCTTCTTAGTTAAACCGACGACATTCTTCTTGTTCTGATTATTATCCTTGACTTTGATTGACAAGTTTACCCATAGATAACATAGAATCACTTGAAGCTATTTTATGAAGTATGCACGCACGATACACAACCCAGATACCTTAATGACCACCAACCAAGGAACCCGCCCAACATCTTCCATAGATCCCCATCAAACCCATTGGCCGGATTTTTCTGCCTCTGAAGGTTGGTTCAATTACTTAATGATATTGACTTTTTGCCCCTTCTCGTCACTAATATGCAAAGTATTGCTAATACCAAATAAAGATTAAACAAGTCATCCTTCAACTAATGGGATGAAGCTATCCCTCGATCTCGCCTCAAATCACGCAGAACCTCTTGCAGATGGCACCATCGCTATGGTGGGGAACCGCGCGTGGCGTCCATAAACTACTACTAGTCTTAAGCTACCCAGAGTAGATCCCTTGCAAGTGGGTGATGTCATCTTTTCTTCGTTCTTTCAGCTACGCAACGAGGAGTGGTTTCTCCAGACTATGGCCCAGGCTTATTCCCTCAATTGTACAAATCTCGGCGAAAGGATCTTGAGCGAATAATCTAGGTAACCTTGTCGTGGCGCTGCTGGGGGGAGGTCTTACCACTCTCTTACAGAGTACACCCTCTCCTATCCTTTTACGTGATTGACGGACAATGTAGGAGATGTCCGGAGATGTCCGATGGGCTCGACTGAAAATATGAACACTTGAATTTTTGAGATACCGGGTATACAGTAGTAAAAATAATATACCGAATATACCGAAGAGGACGGACGGGGGCCAAACCCTCTACATTCCCTCGTCTTCCCCAGCCAACAAGGCTGCGTAGTCGTCCACCGATGCAAAAGTCGGCAGGTGCTTGAGCTTGCGGCGCTTCTTGCGGCCCGACTTGTCCTTTTCCTCCTGGTCCTCCTTGGGGAGCTCCACGCCTCCGAACTCCATATCCGATGGCAATTCCTCGTCGCTCCCGATGAACGCTTCCTCGTCCGAAACATCCATGTCGAAATCATCCTCCTCAAACTCGTCATCCTTAGCGGCCCGCGACTTGGGCGGCTTGGATTTAGCGACCGGCTCTTCAACCTCAGATACTTCCTCCTCGTCGAGATGCTCCATGTCTTCATCCGAGAAATCGTTGAAGATAACTTCATCGTCATCGCCGCCTTCCTCATCCTCGTCTTGACCATACGCCGATTCGAGGTCGTCCAGGTCCAGGTCATCGTCACTGCCCTCGGCTTCTTCCAGCTCCGGTCGAGAATCAACCAGGGCCTTCCAGATCTCGGATTCGGCGTCGCTGAGCTCTTCATCATCCTGCCCGGCGGCGTCCTTGGCCTTCTTCTTCTGAGCCTTGTCCTTGTCCTTTCCGACCCGGCTGAAGTACTCGTGGAAGAAAACGTCCTCGGCCGCTACTTCCTCCGATTTCTTCTTCCAGAATGCTTCCGAGTTGAGCGGAAGGTGGTGAGTTTGCTGGCCAGCACCCAGCAGACGATCCTTTGCGTCGCTGCCGGCAAGTGGCTGCATGATGGAAGACCCACGCGTAGCTGCGGAGGCCTTGGGGGTTCGGTAGACAAACCTGTCAAGGAAGTGCGACAAAGTGTGTATTGTCATGTCAGGCTTTCCGCTCATCGGTTGGTGTTCGAGCAGATGTGCTGCGTTGACTGACACTGATGGATGGAAGTGAGACACGTAAGGAAGCTATGGCAGTAATCAGTACACAAAAATGCAGGGTAATAGAATGTAGGAACACTGGAGTAGAGGCAACATACCAGTTCCCATAGGCAGGCTTTATCAGCGTTGCTGTGTTCGGGGTCTCTTTTGCGGGGATCGTAACCATTAGAACGCTTCTGGGGCTTCTCTTCAGGGACCGGTTGGTAATTTTCATCATCCTCATCAGGAACGTCTCTGAAAACTTCCTCCTCGTCGCTTTCGTTATCTTCCGGTTGGTCGTAAAGAGCCTCAAGACCCTTGAAGGTCTTTTCTAGTTCCCGGATTAAATAGAAGACACCACAGATGAACGCGGGCTGGTGCAAGCCAAGAACCTGGACAATACGCTTCACAAAAGCCTTGATCCGTCGGACATTGACATCGTTCTTCAGGGCCTTGAATAGTAAATTAAGATACAGAGACTGTTTGGACGATGTAGCAACCCGTGGATCTAAGAGAGACTCATATAGAATCCGGTAAAATCGATCAGTGCCCACCTGGTGGGATGATGTCAATTGTTGGATCAACATCAGAGCCTGGATACTGGTGTTGAAGTTTGAAGAATGGGTGATACGGAAGAGGGTGTCGATGTGTTTCGAGAGCCTGGATCATGTGTCAGTTACAATAGCCGACTATGAGCACTTGTAGTAAGGAAAACAAACCGTTCCGTATCAGAGCTGGTAAACGGGTAAGCTCGATTCACGCCAGTCAGAACTCCAGAGATAAGCTTGTCCTGCATTTCCTCACTCTGGGCCTGGCCCTTGGCCGCATCCTTTCCCTTTTGGTTTTTGCCGCCAAACTTGCCGTGCTTTTTATCCCCCTTGGATTTGTTGTCCTTAGTGGGTTTGAGAAGCGCAACGAAAAGGGAAAAGTAGATGTCGAGAAGTTGGCCTGCGACTGATTCCTCCTTCAGGCTCAACACTGTCTGGTTCAAGGTAATGATGGCATAATACTTTGCGTGCTGGCTCTGGCCAGGCCGGAAGAGGACTTCCTCGACCGCCCGGATAACCGTCGGTTTCATCAGTGGATGAGCTTGCTCCAGCTGCAGAAGGAGGTATGAGGCTCGGGATGCAATCTTCTTCGACGTGTCGCCGAGTTTGTTGACTAGCAGTCGCAGAAGATTGGATTCCTGTTCGGGCTTCTCCTTCAGAAGCTCAAACACGTAACTGACAGCTCTAGTCCGAGAGAATTCGATCTCATCATTGCACCACACTTCCAGGATTTTGAGAACCTCAAAGTACTGATCTTTGAGGAAGTGTTCATATGCCCACACAATCAAATGGCTATTCTGAACACTGCCCGGAAGAGGCTCCCCTTCGGACCACTTGCTCCCTGCTCCTTGGAATGCGGCCACGAGTGATGGCTGGTTTGCAAAAGAGCGCAGTCTTCGGTCATTGGGAAGCAGTGTACCTTGAGCGAACATGTCCTTTAGCGAGCGAAGAACCTCTACCGCCTGTGCACGACTGCGCTTCTTTCCAAGCGCGATTAGATTCTCCAAAGCTTTCGTGTTGTGCAAAGGCGACTCCTGTACAGCCAGGGTCAAAGCTGAAATCTTATCGCTGAGGGTTCCGGTAGACATGATGGTGGTGTAGAACTTGTGGGAGGAAGATGACGATGCTTGCTGGGCGTCCAGGTACATTTTGTTCTCCTTCTCGAGCAGCGACACTGCATAGGTGTGCACACGATCAACGAGGTGACGGGCGAGCCCTGTTGTTTTCTTGGACGAGATAGAGGGGAGCTCCGTCATATACCAATCAGACCGAGGCATAATAGTCTATATTTATTTTCGATTAGTACGACAGTTAGAACCAAAGTCGAACATTACTCACAAGTTTGGAATATTCCTTGGGGAATATGATTTCTGGTGCTGCCTCCTTGGTCGCCTTCCTGGTCGCCTGCTTGGTCTCTGCAACTGGAATCTCATCATCCGAGGCATCGCCATCCGAAATTGCTTCTTGTTCGCTGGGCTCGTCTTCTTCTTCTTCCTCCTCGTCCTCATCCTCTTCGTCTTCGACGTCTTCCGCATCTTCTTCTGCCTCCTCCTCTACTTCTTCATCTTCGATATCATCTGGAACAACCTGACCAGCAGCAGCTAACATGCTCGATAACTCCTTCCTCAATGCATCCTCACTAGACTTGTTCTTTGAGCTCTTTGGCGCATCCTCCACTTCAGACTCTGAGTCGACTCCCTCAAGTAGCTTGAAATCTTCCTCATCTCCCCCAAGAGCCAAAATTTCCTGTCGAAGGGCATCTTTCTCATCTCCCTTCCCAGAGGTCAAAGTTTTTTTCCCGCCCTGCTTCTCTTCCCTAGCAATCACATCGCCGTTGCGATCCCGCTTTTTACCCTTGTTGTCTTTATTGGAGGTGGATCCTGATTTCGCGTCGGCCTTGGAGGCAGCTTGCTTATTCTTCTTGGAGTCGTCATTTGATACAGCCTTCGATTTGTTGTTTTTCGACTTCTGTTTTGATTCGTTCTTCAACCTCTGCTCAATCTTTTCGCGGAGGCCGGCGAAGGCACTCTCCTCTAGTTGAGGGAAAGATTCAACTCCAGGATTGGAACCATTGTCGGGGACGCCATTAGCCAAGGGCGTCGAATTGGCCCCAGTTGAGAGCTTTCCCTTGCCTCCTTTAGCCATAATTATTGAATCCTTGGCCGGTTGGTTTGGACTGGTCTCAATCTGTATCTTTTTTCGTTTCTTTTTTTTTTTTTTTTTCTGCCGCCCGAAAACCAGTCCGCCGGAGCAACATACCGCCGAATGCCCGGCCGCAATTTCTCAGGGCCATCTAGTGAGTTATTTACATCGCAGGGGGGTACTGCTACAAGATTGTAATTATTTGGGAATTAATTGCCCTTGTTGGCCATCCTTAGCCGTCTTTGATGCGTGGTTGTGGCTAGAATACCCAGGAATTCATGATATCTGGCTTTCGCCCGGTCCCGGGCCGGTCCCTGAGGCCATACCAGACATACTGGAGAAAGCCGCTAGTTCAGCGAGTATCCAGCTGTGATTTTCATGTATGAGGCTCACCAGGAGTTTATCTCTAATCATGTTTTAATTGCTAAGGGTTACAGACTGATGGTAGAAGCCGTGTGTCCAATTTCTGGATTCCGACGGGGGGTATCTCAAAGAAGAATGTTCAGGGTCAGAAAGGTAAGGGAGTGAAAGCTTTCCACGACTGAACCATCGCTAACGATAAATTAGAGGATGCGAATGATCTTCTGATCAGAGGTGGATTTCTCCGCCAGGTTGTTTTGCCTACCTGCGATCTTACAAAAATTGATTGCTGACTTAATTTCCAGGCATACTCGGGGATCTTTCATATGCTACCTCTGGGGCTGCGTGTGCAGGATAAGCTAGAACGCCTTATTGATCGCCATATGCGATCATTAGGTATGCTTTAGTAGATATTACCCGTATACCAACACCGATTGACCCCGACAGGTGCTTCTAAAGTTTCACTATCGTCCATATCCTCCCAGGAGCTTTGGGAGAAATCTGGCCGTCTACAAGAGGGATCTGAGGTCAGGCCGATGAAGCCGAACGCATAGAATTTATACTTAACTACAACTAGGTCTTCCGGTTCCATGATCGAAAGGAGGCTAGGTACCTGCTTGCCCCAACCCATGAAGAGGAAATCACAACCTTGGTAGGAAGCCTTGCCAAATCATACAGAGACCTGCCTGTGCGGGTCTATCAAATCAGTAAGTCCAAAATAAGCTAAACTCACCATGTTCGTGGCTGACTCTACGGTAGCACGGAAATACAGAGATGAGCCAAGACCCAGACAAGGCCTGCTTCGGGGACGAGAGTTCATCATGAAGGATCTCTACACATTCGACCATAATGTGAAAGAGGCTTTGAAGACATACGAATTGGTGAGAGCCGCCTACACACGGCTCTTCAATGAACTTAAAATCCCATACTTGGTGGCTGTGGCAGATTCCGGCAACATGGGTGGAAACCTGAGCCACGAGTTTCACTTCGCCAGCACAAAGGGGGAGGACACAGTTGTCAGTTGTTCGCATTGCGACAGTGTATACAATGAGGAGCTCGCAGATGGCAGGGCACATGGGGCATCAACCCGTGAGAATTCCTCAGTTGACTCGACGCCTGGGTTTGACACAGAAGGAGGCTCTGCTCAAAAACGACCGCCGGCGATCTCAACTGGCCTATGGGTGGCCATCTCAAAAGACAAAAGAACCCTGCTCCGCGGATGGTACCCCAAGTTCACAATGCATGAGGGCTGTACAGAGCCTGTTGAAAGGGAGGTAAACTCGCACGCGGTCAAATCGATCGCTAGCGCAGCCGGCATCGACCTTGATATTAGCGTTGAGAACCCACTGGAGCAGTGGGCAGCACAGGTGAAGGTTGCCAAGGCTGCTCCAGGTGAACCAACCCAGCGGTTCCAAGTGTTGGACTTGTATGACTCTCTTGTGAGAGGCTATAGGCGCCCGCCGCTGAGTGATCTACTTCAAGAGGCTGACTGTGCCGCGGACGATCTAAACTATCTAAGACTGGATTGCTTCCCGGGGACCGAGGACGGGCTAAACCTGATCAACGTGCGGGATGGTGATCAGTGTACCAAATGCTCGGGTGGTACGCTCAAGACACATACAGCTATTGAGCTAGGCCACACATTCCACTTGGGCACGCGCTATACTGACGTCCTTGATGCGTCAGTGATGGTTGACCGGGCCCCTCAGAATGACACAGGTGGCGCCAGCGTGGTTCCAATGCAGATGGGCTGCCACGGGATTGGAGTGTCCCGGATGATTACTGCAGTGGCCGACAGTCTTGCGGACGAGAAAGGACTCAACTGGCCACGCGCAATGGCGCCATTCGAGGTGGTAATAGTTCCAACAAAAGGCTTGGACGAAGACGCTGAAAGGGTTTATGATGAGCTGGCTTCGAATCCAACAAACGCCGTGGATGTCATTCTAGATGACCGGGACAAGCCCTTTGGCTGGAAGTTATCCGACGCAGACCTCATTGGATACCCTCTGATTCTCGTTGTGGGCAAAGGTTGGAAAAAAGAGCCACGTACAGTCGAAGTGCAGTGCCGGCAGTTAGGTATTCGGGAAGAGGTGTCGCTGCACAGCTTGAGGGAGTTTGTCCAGTCAACTCTCAGCGAACTATAGTCTGGATGCGGTTTGACATCATCATCAATCCAATTTTCTCTCTCTGTAGATTAGTTCATAATGTATTCTAAATCAACCGCATCTCCTCAAGGCAGATTATCCATTTTTTTCAGTGATAGACTCCACAGTAAAGGTGAAATATAAAAGAGAAAAAAAAAAGTAAAGAAATACGCGATGGAGATACGGTCTTGTCTCCTCCATGGACTAAAGCTGTGCTCCGCCTCATCCTTTGAGCAAACGGTAAGCGCCCAGTCAACCTCAAGTGTGCCTCGCCGCGTCAAGCTCCTGACCACAACCCCTCCTCATTGATTGACTCTATGAGGCTCTGGATCATCAAATAAACTATATAGTTTAAATACACCCCCTCATCTGGGCTTCATTCTCAGTATCAGCTCGAGAAAAGAGAAACCTCAATGTTCTCGTTCCTCAACATCTTCCGCACTTCTCCCACCAAAATGTCCCCCCCCCAAGTCCACCCCCGAGTCGGCGTCGCCGTCTTCGTCCTCAACGAAGCCAACCAGTTTATCCTAGGGAAGAGAAAGGGAAGCCATGGTGCAGGTAATTTTTCTCTATCTCGTCAAAACATCCAGACCCTGAAGTTAATGGAAATTAGATACATGGGGTCTACCAGGCGGCCATCTTGAACTAAACGAGTCATTCGAAGAATGCTCAAGACGGGAAATCGAAGAGGAAACAGGTCTCAGAATCAATGACATTCGCTTCCTGACTGCTACAAATGATATCATGCCGGCGGAGAAGAAGCACTACGTTACCATCTTCGTTGCTGCCAAGGTGGATGGGCCCCCGGATGCGCAGCCTGAAGTGAGTTTTCCCCCTTCCCTTTCTTCCTCACTTTTATCTCGATGCGCTTTTTTATTTTTCTTTTTTCATTTTGATGCTTTTGCCGAGCATCTTGTGTCGGTTGTCTACCCGGTGTTCGATTGACAAGTATAACTGCATGAGCCATTAACTAACATCCGGAAATAGCTCATGGAACCACACAAATGCGCCGAATGGCAATGGGTCAGCTGGGAAGAGCTCGCCTCGGACCGAAAGAAGCACATTGAGGCGACAGCGAAGGGCGAGGAGACGACAGGTCGGAAACTCTTCCTCCCGCTATTGAGTCTGTTCGACCAACGTGAGGGATTTTCTCCCCTGGGCTGAATATAAGGTACTAAAGGTTGAGGGCTGAGGTCGAGACTGAGACACTACTGGGCATGCATTGATTTGCATTCCTTCCTATGATGAGATGACTGATGGCATTTTTGGTTGGGCGGCTATCTGCTTCGCTTTGCTTTGCTAGAGGTACCGATGAGAGGCATTGATGGGTTGGGTTGGGTTGCTTGAGCGGCACCATTGTCTTCTTCTGTTGTTTCTGGGGAATTTTTTTTTTGCCATTTCTGGGCGAATTAAGCAAGTATGGTGGATCTGATGTTATATTGGAAGTTATTACGTTTCTGAGCTGGGTTCGGTGCCAATCCGTATTGTCGAGTCGAATGCTGCTTGGGCATCAAGAGCCATATGACGACCCAAAAAAATATATCGTGGTATAGGCTAGATTCAAAGGAATTCAAATACGAAATAATAATACTCCATATGGATTTGTTTGACGAGAAACTGGGACTTATCTCACCCATTTTGCCTTTACACTCTGTGCAGCCTGAGAGTTGAGAAGAAATGCCCCAGGCAGAACCACATGATTGCACAGCCATCTAATAATTTTTCATAAAAAGAAAAGGAGTGCGATTCAAAAGAATTTCCAGGATTTAATCGCCGAAAAGCCTTCTAGAACATGAGGATCTCCATTTCTGCCCTGCTGCGCCACAGCCACCAGCCACAGCCATGTACTTCATACAAACAGTCGATCACGAGAACCTGGGTGTTTTTGAATTGGATTTAGGTTTGAAAATAATGAGAAAACAAAGGAGAAATGATGGAATCAGAGAGATAATCCGCTCTAGCTCTGGTTGCTTAGGAAAAAGTAGTTTCAGCACTAGGTGACTGCCCTCAACCCAAACTAGAAACATTCGCAGATCAGAGGATTCTCCCTAGTCAAATTAATTGCACAGAGCTAGGGTATATGGCACTAATTTGATGCCCCTCGACCGGTATAGAAAGATTCTAGAAAATCATTATTTGCGGGTGAGCCTTAATACCAGTGTCATGGTATCTTTAGATTTGGACTCTTCGATATAGGAATTGTTAGTATAAGTCAAGTATAGGCCCAATAGCCTCGTGGTCTTCACTCCTGTTCAAAAAATCAAAGAGATCCTCCACCACCTTTTCCCGACTCATCTCTCAACGCACTTTCCAACCCCCCCATCTCCTCCCTCAGCATCTCTTCATCATCACATTTCCTTGCCGTGTCAAAATCGATTAACACCGCTCTTTCTGTTTTACAGATAAAGTTATACCGATTCACATCCCCATGTCGAATCCCTAGCCCATTTAAACGCCCCTATACCTCGCGACATCTTTCCAAATCCTCGACCCCAGGCCCAGAATGTCTGGCGCCCATACCGGCAATACGCTCCATTAGAAACCCAATCACCCGCCCATGCTCGGTCAAATGGCCTAGGAAGCGTGGTCCGATTCCCTTCCCCTCGATCCATTCATAGGCGGTGGTTTCGTCTTCAAGATACCCGATTTCCCACTCGAAGCGGGCAAACTTCACCACTACCTGTCTCCCAATTTTTGGAAATACCCGAGAGGCTGGATTTGGGGTTGACGATGTACACGCCCGTGCAGAGCTTCTCGCCTACTTCAAGGTCGAGGATATCGATGGAAATGCTGTGCCATGTGTTCTGGACGCCGGGGAGAACTGTCTTGCGAGTGTGAGCAAAGTACGGTTTGTTCCGGTTGTTAGAGTCTGCCGATATGAGGCCGTCGTTCCAGTCTCCTTGTGGAAGGGCTGGAGGTGGTTTTTGCATACTGGCGCTGTTAAACTGGGATGAATATAAACTGCTGCTCAGCCAGTATTTCCACTTCCAAGTCACCTGGCCTTCCACTGAATCAGGCCACAAAAATCCCTGAGATGAGACTAAGGTCAAGTAAAAAAGATTATCTCAATGACCAGTCAAAAGTCACCCATCAGAAGACACATTGACTATCTGAAGACAAGACAACACAACATTGTCCTAAAGGAATGATTGCATAAACGGAGTTAGTGATCTGACAGCAACAGTATACCAAAAATACACAGCAGCATATTTCTACACTTAAGACAGAAAAAGCCTTTCAAGAATAAATAGTCTTTCGAATAGAATCTTAGGCAGTTGTTCACTAACTGATGTTGTTTTATGCTCATAGCTTACTAATTGCACTATACCGTATCTAGCAATCCCCTCATGTCAAGCTATTTCTCAACTTGAACTGTTCAATACTAATCTCCTTCCCAGCTGCTTTACTTATCCCAATCTCACTTAGTTAAATTGAAGCTCAGTGAAGCCTCCCGGATACACCAACCAAGCTCATTTGAGTCTCCCCGAAAATCCTCCTCTACCCAATCCGACCAACTTTCCCCCCAGAACGAAAGGCAGAAGCGGGGTGAATTGGGAAAATCGCAGCAAAGATGCCCCCGCCAAACACCCCCGAATCCGATGCTCCTGCTAATGCAGGTACGTCTCGCCCTCTCTCAACCCATTCCAATTGAATCTTGTGACAGCCCCGTATCAAGAACAGCCTCGCTAACCGAGCTCCGACACGTGCAGTGAACATCAACTCTCTCTCCGCGCAGCAGCTGCGTGCCCTTCAGACCCGCCTCTCGTCCGAGTTGGAACATCTGACAACATCTCATACGAAACTGCGGGCAGCCCAGTCGAAATTCCGGGATTGTGTACGCTCGATTAATGAAGGTGTGGTGGGGTCGAAGCAGAAGGGTACGGATGGAAAGGATGATATCCTAGTTCCGTTGACGAGTTCCTTGTATGTTCGGGGTAAGCTTACGGATCGAGAGAATGTTCTTGTGGATGTCGGAACGGGGTTCTATGTTGAGAAGGTAATTATATTGTGGCCTGCGCCACCTGTTAGACAGCCTAAGCTTGGGTTCTAAGGCTAATTCTTCTTTCCTTCTACAGACGGCAGCAAAGGCAACTGAGTTCTATGAGGCGAAAGTAAAGGAGTTGGAAACAAACCTGACAGAGCTGGAAAAGCTTGTCCAGACCAAGAGCTCTCAGCAAAGAATAATGGAAGAAGGTGAGTTATAGGATCGTTCGAGGTGTCTTGAGGATCATAAACTAACTGCTCCCTAGCGCTGAGACAAAAATTGATGAGTGAAGGTGCTGCATCATCAACCACTGCTACGACAGCAGGTTGAGATGACATTTTGGGAGGATTTAGGTACAACAAGCATCATTATGTGGAACTGTAGCCAGATTGGTAGGCTCACCGGTGTATCATCGTTTGAGAAAAATAAAATCACAGATACAGCTCTCCACCTCTCCCCCTAGGACAATGACCGAACCCTACGGCATACGACCAGGGCTCCGAGATGCAACAGTTCCCGTCTCTAGAGCAAACTATAGGTGGAAAGTAAATGGCTAGTTTATGGATTCCATCAAAAGCAGGTAGAAAAGAAAATGAGGAGAAAAAACGTATATGCTCGGCCTCGAAGAAGATATTTCTCAAGTGACCTAGAAGAGCGTGCCAAGATCTTGGTTCAGCAAGGCAGTTGAGCCCGTTGCACTGGTAGGCGAAGATGAGCCGCTTCGAAGTTTTTCATGATTCGCTATATTCCAGCTCACTGAAGACGAATCAACATTGCCAGGTGCAGCCCTCTTGTCCGTACCTTGAGCGATTGCGGGTGGTATGCGTGTTGGACCCAAAAGCTCGGCCACCTGCTTAACTAGATCAATGAGCTCCCAAAAGCCTGTACACTTTTCTTTAATATTTGATGTATCTCTGACTGGAAAAAATGTCTGAAGATTCGGGATGTACTTCGCAGAATGCCCTACTGGAAGGTTGGCATGACCTCCGAATAAGATATCCCAGCTAGGGTCAAAAATCGAAGCACCCCATGATGTGTATGGAACATCTGATATTGGACCAGACATTGTTGTCGCGCTCTGACCAGGGAAAGCTGATTCAACTCGACTGTATTCGTCATATCGAGCAATTTCTAAAATGTACTTCGTCCCCTTCAAACGGTATCTAATGGCTGACTTTTCCACAAAACGGGACACTGGTGCAGACACCGGAAAAATCACCTTTCTCTCGGGTTTAGCCGAGATGTCATTAACATTAGTAGTGTGCCGAAAGCCAATGGAGTGTGAGAATGACTTTAGAGCCGCCTCGATTGAATTAGCTTCATAGAACTCAAGTGATTTTATCTCGAGCTGCCAGTCAGATCTGGGGATATGTTAGTTTCACACAAGAGATTCTGGAACCTTTCGACCTCTCACCGTCCGAAGTCAATGACAGAAACCTGTAACGGTGGACGTTTATCTCCGGATTCGCCGCTGCTACGCGGCCTAAGCCACCGTCGCTGGGTAATTTCATAGTCCTCTGCTCCAGGGCTTTTGGAAAATTCCGCTTCCAATCGAAGCATCGACTTGTCGGCGCCCAGAAATTCAAAATTAACCGAGTATGCGGGCTCAGCATTCTTTAGTGAATTCGATGTGCATTCATATGGCTCGAGGATTTCATTTGCTTTGAAGCATCGCTCAAGAAGTTCGCATTGACCAACCTTGAGCCTGAGACATAGCGTAAATGTTAGTTATAGTGGCAACAAAGCATACAAATGGTGCGACATACCCTGGAATCAAACGACCCTTGGTCTGCTCATGAAGTAACATTTCTCTGAATTCTTCAAAGCCATACCAAGCTTTGTCTTCTGCTGGGGCCTGGTAATTGTCAAGAACAAAGGAACCGAAATTCACACGCAAGCGTAAGTGTCCTCGCACAAACGAAACCCCTCTCAAGGAGTTCTCAACAGCACTCAGAATCCGAGCGCTATCTTTAGTTTGCATCAAAGCAGCCCGGCTCTTCCAGGTTTCTAATTCCGGCCCCTTCAGTCGATTACCTCGAAGTGCCGGCTTGTGGATATGAACTTGCTTTTTAACAAAGACTTTGCTTTTCATAGCATCAGGCTCTGGAGGCTGGACAATATAGACCTTAGACTTTATGTTGGACTTGGCGATGATCTCACCCCATAAGGTGCGGATCCGCTGAGCAATTTGCTTCATCACATCATGATTATTAGCAAGGGCAAAAATGTAGCCGGGCAAGTCCTTCGGAACAAACAGAGGACATCCAAAATTCTCGCGTATTATGTCGAGTGCTTCAAGCTGAGGACCAAGGGACTCATGCAGCGAAGGCCCATCTTTCGGCCACATGAAGACCAGCTAGAGAGAGAACACAAACTATTAGTCACTGAATTCACTGTTTATAGTATCGATCAATCTACTCACATGTTCCGAAAACGCTGAACACGAATCGGGAGCCTTCCGAAGTTGTTGAATCATGGTATCTCGCTTCTCCTTGAACTCAACATTTGCTTCCTTACTAACCGAGTAAGCGAGGATCTTGGGGAACTCTGCTTTTTTCTTCTGAGAAAGGCTGTTGCATTTTGTAACCAAGCCGCGAAGAATCTCTTCAGCGGCTGCCACATGTAGTTGCTCTCCCCAAAGGTATATGACCTGTCTCACTCTAGTTAGCATCACCAAATGGGAGAAACGAGTAGGAGTCACAGACCTGGTCATTGTAAGCAGGAGGCTTCACGTAAGCACCTGTTTTTTGGCTAATATCTTCAAAAACTTCATTTCTCCCCTGTGTTGTTCCTGGCCTTTTACCTAAGGATGAAACTCTGGCTACTCCCAAAAATCTATTCAATAAGTGAAACAAATCGATATCAACTAGGAAGTGACAGATGCCTTACTCATGTTTGAACATACCAAATGGAGCTGGTAGTTTCAAGAATCCTGTGGTACTCTTTTGTTAGCCCTTGACATAAAACAGGCGTCTGGCAATTCTCACCCGTATGTTTGACTCCATTTCTCCATTTTGACTTAGCAGGTGAGTCCTGAAATAACCGACTTGACTGCAGTGGTGGCCCTGGTTTCGATGGTGATCCTCTGGCTCTCGTTCTTCCGCGTCCCTGTGGTCTCCCACGAAACCCTCCGCGAGCAGGCCCAGGATTCTTTGAACTACCGCTTGCGATGGGGGTAGTCGGGGGTAATTGATTTTGTGTCTCAGGCTCAGTCGTCATCCGCGATGATATGGCCGCTGGCGTAGCGACGGATGACAACCCACGGCTCGGTGCTGTTCGCCCGTAGCCAGGCAACTGCCATTCTAGCAGACATGATTTGTTAGTTTGAGTAAGGCTCAATTTAAGAAACCGATTCATTCTGTCTATTACAAAAAGTAACGCCATTTCATACCTTGTGCCCCTGAAGTTTCGTGGCTTCCAAGATTGTCAGCCAGTGTAAATGGTGAGGGCTACGAAAACTTACTCCATTTTGCGTGAGATCGCAGATATGACTTCTGGTTTCTTAAAAAAAAAAACAAAAAAGAATTACTCGATGTTTCGATCAGATTTTGGAATCCTTTGAAATGTTGCTAGGTGGGTAGGTGGGAATAAAAGGCTGTAACAGTGATGGGAAAAGTTGTGTTGAGGACTGCCAGTGACTACCTAGGTAGGTAGGAGGAGATGGGCATTCCCTCTTTTTTTGGAAGGAACACTCACTGGCAAGTTGAACAGTTAATGATCTCTTTCAATTATGTTGCCATAAGGTTGATTTAAACCAAAGCTAGTGAGAATAACAGGCTGTTCATGGAAGGCAAACAGTGACTTGGACAGGCAGCTTCGGGGGCATGCATACAACTGTTTGTGCGGTCACAAACAAGGGAAAAGCCATTTATTCTACACAGGCCTTTAAGATAATAGTAAATTTTAACACACCAAACGCCGAGCCGGCTGGTTTTGCATTATTTGAGTGGATGGTGGGCAATCAGGCAGTGGGTGGCTGCGAAGGAGAAATAACCTAGCTCAAAATTTCCCCACTGGAGTTTTCTTTTACAAGATAGAAAGATGCCATGACCAAGTAAGTAATTCAAGGAGCATATAATCAAAAGCCCGTTTGTATCTATACTCGCTCACCTACTTCACGTTGAAAGCGTTCTATACTCCAAGGTTCAAAACAAGCTTTCCATTTCGGGACACAAAACTAGACTAATCCCATATTAGACTAGTCAATATAGACACGTGATAAATAGGCTAAACCAAAAGAGGCTCTAAGTGGACAAAACGCGGGTTTTCTCAGTGACGCGTTGTTCGAGGTCCATATTTTCCCAATTAATCAGCCATTGCTTCGCAACAGTATCTATTATTTGGTTACAGAATTCTTCTTATACATCAGATGTCCCTTGACGGCGCGGATGAGGATGGCGGAGTGCCAACTCGCAAACAGAATGCTCGGGAGCGAGCGCAACAATGGATGACCAAGGGAGGTCTAATTCGAGAGAATTCCGACGACGAATTGGGTGAAGAGGACCATCCATGGGAATGGATCTATGATGATAAAGCGGTGGAAGGCAACAGCGCCGAAACGGCCGTCAGCGCCCCGGACGATACCCCGAAATCGAGTAGGAGACGCAATTCCCGCCCTGCTGCTAAAGCCCAACGACGGATCATCGGAGCTCGAATGGGTGCTTTTGAATGCAAGCTGGGCCAGGTTGTTTTGTTGAAGTCTCCGGAATCGGGAAAAGACTGGGTAGGAATAATTACAGAATTTGTGGAAGAAGAGGATGAGGACGAAGAGCTTCTCAAATCAGCCAATATTATGTGGTTTGCGTCTCCGGATGAATTCATGACAACAAGGAATAAGCGAAGGACCGATGCTTTGCCGAATGAGCAGTACTTGACGGCTGACTTTAATGTCAATCCCCTCACATCGATCAACGGAAAGGCGACAGTCATGTCTAAAGATGCATTTTTTGCGCAATACCCAGATGGAGCTCCGCCAAAGGGGAAAGGGGCGTTGGCAGAATACAACAAATGTATTGTCTGTCGTAGAGGTGTCAACCAACTTCAGGGAAGGTATACAGAGGAGTTCATTTGGGAAGATGTGTACCATGAAGACCGAATCTTCGATCTCATCAGCATGATCACCGACGGATTGAAAGCAGCGAAGAAGCGCAAGAAAGTTGACAACGATGTAAGTGGTGCCTTTATAGGAGCGGTATGAACCAGCGGTGCTAACATTCAAACAAGTATGTCGAGACCAAGGATACCAGGGAAGACGACGATTTTACCCCCACGACTCCAAGAAAGAGGCAAAAGGTGTCTTCAATGAATATTACGCCCCAATCACGTCGCCAGAAGCTGTTGACCACCCCGTCTAACAAAAGGTAGCGGATTTTCCTAGCATTCGCTATATTTAGGCGCTAACAAGATCAAAAATTAGAATTATTATCAAAAAACCCCTCGAGTTTACCCCCCTTGGAACTCGAGTCCTATCACCTTCACATTTTGCGTCCCCCTATCGTCAGGCGCGCAATCTTCTCCATGTTTCCACCGTACCAACCTCACTTCCTTGCCGAAAAGAAGAATTCGACAAAGTGTACAGCCACCTCAGCGCGGCAATCATGGAGGGGACCGGTACTTGTATCTATATCTCCGGCACACCTGGAACTGGAAAGACAGCCACAGTGCGCGAGGTGGTTGCTCAGTTGAATGCGGCTGTTCTTGCAGAAGAAATGGACGACTTTATATTCGTTGAGATCAACGGAATGAAAGTGACCGATCCCCACCAATCTTACTCGCTGCTCTGGGAAGCCCTGAAGGGCGACCGAGTCTCCCCTTCCCATGCTCTCGATCTCCTGGAGCGAGAATTCTCCAACCCATCCCCTCGGCGGGTATCCTGCGTCGTTTTAATGGACGAGCTGGACCAATTAGTCACGAAAAACCAATCTGTGATGTACAATTTTTTCAACTGGCCCGCCCTCCGCCACTCCCGCCTCGTTGTACTCGCTGTCGCGAACACCATGGACCTGCCGGAACGAACCCTCAGCAACAAAATCTCTAGTCGTCTTGGCCTGACACGCATTACATTCCCCGGATATACACATAAGGCCCTGATGGAAATCATCAGCACGCGCTTGGCAAACGTTCCGGGAAACATCGTCGACCCCGACGCTATCCAATTCGCCAGCCGCAAGGTAGCCGCCGTCAGTGGCGACGCTCGACGGGCCTTGGATATCTGCCGGCGAGCAGTAGAAATAGCCGAGCAAGCCAACGATTCCGCAGCAGCCAAAGACCCATTCGCAGATGTCACAATCGCAGAGGAAGATATGGATTCACCACCGCCGACGCCTAGCAAGACCCCCGCACGGAAAGACAGGACCAGAAACAAACAAACTGCATCCCGTGCTCTACTCGAATCACCCCAGAAGCCATCACCCGGACGTGTCACCATCGCAACAATCAAGCAAGCTATCCAAGAAGCAACCTCAACGCCCCTGCAGCAATCCCTCCGCTGCCTCCCCCTATCCGCAAAGCTCTTCCTAGCCGCTCTCCTAGCCCGTGTTCGGCGAACCGGCATCTCCGAATCTACATTCGGCGACATCATCGATGAAGCAAAACGAATCGCCGATGCCGCTGTAGCAGTAGCAGGCGCAGCCGGTACTGGCATCAAGGAATTCCTACTCTCCGGCGGAAGCGCGGCGCGTGTGAAGTCGCTAAGCTTTGCAGCGATGGAGCTCATGAACTCGGGTGTTCTGGCCCTTGAGTCTGGCATATCAAAGGGCCCTCTTGGAAGTGCAGCTATCCCGACTCGAGGTGACCGTAGCGGAAAGGTTAGACTCCGAGTTGCTGCAGAGGACGTCCGAGCTGCGTTTCGCGAGGACGTCGAGGCCAAAGGCCTAGGACTGGGGACAGATTGATGAAGACTATATAACTTATAACAAACACCGACCAGATAGGAAAACCCCGAGCATACTTGGACGCATTCCAAGTAATACACTAGCGGATAGATGTACACTAGATGAGTTATCAAATGATACCCTTGTTTTTATTTTGCAAATCCAATAACTATACCGACTGGAAAGTTGGTATCTTTTTTTCGCCATATGGTACATTTACGTAAATCAAACCTGGCAACCCATATCATGTCGCGAACACTTCCAAGAGAGCAAATTCCTAGTTTTTGAAAAGGAAAGAAAAAAGACCACATCACAAAAAGAGAAAATCCACACAACGCTAAACTCCATAATGTGCATAATTAAAGCCCTGGCGTCTCGATATAGCAGCCCCTACACACAAAACCAGAAAACGCAACGGGGTATTGATCTGTATCTGACTAAGGAGAGGTAGGAACGACGGCCCAAAACAAAGGGAGAGGCAGATGTGAAAAGAGAGGGCATCTAATATCTCTGTCTCCCCAAAGTCGGGGCCCAAGTCAAAGGATGGGTCTCCGGGGTAGCCTCATCATCCGGCTTCCAGACCTTAATTGTCTTATCAGCTTCACCGGTGATCAAACGCAGACCAGTACGGTCGAACGTAGAAGCCATGATACCCGTTTCCGCCTCGAGGGAGCCTGGTTGCGCGGTGGTGTCGATCGACTGGAAGCGGTACCCCGTCTTCCAGTCCCAGAAGGACATGGAGCCATTGTCGCCGCCGGAGAAGAGGACATTGTCTTCGTTCACAGCGAGGCTGTTGATGACGGCGTTGTGGCCTTCGAAGTTCTGCATGAATTCACCGCCGGGACACTTCCACTGCTTGATGCTACCGGTGCTGGCGCTGGCGAAAGTGAATTCCCGCGGGTGAGTGGCGAGACTTCGGATGCCCTTCTTGTGATGTGTGAGTACGCCCATGGACTTTCCTGCGGCAAGATCCCAGAGTCGGACGGTTGCATCTAGCGACCCAGTGATGACTTGCGGGTCTGCCTCCTGGCACTTGACGTCAGCGACGGTGCCCTGGTGGCCGGACAGGACATGGACGTTGCTCCGAGTTCGCATGTCCCAGACGCGTGCGACTCCGTCTCGACCACCGGTGACGAGCAGATCGAGTCGTGGGTGGAGAGCAAGTGTATAGACTCCGCTTAGATGGCCATGGTAGTGTCGGATGACTTTGTTGGTTTCCAAGTCCCAGCACTTAACCATCTTGTCCTCTCCGCACGAGAACAGGTATGGATGCCGAGGGGAGACAGCCAGGCCACGAACGGTCGAGATATGGCCGGTAAGCGTCAACCGTAGGGCACCGGTCGCAAGGTTCCAAATTTTAATTGTTCGATCCCCAGCACCACTAGCAAACCACTCGTTATTGGGCTCCACCGCCAAGCTCCGCACCCATCCCAGATGGCCTGAGATAACCCTCATCAGCTTCCATGGTGGGTGCCAGTCAGGCCTCTGTTGTCGGGTGGCTGACGGCCGCTGGATCAAGCTTGTAGGTCGGTCTTCTCCAGCTGCGCCACCCGCATTCGGTCCGGGACCTCGTCTTACGAGAGCTGTAGATGTGCCACCCTTGTCACCCGCTGGAGTCGATGCCTTGATCTTCGGTCGTTTCGAGCGCTCGGCGGCCGCCTTAGCTTGTTTCTCGGCCAATACTGGTGGGAGCTCTTGCACGTCTTGGTATTCCGCTTTTCGTCGGTAGGAAAGGCCAATCGATCCGTTCGCGACGGAGGGGGTAACCATCAAGTAGTCTGCGCCAAAAAGCTCAGCGGTCCTCTTTGCGGACAGCCGCACGGCGTCCTCTGGAGAAATGGATGAAGAAACTTCCATTGTGTCTGAATCGGAGGTGGGAAAGCCACCACAAAGCTCGTAAGAAGGCGCGACTGGTCCTGCTTTTCGTTGCAAGCTGTGCTGTCGTCTGTCGCGTGTTTGAGCTGCAGCCAACGGAGTTAAATATCCGGTTTAAGTACCAATCGAATTCTGCAGCAAGTATATGTGCAGGTTGTAGGCGATAAAATGGCGCGCACTGGGCAGACAGCAGTGTGGAGAGATGGAGGCGAGAGGCGAGCTGGAATAGAGATGGGAAAAGGGAACGGCGATGCGGCTCTTTTTGGTCGTCGATTTTCAACGGAGTTTGCTGCCTGAGGCGGTACACAATGCATCAGGTGTCGAGTCCGCCTTCAGCCAATCACAGGCGAGTACAGGCGAGTACAGGTACCAGTAACATCATCATCGTCCACGATCTTACGACCTTCAGTCTTCATCTTCATCAGCTTCGAAGATATACGAAGTTTATTCAATCAGTTGCGGATTAGCGTACAAACATACCCATGAATCCCGACCACGACACGAAATTTCCTCTCCATGAGGCCGCTCGAGAGGGCAAAAGTATGCCCCTCCGCCCCTCCATCCATATACAGTTTACTAACTTCACGCCTAGCTACCACGGCAGAATCGCTTCTAAATGTATGAATAAATTAATCCTAAATTTCACGCTCTATCATGTTCTTTGGGTCCCAGCTGCTCTCATACTTTTCACATCGTCACCTAACATCCACCTTAGGCCAACCCCAAGCTTGCGACGACCAAAGACGACGATGACCGCCTGCCTATCCACTGGGCCGTGGCATACAACCACCTACCCATCGCGGAGCTCCTAGTAGCTACGAAATCCTTTGACCCAGACGTCGAAGTATGTATCTCATCCTGCCCTCACTACATGATAGAAACTCACCTTCCCAACCAGGACGGATCAGGCTGGACCCCTCTCATGATCGCAGCCAGTCTAAAGAACGCCGAAGGAGATCCCATCATTGACCTCCTCCTCAAAAAGGGTGCCGATGTCAGTGTGAAGAGTGTTACCGGTCAAGTATTTAACCCCTCACCACCCCCCGTAAAGGAAAGGGGAAAGAAATAACTAACAAATCCAGAATGCCCTCCACTTCGCCACATCCAAAGGAAACCTATCCACTGTGCGCACCTTGATCGCGAACAAATGTAGCGCAAGAGTCAAGGATAAACGCGGCCAGCTAGCTCTCCACCGTGCCGCTGCCATCGGGTCCACGCCCATCATCCAGGTGCTTCTCAAGGATGGGAAGAGCCCGGTGAATGCTACGGATATGGATGGTCTAACGGCTTTGCATCATGCCATTTCTGAGGGTCATGGGGATGCAGCTATCACCCTGCTGAAGGCGGGGGCAGAGGCGGATAAAAAAGATTCTGACGGTCATTGGGCTATTGATCTGGCTCCGGATGCAAAAGTGAGTGCTTTTTTTTCTTTCTATATCTTTTCTATATCTTTCCTTTCGGAGGCTGGGATTGTGGCTTACCCTGTGGTTTAGGTTCGACAGTATATTTTGCAAACGGCCGAAAAGGAGGGTATTGAACTGTAGCAAGGACGGTGATTTGGCTGAACACTAGCCGAGTGAACGGGGTGTAAACTATTTCGATGTCTAGGTCTTATTCTTTATAACGGGTTATGATGAGTATGATCCAATGATGATCTGAAGTAATCGAAATATTCCCTCTGATAAAACGCCTATATCACAGAATATCGTCTAAGCTGAATCAAGACAAAACTCCCGAAAATGCTATTTACATACATACACACATACACACATATAATTCAGGTCCCAAAAAGCGGGACTGGTGGAGTGAAGACATTCATGGACGGTGTCACTTCATGGTCTTATCCACGATCTCGCGGTAGATTTTCTTGAGATCTGCAATATCCGCTTGAAGTTCCTCGACTTGCTCACTCTTTTCGCCCAACATTTCAAGCGTGGTCAGGTACCGCTGATCAAGCTCTTCCAGCTTCGTCTCGAGCTCTTGGATTCGTAAATCAGAAGCTCTCTTCCCCTCAGTCTCACGCATAAGATCGACGACCTGCTGTCGGGCTTCGTCGCGTTGAGCTGTAATTCGGGCCAGCTCATCCTTCGAGGCAGCGCGTTCGCTCTCTAACCGTCGCACTGTGGCACTCATGCGCTCAACCAGTTGGACCGAAGGTCCGGCCCCAACGGTAGATTCGGAGATAATATCGTTGATGCCGCGTGAGTGATGGGTCGGTGTGAGACCGCCAAAGGCGGAGGGTGTGCCTAGGCCAGTGAACATCTCGTCCGATTCAAAAAGGATGGATGGGGTCTGGGGGATCGGAGGAATCGGTCCACTATTGGGGAGGAGAGGGGAAAGAATCGCATGGGAGGTAAAAACAGGTAGGGAATTCTGGCGTAGAGGGGTACCAATCTCAGGGGACGCATTTAGCATCACAGAGGAACGACGGCTGGTCGGTCGGTAGTCAGACATAGACACAGCTACCTCGAGGTTACTTGGTCGGCGATTGAAGGCAACCGGCGACTCTGTGCGTCTGAGAGAATTCATGGGAGGGAGAACTTGTTCGCGCCATTTGGCCCGTTCTTCCTCCATCCTTTGGGCCCAGGTTGCATCAAGCACTGCCTTTTGTTCCACGAATTCATTTTGCGCAGCCGCAATATCATCATTAGCTTTCTTGAACCTCTGGTCCAGCTTCTGCAGCTCTTGCGAACGCTCTTCCAGCTTGCTTAAAAGGTCTCGCTCATTGTCCTGGAAATTTTCAAGCTCCTCCTCTAGCCGCTTCACCTTGACATTCTATAGGGGTGTAAGTTAATTAATGGCTTCAAGGGTGTCATATCGCCTCTAGGAGAAAAACATACCACTTCGCGAATCTTTCTTCGTACTTCGCCCTCGCGGCGTGCAATCTCGTCTCTTTCTTTCTCCGCATTCGCCAAGCGTGAAAGTAACGAGCCTTCCAAAGCTTGCCAATTCTCACTCGCAACCGCATACTGTGTCTGGAGAGTCTCAACCTGGCGTAGGAGTTTTGCTTGTGCATCCCCGGCAACTCCAGAAGACGCCTCCTCGGCTCGAGAACGAAGAGACTCCATCTTACTCTCTAGGACTGACTGCTCATTTTTCAACTCGGCTTCTAGTCTGCGAGCTTTTTCTTTCTCTTGCTCGATCGTCTCCTTAAGACCTGTGATTTCTCTCCGTAGCTTCTCCTCGCTAATGTCACGCTCAATCTTGATGCTGGAAAGCTCTTCCTCTAATTGGTCTGCACGGCGCTTCTCTTGCTCCAATGCATCAGAATGCGCCTTTGCTTCAGCAGCATCCACACGGGCAACTGCTCGAGCAAGTTGCCCTTTCATCTCCTGCACTGTCTGGTTTAGCGCGTTCCGCTCAGCGGTGACAGCCTCTAAGTCCCGCGATGCCTTCATATGGGTGGAAAGCGACCCATTTGCTCTCTTTTCCGCAGCTTCAGCACGCTTGGCTCTCGCCTCTGCATTGGCCAGGTCTCTCTCCATTCGATCGGTTTTCTTCTTTGTCTCAGTCTGTATCTTCGAGTTCTCCGCCAGTTGCTGGTGAAGCTTCTTGATGACCATTCGGTGGTCCATCTCAGTTTTAGATAGCTTTTGCCCTTCTTCAAGTAATAGCGCAATTTTTTCATCCTTTTCTCGCAGCTGCTTCTCGGCACTTCCAGGTTCGGCCGTGGCGGCAGCCCCTCTAGCGGATTCAGCAGCCTCCTGGGCCAGGTATTTCAGCTTTGATTGTAAAGCGTCGATACGTTCGATATATCCGTGTATTTCTTCTTGAAATTGCGATTCGGCGGCTGTCTCTTCCGTCTGTAGCTCCTCCTGTTCATTGGGTTCCGACTTGAACTTATCGATGGGCGAGTCGATGACGGCTTGTGGGGGGTCATTCGATGACACGGGCAGGATCTCCGGCTCTTCAATGTCTACTTCCGCCGGGGGTGGGCTAGCAGTTCTTTTTTCGATCGAAGTTCGAGCACCAGGGACTTCTGACGAATTGCGCGATGACCGAGCCGAATCGTGGCTCATTCTCGAAACTCCTCCAACTACCGCTGAGGCTGATGGCGCATCATCCAATGAGAGTTTATCACCCAACGCAAACTCTATATCCAAGCTCGAGCGTGCACCGCTAGGGACCGGGCTGCTAACAGGGGAGGCACCGGTGGGAGAGGTCGGGGAAACAAGGCTATTTGGAGTGTTCGATCTAGCCATGGCGCGAGCCAGGCGTTCCTGGAGTCGGTCATTTTTGCGCGCGCTGGACGAACTCCGAGAGTGCGCTTAGGACTCTGTTAGCTTTGCGACACACATTCACAACGGCGATATCATTCGGGAGACGTACTACCAATCTGCTCACCGGTTTTTATTCTCCCTGTCGCTGCTTTGGCCTGCTGCTTTTTCTGATCCTCCTCTTCCGCCAAAATCAGATCCAATCTCGACTCAACCCCCGCGACGGCTTGCTGTAGAAATGAACCGACTTTCCATTTACTCTGAGCCATGGTGCCGATTTTTCCCTCACTATTAAGCAATCGCAATTTTCTGGAGTAATATTCGATCTAATTTGTTCGCATATGGAATATAAAGTAGGGCTTTGAACAACGACGTTGGTGCTATTCAGCGGTTGTTGTCGTCACGGTGATATAAATAGATTAACAAGTTGGGTTGCCTGTTGCGAGCTGCGTCAATGAGGGGAACGAAGCTCGTGGAAACGAGGGGCTGGCAGCTCGAAATAAAGATCCATAAAAAGAATCCGGGGTTGGGATATCGACCCAAGAGAAGAAGAATCGACAGAGAGAGAGAAGGAAGAGAAATTGAGGCTCCAGGTAAGTGGTAACGGTTGAGTGAGATGCTTGCGTGGACGAGAGCGGGAGTAACCACTTTGGGGCTTGGCGAGCTTTGCCTCATTCGTCAGTCTCCTGGACATCACCAACTGTTGTCTCCGCGACCCTCATATCGATTCCACACCTCCATCCATCTTCGCCCTTCCGCCCCCCGCTCTCTGTTCCCCTCCTTCCTAATTGTCTCCCAGTCATCCTCCTGGTAGGCGCCGCCTCGACTCCGGAATCATGTCGGCCATCTCCCTGGAGCCCCCCACCTATCTCAGCTCCCTACAGAACAACATCCGTGCTCGCCCTATTCCGTGGGAGGGAGCTGTTCGCGCTGGCAACATCACCGACGACCATCTGAAGAAAATCAAGGCGGTAGACAAGGTTCGCAAGGAACAGCGATGCCAAACCATCAATGGGGATATTTCGGGATACGTAAGCTTGCTAGCAGGAGGATCGGGTGGGAAGAGCGTGCTGGAAATGGCTGCGAGGAGGACCGATATTATACAGTATATTTTGGTGCTGGCGGCGGATCTTATTAATGGTGAACATTCCCTTGTACCCTTCTCTCTGCTTTGATGCTGACAGGCTTTCCTTGACTTGTATAGATTCCCCATCCCTGTCGTCCGCCCTGATCGCACACCCTGATCCTTATAAACCATTCCTCCCCCTCCTGCGTCATTCTACCAATGCTGAAGACCCTATCCCGCTTCTCACCTCTACCTTCTTGACAAACCTTGTGTCGTTAAGCCTGACTGCCTCGTCCAAACCCACACAGCGGGACGAAGAAGCTCTTCCGCAGCTGTATGCATATCTATCAACTTTGACCCAGAATCAAGACAGTGGACTTCAAGATATCGGCGTGCAGGAGATTTCGGCGCTGCTTCGTACTTCTAGGTCCCGACAGCTCTTCTGGAAGCAGAGAAATGAGACGGTTGACCCGTTGGTTGAAATCCTGCGCACTGCCGCAGGAGCCAAAGAAAACAGTTTCAGCACCAGCACTCTGGCCGGCAGTTCAAGGGGAGTCGACGCAGCAGGAGGCATCTCGGGCGGAGTAGGGCTTCAGCTCTTGTATCGAGTTCTTCTGGTTCTCTGGCAGCTGAGCTTTGAAGGTGGCCTGATCGGAGATGATCTACAAGCGTAAGTATTTCGATGGCGAACTCGTATGCCTTTATTCTCGACTAACTGCCGCAGGGACTACGAGTTCATTCAGCTGTACTGCCACCTCCTACGCCTCTCTCCCAAAGAAAAGACCACGCGACTCCTCCTGGCAACCCTCAACAACCTTTTGACTTCCAATCGCACTACTCTCCTCCCCGTCGCTGTGTTTGTGCGCCTTCCCGCTCTCCTCACCACCCTGTCGGGTCGCCATCTCACCGATCCCGACCTTCTCGAAGACTTGAAATTCCTCACCGAGATGCTAGACGAATATACCAAGACACAGACCACATTCGATCAGTACGCAGCTGAGCTGCAGTCGGGTCATCTCCGTTGGTCCCCCCCTCACCGGAATCCCACTTTCTGGAAAGACAACGCCCGCCGGATCCTAGACGAGTCCAACGGCGCTCTCCCTAAGAAACTAGCCGAGATCATCTCCAAGAGCTGGGAGTCGGATAAACAAGTTCTTGCCATTGCTTGCAACGACGTTGGTCATCTTGTGAAAGAGCTACCTGAGCGTCGGACGCAGCTGGAGAGGCTCGGACTGAAGACCCGAGTGATGGAGTTAATGGCGGATAAAGACGAATCGGTTCGATGGGAGAGCTTACGAGCAGTTGGAGAATGGCTCCGCTACACCTTTGACGACTGATTTTTATTTCCCTTTTTTCCCCTTGCTTCATTTCGTTCGTGTTTTCTATATAGTATCGGACAGGGACTGACTATACTACCCCACTGCTTTGTGTTCTTTCTTTCTACCTGGCCGGGATGGCATATGTGACTGCATTTTGACTGGGTCCTCCCAGCGTATGTCTTATTAGGAGTGTGATTATACTTGTGCATATAGCGAATAAATCCTGGATATAGGGTCTTTCCTAAAACTAGAGACGTGAGATCAATTGAAGATACCTCAGCTACTAGGTACTAAGGTTTCTGCCGCCACCTTCTCGTATCTCGCAATGCCAAGATGTTTCGCTCGAACGCCAATCAGGATCCACCGAAATCGCTGGAAGAAATAACTCAAACTCGGAACCGGAGAGAAAACAAAGAACAATCACAGGCGAAAAAGAGCCCGAAAAGAGAAAAACAAGATACAAACAGAAAAGAGAAAAGACAGGAGACCGCATTGGCGATTCTCTCAACCTCTAAACCTTGTGTAGATGGAGGTGGATCGGTGATCAGCCGCTATAGAGAAAACCATGGGGTTTAGAAGGTTTAGTCTCAGCTTATCTTCAAACGATTGCCACTCGAATGATGGAAGAGGGCCTCAGACCCAAACTCCGACTCACTTATCATTTCCATCTCCTCTACCAGTCAAGTCCTCCTCCATTGCCATCCCATTCAACCCCTTCTATCATCTGGCCGTATATTGTGAACTATTTCATTGCCTTTTTTGCCGCGACGATCAACGCCCTCCAACGTCAAAGGAAAGAGCCATCCCGAGGTATCCTCAGAAAGAGGGGAAGAGAGAGAGAAAAAAAAAAAAAACCACACTCACATTCCACCCGCTGGATTCCCCCTCTCCTGATAACAGGGGGGGAAACAAAACCACTTTTCAATGTCACGATCCTTCAACGGTTGCAAGCGATGTAAATCACGGCGACAGAAATGTGACGAACAGCGCCCGACGTGCGGGCGATGCAAGGCTGCGGGGACGCAGTGTCGGTATGCGATGCAGCTGCAGTGGGGAGGCCGGGCTTTCTCGAGATCTCGATTTGGAGCATGTGTGGGAGATGGAGGCATGCAAAAACTAGGTACTTACTGGAATATATTCCCCGTGTTTTTTTTGTTATACGTTGGATTCTGACATATAAATTCCACGCTCTCCAGAATATTCTCCAGGAGAATTCATCTACACCACGAAATCAACCTCATCCTCATCCTCGACAACAACTGCCCTTACCTTGCCCCAACCCGTTGATCCATTCTCCTCCCTTTCCTCCGACCAGAAAAATCTTCTTCAACACTTCCTAAAGGATGCCTCCCAGATCACCGCCTGCCACACGGGCATGCAACAGGATATCTGCCGAATGCTAGTACCTATGGCACTACAGACCCCGGCATTACTCTATGCGACCATGGCGCTCTCCGCAATACATATCCAAGCACTAAACAACCAGTCCGAGAACGTCAAGTCGGCCCCCGACATCGCCCGGCTAATGGCTCTGAGCCTGGAACATTTCCGAAAAGAACTACAGAGTCCGAGCCCGGCGCAGGGGTCTGATGCGTTGCTCGCGACGGCACGCACGCTATGTCTAGCAGAGATCCATTCCGGCGCAATCCATCCGAACTCATGGCGCGCCCATATCGAGGGCGCCCAGGCCCTCATGATCGCGTCTAAAGAGCGAGGGGGGTGGTCTCCGCGGTCCTCAGAGGGATTCCGCCGGTACCTGGACCGGTGGTATCGATCGATTGTCTCGCTGACGGCATTGACAGGCAACGGGCCTCCCATCGGGGCCGCCACGGAAGGACAGAACAGCCTGCAAGCCCTGAAACCTCCGGCGGAATCCTCGCCGGACTATTTGGACGACTATTGGGGTTTTACCGTGAGTCTATCGGCAGTGTTCCGCGGGATTGGAGCAGCGGCATGGCAGGTCCCCCCTGACCAACCCGGTGACGATACAACAGCGACAGCGCTCGAGTCGACCTTACTACAGCTGATGGATCAGGGGTCCCAGTCACCACCGATATTCTACCCGGGGGTCGCGGAGGGTCTGTCGGCAGAGTATATTCGCCAGTTTATCCTATGCAATGAGGCGTTTCAGCATAGCGCGCTAATCCAGATCCACCGCCGGCTACGCAAGATCCCGGGCTCTGCGCCCGAAGTGCAAAAGTCCGTCAAGAGGATTCTAGAATGCACAGAGCAAGTCGGGCCATCCCAGGGCGTGAGCCCATGGACGATGCTAACGACGCCATTGTTCATTGCTGGCTGCGAAGCGCAGGGAGAGGATCGCGATCATATCCGACAATTACTGTCGTCTCTGCACGATACGATCCGGATTCCGAATGTGCTGCAGTCTCTGAAATTCCTCGAGCAGTACTGGGCTCATCAGTTGGATGAGAATGAGAGTTGGAATCAATTCCAAGGTATGTTGTTACTGGCGGCTATTTGGCTCGAGTAATGCTGACTGGGGTCTAGATCGAATGCGGTTCGATTTTATTCCATATTGAGTGGAGAGGTTTCTATTCTGGTTACGATTATGAGGATTATGGGTGTGTTTTATGTATATATTTTTTGATGCTGTTTATTGTTAGGTATATATTAGTGCGGGTCTACGAGCAGTGGCGCTTTCGATAGTTGGGCGTTTGGGAGTGATATATATCTTTTTTTTACTATTGGCGGGTCCTTTATATTTCTAGAACCCAGGAGGATGAATCCAAGCATAAATATAACGTAACTCGGTCTCTATAAATAAGATCTTCAAACAAGAATGTCATCCTGTAAAATAAAGTACGGGTATCAGATCCCGAGAATGCGGCATCTTGAATTGATATAGGAGTGTTTCTCAGCGTATTATTAAGTCTATACTAGTAGTACATAATCTCGAATGAACTATAGATGAAACCCCAAAAATGAGACCAACTTTATTTCCTCCTCCCCAAATCCAATGTCGGATGGTGTGATGCTTATTCCAAGGAACATAATGACAAGTCACATTACTTTATGTAGATCCATTAGTAATGATTCTGTTCCGCATATCCGACCTGCATGAACGCCAACAAAGGTTAAATATGGCACCCTCGAGGAATCTATTTTGGGATCTTTCATGGCTGTTTTGGGATAAGGTTATAATATTGATTGACTATTGAAGACGATCCCCTTGCAGACGTTCTCTTTTATTGTTTTTATCGTGAAGAGATCTCTCGAGTATGTCAGACTCATAAGTAAGAACAGTCCAATCTTGTCTTGTCCGCTTTAATCTCGAATAATAAATGAGGAGCTGAATTCTGTACTAGTCGCAATTAATCGTTTTTAGAGAACGGCCGAGCCGAGTTAAGGCTCAGGCTCACTTCAGCTGAAGATTCAAGGGCGGCTGCCAGCCAGCCAGCCTACCAATACTGCCGGGCCAGTGACTGAATAAGTGTTACCCCTGAAAGTGGGGGAATCCTGAATCCTGGGTGTTATTGGATGGTTCGTTGTGATCGGCCCCTAGTTTGCCGCCCGTGCTCTCCATCGCATTTTGTCCAGCCAATCTGCTTGCACTATCAAACTTATTCAGGGGAGATCGATTGTCTCGCTGCACTACTGAGGAATTGCTGTAGCAATTCAGGGGAGAAGAAGCGAGCATGCTTGACGACAGCTAACTGTGGCATTATCCAAGTACGAATACCCTTGAATTCAAATCAAGTAACAACAGGAAAGAGAAAAAAGAAAAGAAAGAAAATGAATCCAAGGGAGTATGGATAGAGTACTATACAAGATACCAACTAAGACCCACTAGCTTAGTTAGTTCTCTCCTCCTTTTCCCCCTTCTCTCCTTTTTCCCTCATCTCCTCCCTTTCTTTGCTACTCGCCATCAACCAAGCGAATCCAACTAATCCCTTTCTCTGCCGCCTCGTTACTCCTTTCGGCCAGCCTTCATCCCCTTATCGTCCACCACCCCAACTCTGTCCTCTTTTTCCCTTTGTCTTCCTCCCTCTCTGTCTTTGTTCTCTTCCCCCCCCCGTGCTAGTCTTACCAGGTCACCATGAGGGTGCGTCGATCCAGAGCCCATTGACCTTCCCATTCATGGTTCCTTTCTTCTGATTCGATCCTTTTTCTCCTTGTTCCTTTCCTTTTTCCCTTTTTAAAACTTTGTTCCGTTGATAGTCCCTGGCGCCTCTGGGCGTCGCCTGCACAACCGTTCTCTTTCTCTATCTACTACTATTATTATCCACCGCTCTGTCTTTTATTTGTCCTAATTAGTGCCTAGCAATTATCTATATTGTGATTATTATTATTATTATTATTATTATTATTATTATAATAATAATAATAATAATAATTAAACATGGACCCCGACTGGGCCCCTCCGCTTGCGCCTGGTGCTCCGACTACTGTTACAACCGCCGCCTATCATGACCCTGGTAGCTGGCCAAGTGCTCCTCACCCTCTCTCCTCTCCTGAGTCCGCTGCTACTGCGGTGCGCCGAAAGCCTCTGCCGTCAAATGTCTCGCAGTCTCCCGTGATCTTCTCTCATTCTCGCCAATATTCTGGCCTATCCCGATATTCTTCTTCCTCTTCTCTCTCCTCCATCTACTCCGAAGCAGACCCGCAGTCTACCCATTCTCCCTCTCCACTCCGTGATTCTGGGGGCAGCTTCACTCAAACCCACCAGCTGCCCTCCCCTGTGTTCAACCATTCTACCTCTTCCTACGTGCATGGTGACCCTTCCCACTTTGTTCCCAAGAATCTGGACAGGTATGATATGACAGCCCTGGCACTACTGCCACTACTCCGTACTGTACTCCGCCTTCTCTCCCCTGTTTACTCCCTCCCCTCCCTCATTTGCCCTCTCTTTCTTCTCTCTCCCTCCCACCCCTAGTTTCTGATTTACCCCTCCGGTTCGGGACGGCGAATGTTCTTCGTCCTTTTTGGGCGTTGCAGAACTAACCCTGGACGCTTGCCACTCTTCTCCAGATTTCCCCGTGGAGGTCAATCCAAATCTCCCCTTCGTATAGATACCGCCGCCTCCCTCAGGAATAGGGACGACGACGACAGTGACGACGACCTCGACGCAGCCTATAGCTCTCAGTTCACGAATGGGACTCCTCTACATAACCGTCTTGTCAGCGAGCCATTCATTCCTGTACTCCCCTCTCCAACCACACCCTCTCACAAGCGGGCCGTGACCATGGCCCTACACCTGCCATCTAATCGTCCGCCGCCCCTTCGCATTGATTCCGGGGGTCGGTCGATGTCGGGGAGCTCAACTGATGCCCGACAACCCAAGACTCCTGGTAATAAAATAAGCTCCTTCTTCGGCTGGAGAGGAGCAGTGACTCAGTCTCCCGGGGGCGAATCCTCTAGCACAGAGATCTCCGACTCCGGCCGGTCTCCCCTGCCATCCCCAATGCCTCCTTCTGTACCCAGCACCTCATACTCCATTACTCCGTCCACGACGGTTCCGTTCGACCCATCCGCCAGGGTCCACGGACACTTTCCCGCTCGCAACGCCTCTCTTAGCAGTGGCAGTCTTCTCGACGCCATTCCCTCCGCCCAGGTGGCGGACCTGGAAAATGAACTTCGAGAAATCAGCTCTGAACTAGCGGGGTCGATCCGGAGGGAGATGGAGTTGGAGGACCTGGTGGAAAGGTTACAGTCGGAGATGACATTTGATACCCCGAACCGCACAAGCGATTACTTCTCGGATTCTGGAACGAGCTCGATCCGATATGCATACGAATCGGGTGGGCGAATCGAAGATGTTGAGAAATACCGACGCGCTGCAGAGCAGGAGCGTGCCCAGCTCAAGGTTGAGCTTACCCAGAAATTGCAGGAAGAGCGGTCTCGTCGGACTGCGTCAGAGTCGCATGTCCACATTCTCGAAACCCAGGTAGCGCAGGTCGGTTGTCCATGTGATCTCATCTTGGACGCAAAGCTAACAACTTCTAGCTACGACGTGAGAAAGTTGATCTCTCCGACATGTCATCTAGAGCTCGAGAACTGGAAACGGCATTGGAAGACACCCGTCGCAAGTTGGCGGAGGAGCGCCAAATCAAAGACAACTTTGAGGATCTGCTGACTGCCATGAGAGTCGAACTGGAGCAGCTTCGAAACGACCGCGATCACCTACGAGACAGCAAGGTGATCACCAATCCGGCCGAGGTTCAACGCCTCACGGAAGAGGTTGAAGCTTTGAAGATCGAAAACGCTGCCCTGGCTCAATTACAAGGAAGCCGTTTCGCCTCCATTGCGGAAGAGGACGACATGCCCAAGACCCGCCGAAGCTCTGGATTTGGATTGTCACGGTCGAACTCGCTGGCTCGGATGCACTCCAAGCCCCCTGGCCCGACTGGTCTCTCTCGGTCCGGTTCTTTGTCACGGTCAAATTCTGTGTCGGCCAAGGATCGCGACACCCGGGAATCCCTGGCGGACCGGGTGGAAGGCGTCGAGGCGCAGCGCGATGCGCTCCACCAGGCTCTGAAGCGATTGCTAGATCGCCAGGCCTTTGAGTCCCGTGAAAACGAGAAGCGCATCAGGGTTCTGGAGCTGGAACTTACCCGGGCGCAGGAACCTGGCTCACCACGTAAAATGGGCTACGAGCGCGAGGTACGCAATCTGCGTGAGGAAGTAAACCACCTCCGCATACGGGCTGAAGAAGCCTTGGACCAGAAGTGGCAATGCGAGAAGGGTTTGGCGGGAATCAAAATGGACCTCGACCGCGCTGAGCAGGAGACAACCTCTCTCCGTGTTCTGCTTCAGGAGCATGATATTGCAGTTCCCGACGGTCTGGAAGGAGACCACGACGGATTCGCCGAGGTGCTTGCTACCTCCTCCTCTCTAGAGTCCGCATATCAGCAGCTCCAATCCGACCGTGAGCACGCCGAGGCTAGCGCCGCCATGTCTCCCCTGATCGAACAGGGCCAGCTGGCCGAATCTGTCAGCAGGACGGATATGCTGGCAACCCATGTCCGTCAACAGCTGGCGACGAACAGTGCATTGCGCAACCGTCTTGCTGATGCCATCGGCAAGGGAGAGCAGGAGCAGCAGGTCTCTGCTACGCGTATAAGTGAAATGCAGGCCAGACTCAAGGAACTGGAGGATACCCTCTTAGTGGCACAGCAGCACGCGGAGGACCAAATGCTTCGTCATGAAGAAGAGGTCCGTCAGCTCGAGGACAGCCACAACGCCCAGCTGTTGCGGATGAAGAATGGAACCCGCAGCCCTGCAGCTCTGTCGCCTAAACCTCCCAGCTCTCCATTCATCACCCGTTCCCCTCGTCTCGACAAGACAACCAGCGGTGACGGCATCCCGTTGGCCGAGGTGATCCAGTCCGAGACTCTCGAGCGACGCGTCAAGGAGCTGGAGAAGCTCCTCCGTGTCGCCGATACAGAAATGGGCGAGGTCGTGAGCCGCATGAACCGCGCTCAGATTGAAGTGGCTGAATTGCAGTCTGATCGGTATGTCTACAGCCAACTTCCGTTTTTGATAACATCTTACTAACCGTTTCTTTAGTGACGAGGCCCTCCGCGAAACCCGCAGACTCCAAACAGCCATTCAAGCCGAACGCGAGGCGTTCCGTAAACTTGTACCCTAAACCTTAATACCTCTACCCCTTCGACACTACCTTTTCTCGTTCTCATTCTCATTTTATTGCATTTTTATTCTGCAATTGTACAAACACCTATTATATCCCTGGTTGTCGGTGCCGGGCGTTCTATTGTTTTAATCGGTTGGGTTTTGCTCCTGCTATGAGCTCAGGTGGTCGACTCGATGTCGACCAGAGATCAGACAAGAGAGCATGTATATATGCTTGTTACGAGCACCATGACTTTGGCTCTTAATGTATATACTATACTAATATCTGTGACGTGATGTATAACAATAATATACACACCCTATTTTCTCATTTCATTTTGGCATCTAAGAATCAGATCATGGATACTACACCACGAGTTATGACAATCATGTTATCCCCAGTGGCCCTGAAGGATGATCAAGCTATGAAAATAAATAACCACGTGATTCAGTATGCATGCATTAAAGAGCCCAGCATCGCGGTTCACACCAACCATTTGCATCGATACAATCAAAAGAGGAGAACGGAACTTCGCGGTCTCGAGATTTCATCCGTAATGAATTAATTCAGTACAATCAGTCAAGCAGCTGTTATTAATGCACTACTTCTGCGTGATATGCGGTGTTCTCATTCGCCCTACCCGATTTGGGCCTGGAGCACCTCCTGATCAGAAATTGGAATGGTACCAACTACTCCGAGTCAGTATGTTTACCACCATATTATTTCTAATATGCACCATAAATGGCTATAAACTGATATGCTGCAGTTCAATATCGCACCGATTCGGTGGCGGCAACACTAAGTGGGATTGGGTACATCGATGTTGATGACCGTATAATCGCACCGCCAGATCATAAAAGAACCTATCAGACCCCCAGTGTATCACTGGGAGAATACATCCTTTATTACGGAAACCCAGAAGAACCCTGGAACTATTTCTTTCACGCGGCATGTTGGGATATTCTGTTAGAAAGTGTTCCCGAAGCGGGGCTAGATCTTGCCAAGTTCTGTACAATATTTCATCAGCCACTATACTGCACTACGTGGCACAGGTACCGCTATCCTCGTCCGGGCCATGATTTTGGCGGGGTATTGCAATTTCAAAAGCCCGCAGGTGATATTGTTCGGAATGTGACTGATCACGGCTTTGGTTATTGTTGGACTGAGCCCACACAACCTCGAGATTTCTTAAAGATATTGCGCGTACCAGGTGACAACGCCTTCTCTCCAGTTCCTGCAGGCAATCAAACTCTATATGCAAGCTCTGGGAACCAGGATGTGTTTTCTTCCGTTCCCGTTGAAGTCTTGCACTTGATGCTTGCACTGCTTCCGTCTCCCGATATTAGAAACCTTCGATTGGCATCGAAGGCGATTGCGTTTGTCACTCATCCTGCCTTCCTGCCCCAGCATTTTTGGCGAACTCGGTTCGACCTACATTTTGAGATGGGATTTGCATTGCCAACTGAGGCAGGTGTAGGTCAAAACTGGCGAGATGCTTACTTCGCCGTTCGGCATATCTTGTCCTCTCCAGGTGGAGAAGCCTCTCTGAGGAACCGACAACGTGTGTGGAATATTGTAAGTTTAAATGCTCCTCTATTCGCTCAACACATGGTAGGGGTCGATTCAAATGGTGCCACCTTCACTGAGCACGAGTCTCGAGTTTCTCAAGATGAGGAGCCTCCCAGTAGTCGTCCTTCAGGGGAGATGATCACAACAGAAGTTTCAACCGATGCCCAGAATTATCTGAGCGCTGGGAGTAGATGGCTGTATAGTAAATAGATCACTATACTTGTGACGAAAATATCAAGAATTTGGATTTCGACTATCGCTTTCAACTCACAGCACTTTATATCTGGGATCCGCTTCCAGCTTAGGGGCACTGGGACGCAGAATTTCGCTGAGAATTGTTTGGGTTATACTTCACCAGGCCATCAGATCATGCTAGAAATCCCTTCATCACACCATATTACAGGCCTTGAAGTGGCTGTTCGCGTCAATGGAATTACGGGAATAAGGTTTACTCTTCAGTCTCACTCCGGTGTCTCACGAACTTGTTGGGTCGGTGATATAGGAAACGGGGAGCCACAAATTGCATTTGGGCTATTGTCTCTGCTTGACGAAGCGCAACTAGTTCAATTCGTTGCTCGATTCGATGTAAGTGACATCCCGGTCTTTCGTCTAGCTGTACCGCTAACTCACAACTCTTGAGGCTTTTAAAATGGTTGCTTTTGGCCTGCTTGGGGGAACATCAAATGGAATAAACTCATTCGAACCACGGCCTCTGTGGACACCTTTCTCTATGCGGGAGGGCTTAACTCTGCTCACCACCCTGCAAAGATGCTCATGGCAAACATACAACCCTATACTGAATATGGACTTTGGCGGCATCCGTGGTGAAAAACTCCCGCATCTTACAAGGATTGTAGCGCACATTCTTGGAAATCCATTCCCTTTCGTGGGATTTACATTTTACTTTGACAACCAAGCCCAACAACACTTTGGTAGCCAAGGCTTGATGGAGCTTTCATCTTTTATCGACGGTCCTGCGGGGGAACGAATTATGGGCATTACATACGACCGATTTTCTATGCCCAAAGGAGTAATATCCCTTCGAGTATGTATGTCAAGATGGCTGATTTGCTGGACATCTAATCATAAACCGTCAGATCCACAAAAATCACGGGAATTTTATCGTTTTTAACCCAAATGACCTTTATCCCCCAAAGTCGATACATTTTTCCTTGGGAAATACTTCCAACCTACCACCGGAGTGGGCGTTACCAACTCCTGATACAGAGACGCTGGAGGCACCTGAGGGTCAGCAGATTACGGGCTTTACATCCATCTTAGAAGTTTGTCCCCGATCCTTGTCTTGAGCCTGGAACCAGCTAAAAAACTTGGCAAGGCCAGCAATGGCTGTTTTCAGACGTTCGGTTTGCAGTGTGAGAAATCAGAACCTAGTCGTGGCAATAGCCTGAAGTCTATAGTTTCTGAAGACTCAACCCCCTTTCCAGCTGAACTAGCGTCATCATTGGGCTCATACACGATATGTGAAAAGTCAAACAAGTGTATGGGATATTCATCTGCTGCTTTGAACGGGGTAAGACGAATAGCTTTCTCGAAGGGCGAGCGAGGACGACCTCGCGGTCTGAATGAAGTCTCGGGTCTTTGGATAGATTATTTTAGATCACAACGATCCTCCATTGTCGGACAATGGGTTTTGGAAGGTGACTTTATGGTGCTTGAACCAGGAGAGACAATAACCGGGATCACTATACTGGTGTCAAAATCCGCACGACCGTACCGAGGAAATTACCATTTCGGCCGCGTTATTCGAATATCAATATCGACCTCTATCCGCACCAAATCGTATCCAAGTGAGATCCTATTGTCAACGGATGGACATGCTACCTTAAGGTTCGCAGAGAGCAGTCTTGAAAAGCTGGTAAGCAGGCCACTGATGTACACTAAATCCTGATCTCGGAAGTTCTCAAATTTGTGATGTAGGAGCATCTCGTCTGGGCATTCAATAGCGTCTGGGATTTTACCCGTGTAACGTCGAGGCCCATATTACCCGGATCAAGGTTGTTATCTTGGGAACCCTTGGATCCCTTCTCCTCTCACAACTGGGTGGCCCCAGACAAGGCACCATGGCATATGTCCAGCCAGAGTGACACCCTCATCTCGATCGCGGGATTCTATGGCCACAAGTATCCTTCCATTATAGCAGGATTGAAGGTTATATATCAATCTGGAGCTTCTTGTGATATCGGTGACGTTGCCGGGCATCAAACGCCGGGATGTTCTCAGTTTGGCCGCGGCGAGAGTATATGTGCAATTGAACAATTCCGGGATTTTATCGGTCTGATCGCAATAAATGTAAGTGTGTCTGTCTATTACTTTACGTTTTACCTGTTGCTGTCCTTACCAAGTCAAACCATTAGTTCGAGACCGTGGATCATGATACAGGACATCGAAAGACCCACAAACTCATACGAACGCCTCTCGGCCAGATTGAGAGACATGGTATAGGCACAATCCATTCTTATCGGATTGATTTCTCTGCGCGGCTTATGAGAGTGTGCGGTTGCAACCCTGAAGCTAGAAGTGCAATAGAACAAGGTCTTCCGAGTGGTGAAATAGTCGGTTTCTGGGGCTCTGAAATGCCTGACGATGGCCTTCATATTGGCGTTTTGTTGATGCAGGACGATAGTATATCTGAGGGGGGGGCTGTTATTAAGTTTCCCACTGCGTGATCCCTCGTTATCCCTTGGTATGGATATGTATGGATGAGGACTAGAGAAATGAATCATAGTTCGAGACAACGGGGTTTCTTCTCAAAAATATGCTAATTCTCGGTATGGTCTCTTTTTTGAGACGTATTAAAAGTGACTTGAGACTGCATAATGGTATTTTTGCTCGTGGTCAATTGGGGAAGCAATCTAACTGTCGACTAGTGGAGTAGGGCTTTGTTCTCTTTGTTGTTTCTCAACCAAATGTCTAAGACCTTTGTGAATACTCCATATCTTTCAAGTACCTTATTCTAGAAAAGAAACAGATCGGCAGTTCAAGGTCTTAATATTGATCTGTTTAGATTGACAATTGACCATTACTTTAGTCGAAGCTGGACATACTACCCTCATCAAGAATATGTCTATCGATGACACAGATCAATTTCCATACTAAGGCATCAAAGACTCGCCAAAGAAAAGAAAATGCCACTTATTGCAATCGCTTTTAAATTCCGAACATTAACTTGTATCTGATAGACATGAAAAGCTCAGGTCCAAAGCAACCTCGACGTCACATGGATGTTTTGTTATGTTTGTCTTGGCATCTCCGTTGCTTTGATTCCCCGAATAATTCCAAAACTCCCTCACCACGACTGTCCTTTCACAATAATAAAGGCACAAAGAAAGCCATCCTCGACTTATTATTTGACCTCGCTTGCACTGCCCACATAACCCATAAAGGCTTGCTTTCTTTATCTGGCTAAGACCTCACATCTTTACAACCACCAAGACACTCAATTTTCTATCACCACGACCAAAACTACTGCAATGGAATACCTTCCAGGCAAGTTAAGGCCTCACTCTGCAAAATACCATCCCCACTAACCATGCACGCCATTCTAGAATCCATAAGCTCCCTCCTCCACCATCCATCAATCCAGCAGATTGCCTCCTCCCCTCTGGCCTCCAACCTCGCCTCCAATTTCGCTCATCTCCACGCCACCTATCTCGATCCCTCCCTCGCGCATTTACAGTCCACCTACCTAGATCCATCACTCGCCCACCTACGCTCTACCTACCTAGATCCCTACGTCGTGCAGCCCCTCTCCATGCTCTTCTCTTCCGCGTCCGACCTCACCTCCGTCCTGGTCCTCCTTCTTGTCCTCTTTATCTCCTTCAAGATCCTCGATTATGGGCGTCGGCTAGTGATGTTCTGGGTGTCGCTGGCTATCCGCCTGCTTTGGTGGGCGGCGATCCTGTCTGCTGGTTTCTACGTGTATCAGTACGGGGCGGAGAAGACGGCGCGCGATCTGGGTTGGCTTGTCGGTGCTGTGAGAGGGTTCGTGGAGCAGTTCTTGCTGGCGTATGAGCAGGGTGGTGGAGGTTCGGGTTCGAAACCGCCGGGATATGCACGGAGGGGGTGATTGATTGATAGGTTGGTTTCTGTACTTTGGTTTTGGGGCGTGTGTCTTACTTCTTTCTACTGCTGTGTCGGTTGCAAATTTTGAAAAGAATAAGCGATTTTAAATTAGTAGGTACATTTTTGGGATGGGTGTTTTTGTCTTTGTTTTGGAGGTTAAATGGGTTACGGATGGACGGACTGTTTTACGAAAGCGTGGATGATTTGCATTTCATTATTTTCAGATTCCATTGTTAGGGTTTGACTAGGTTAGATTAGTTGATGGTTTGTTATATGGTCTTCGTGTCGTGTCATCTCATGGTGTGAGTGAGGGTAGTGCTTTTTGGATCATACCCTCTCCGCGCACTTTCAGGTCCTATCACTCTCGGGATGTCTGGCTCGGGACGAGCAGATAACTGTGTGACGGTATGTGTGGTACATCGGAGGTGCCGCGGGAAGTAGAGGCTGGAATGATTCTTGTTTCATCCATAAGTCGTCGCGGTTGGTGGAGGAGAGCTCGACCGCCCTTGTATATCGGGAGACTCCGAGTTCAAAATGTAGGTAATTCAGACGAACAGATACTTTGAATCCACGTCTAAGCATCTTCCCAATCAACTTCCTGAGTATCGTTCGGCTCCCGCGGTTCCTGTGCCTCGTGGTACTGGATCGCATCATCAATGTGGCTCAGGACGGCTGCGACGCTATCATCATCCTGAACATCCAGCTGCAAGAACGAAACCATACTGAAATCATCAATCAGCTGCGCCACGGCCCGATTCAACCTATCGAACGACCCCCCACTCAACAACGCCTCCTTCGATAACGGATCCGCGAAGCTATCCACCGCGGCCCCCTCCTCACCATCATCATCATTATTACCATCCTGGAGCAACTGCACATCCACCCGCGTAAAGCGCTTCAACTCCCGCCGCGAAACCATATCCCGGATCTGATCCATCTTCGTCAGGATATTCACATGCGGCATCTCCAGCATCAACATCGCCGACATGGCACTCAGCGTCCCCGCAAAGAACTTCGCCTTATCAACCACAAACGTGCTCTCGAGCAGATACGCCGCACACAGGTTGATATTCAGCGGACCCGCCCTCGACAGAAATTGCACCAGCGACGGCAGCAGCGGCACGTGCGTATACAGCTCGATCTGGCCCGGCATGTCGAAGATGATCAGGTACTCCTCGCTCAACGGGTCCAGCGCCTCGGACAGGAAATCGAGGTTCTGCAGCAGAAACTCGAAGCAGTAGATCAGGCCCCCGTTGGGGCCGAGTTGGAGCTCCTCCATTACATCTTCGAGGGTAATCAGCTCGCGGATGTCGAGATCGGGGTCGTAGGCGAAGTGCTCGGCGGCTGGGTCGAGGTTGACGTAGAAGCAGCTCCGGCGGGTGTTCTGGAGTTGTTGGATGACGGCGTTGCAGAAGGTGGTTTTTCCTGCGCCTGCAGGGCCCATAACGAGGACCCCGAATTTAGACATTTTTTTTCTTTTCCTTGGGTATTTTTTTTTTAAGGAGGGGGGTGTAATTGAGGTTGTGAGGTCGATGCTCTGCAGGTACGCGGGGTTGGGTAATCTACGCTTTGGATTTTTTTTTCCTCTTTTTTGTCACTGCGGACTCCGCTCAGGGATCCACCAACACAGTTTCAATATGTAACTAGGTGGTATTCACAAGGTAGTACTCTGAGTAATCCTGAAAGTATTCATATTACTGGTAAAGAAAGTCGAATCACAGGATGAGAAGAGCAGCATAAGCACAGGACGACGGAGTAAAAACTCGGCGCACTCGACATACCTGAACTCCAGGCCGGGGTGTGGCCGCCGCTGAAGCCTCTCATTCGTTCCGCCGCTCGGACTTTCCGTCGAATTTTCAGCCTTTTTCTGCTGTTACTCACCGCCGGAGCCAAATGGCGCCATCGGATCCACTTTAAAGCGGCTGCCATAATATTCCCATTAAATCGCGTTCCCCTCTTCAGTTCTTTTCCCTTCTCCCCCTCCCTTTTTCTCATCTTCTTTTCCTCCCTCTCCCAACTTCTCTCCTCTCTCATTTCACTCCTCACTTCTCCCCTCTTCCTCTTCTATTCCCCTCTGTTTATCTTTTGCCAATCCCATCTCTCCTTTACAATGGGCTCCGTCGCCAACACCCCCAAGACCGGAACTTTCCTGTTCACCTCCGAGTCGGTCGGAGAGGGTCACCCTGATAAGATTGCGTATGTCTTTACCCCTCCCATACAGTCAATTCATTCGAAGCTGTATGTTCTGACTCAATCTTGTATAGTGATCAGGTCTCCGATGCCATCCTCGATGCCTGTCTCGCTGAGGACCCCCTCTCCAAGGTACGATTTTTTTTTATTTATTTATTTATTTTTTTTGCCCCTCCGATGTCTAGGACTTTTCGAGACACCGGTGTCTATCCCTTTCCAGATCATTTTTCCTATGGGCAGGAAATTTTGTCCGGCCCCCGATATACTTGTTCAGGTGATGATTAACAACCTGCATAGGTCGCCTGTGAAACTGCTACCAAGACTGGTATGTTCTTATCCCTTCCCTTGCTTGCATATCCACACCGCTAACCTCCCTTCCTCTTACTAATAGGTATGATCATGGTCTTTGGTGAGATTACCACCCAGGCTAGGCTCGACTATCAAGCCATTATCCGTGGTGCCATCAAGGATATTGGTTACGATGACTCTGAGAAGGGTTTCGACTACAAGACCTGCAACGTCTTGGTTGCCATTGAGCAGCAGTCCCCTGATATCGCTCAGGGTCTCCACTACGACGAGGCTCTTGAGAAGCTCGGTGCTGGTGACCAGGGTATCATGTTCGGTTATGCTACCGACGAGACCCCTGAGCTTCTCCCCCTCACCCTTCTGCTCTCCCACAAGCTCAACAGCGCCATGAAGGCTGCCCGTCAAGACGGCTCCATCCCTTGGCTCCGCCCTGACACCAAGACCCAGGTCACCGTTGAGTACGCTCACGACAACGGTGGTGTCAAGCCCCTGCGTGTCGACACTGTTGTCGTCTCCGCTCAGCACAGCGACGATGTCTCCACCGAGGAGCTCCGTGCCGTGATCAAGGAGAAGATCATCAAGAAGGTCATCCCCGCTGATCTGCTCGATGACCGCACTATCTACCACATCCAGCCCTCTGGCCGCTTCGTCATTGGTGGTCCTCAGGGTGATGCCGGTCTCACTGGCCGTAAGATCATCGTCGACACCTACGGTGGCTGGGGTGCTCACGGTGGTGGTGCCTTCTCTGGCAAGGACTACTCCAAGGTCGATCGTTCCGCTGCCTACGTCGGCCGCTGGATCGCCAAGTCCATCGTCAACGCCGGCCTTGCTCGCCGTGCCCTCGTCCAGCTTTCCTACGCCATCGGTGTCGCCGAGCCCCTCTCCCTCTACGTCGACACATACGGCACCTCGGACAAGACCTCCGATGAGCTTGTCGAGATCATCCGCAGCAACTTCGATCTCCGCCCCGGTGTCATCGTCAAGGAGCTCGATCTGGCCCGCCCCATCTACTTCCAGACCGCCAAGAACGGTCACTTCACCAACCAGGAATTCCCCTGGGAGAAGCCCAAGACTCTCAAGTTTTAAGTGCTGTGCTCCTGCTTCACACTGCACTTCAGGAATAATCTTCCTGTGACCTTGATTTCCTATTTCTCTTCACGAATGTAATGATTTTGCTTTGTTTTCAACAACTCAAAGCACCAGCATAGACATGTCAAAACCAAAAAGCAGCATTTCTGTATTTTCTTTTCTGTCTGAATATTTTTGCATGGCCGCCTGCAAGAGGAACAGGATTTGGCGAGGATAAATTCAACATGATACCACTTTGTTCGGTTGGGAGGGATGTATAACGGCGTTTCATTTTGGGAGCGATAATTTTCAACACATGGGCCTTGAGGGTCAGCATCTCGACTTGACGTTGAGTGCTGGTCCATCGGACGATATTTGAGTCTGAAAAAGAGGTCTTTTCTGGTGGTGGCACGTTTACCACTATTGCATGCTAATCTAAACATTGGCAATATAGAATAATGAATAACAATGAACTTGCAAAACCTGCAAGAATCATAATCTTGAATTCTTTTTCCTTTTTTTTTTCCCTTTAAAATTTCTTCAAGTAACCAAAACTTCTTTATCCATGGATTGAGCTTGGGTGTTTTCCCGCCATGAATTCTTTAAGGCATCCACGAGGCATATAAAGGCACCCAATTCCACCCCCACTGACGCGTGACGCCAAGTCTTCATTCAAGGCGCGTCTTTAATTATTCACTCAACGTTCTCCGTCCCGACGACGCATCTCATTAATATTCAAACGCCCGCAATTACCTATCCCTCTATTCTTTACTATTCTCCTAAGGCTATATCACTCGCTATATCTCAGATTCTATCTCCCTTCCCCTTCAATCGCAGAATGTCCTCATAGCTCCCGAAGCGTCCATGGCCTCGCGTGGATCCCTCACTATCCTCAATCCCATCCCTCTCAACCAACTGCACGATGTCGGCCACGCCCCATTGAAGAAGCGCAAAAGGAGCTCGGCCTCTGATGACTGGGCTTCCCGGCCTATCGTCATACGGGTAAGTACCATTTCATTCGCGGGCATAATATTATAAACTCGTCGGTGGACGGTGGAACCTTTTTTTTTTAAAAAAAAAAAATAATCAAAAACCAGATTTACTGAGTGACTGGTTTACGTCTAGGCCCATGCCGCATCTTTATCCGATGACCCCTTCATTCTCGAACCGATATCGCTCATAGCTCGATCCCGATTACCCTTTGAATGGCTGGATATCCCGTCTTCGTCTTCTCTGTCGCAGATTCAGTCCGGGAGTTTGTTCGTGTCAAATATCCCTGTTCTAGAGACGCCGGAGCGAGATCCCGTGGTGCTTGTGGTGCGGTTCGTTTCTGATCGGGGGCTTTATGTCGTTGAGAGGGTGAAAAGGGGGGTGTATGCGCTTTCGAAATTGGTCCGGGGGGTGGAGGAGGGGGATGTTCGTGTTGCGATGAAGGCGGGAGTGTGCCAAGCAGGGGGTTCAGTAACTATGGTGGATGAGGATGGTGCTGGTGCTGGGGAATGGTGGCGGATGGCACAGATTGAGGATCCGATTGGGTGCCCGGAGACTCGGGTCTCGTCGAAGAGAGCGAGGGTTGATGTGGTCTTCGGGGTCGATTCGGATGTTGATACGCGGGGGTCGCCTATGGACCTGATGGAGGGTCCATCGGGGGTGTTGTCGCTTGCTAGAAGCTCCAGCTGCGAGGGCATTGCGACGTCTACTGTGTTACTGGAGTCGCAGGTTTCCGAGGTTTCCGTTGAAGGTGGGTTGTGCTCTGGAGATGCGGACCCAAGTCCGGCGGTGCAGTCTTCGGAGGAGCTTTTGCAGGGGTTACGGGAGCAGTATCTTCAGGCTCTTTACATATCCAAGGTATGTTTTTTCTTACTTCTTGTGCTGTTCTTTATTGTCGTTTTGCTGATGGTATAGGCATCTGTGGCTTACTTTGCCAAAGGACCGCTCTCGCGTTGTCGAGCGGCGTTTCAGTCTCCAGAGTCGACCAGCTCGGATCTGGTTGATTTCTATCGAGAGGCGATTCTGACCGCAAAGAAGATGGATTTGAAATACCGGGAGACCCTACCCTCAAAGCTTCGTGATATTGTGATTAGCATATCAGACGACGAAGATATGACTGGACGGAAGAAACGGAAAAGCAAGAAGTCGAAGAAGGCACTGGGGAAGAATGGCCTTTACTTGGAAGAAGAAGGATTTATCCGGAGATGGTGGAAGGGCCGGGCACTCGCTGAGAACGGGGCTACACTCGAAACTTCCAGAGAGGCTGAGCTCAAGAAAAATGTGTCCGACTTGCGATTACGAGAAACTCAACTACAGATCCTACTTATCCTAGAGACGATGGCACTCGAGGCGGCGGCAGCTGAAGAAGCGAAGAAGAATCCGAACTCCAATGACGAGGGGGAGTCAGCATCTAGTCAAATTCCCCCGAAGCCCAAGTCCAAAGCCAAGAAGTCCCAAGATCTGAATGTAATGCTGGAACTCCACTTGGACCGACTCTGCATCTGGCATGCAGTGAGCTCAGACGATGCCGTCGCCGATCCAGGCAAGTCTTTCGGAAGCAATCACCAGTCAGGGAAGGTGGTTGAGAGCGACGCAATGCGTGACTTCTGCACAGAAGTGATCATCCCATTCTATGCGTCTCGGTTACCAGACCGTTGCAAATCGATCACCCGAAAACTTGGCGTCTCATCGGGTGCCATATCACCATTCCCGAAATCGTCGTCCAAAAAGACTCCTCGTGGGAAGCCTGATGCTGTGCAAGCTGAGCGACATGCGTCTCAAAAGAATCCTCGTCGCCGCACATTACAACGAGTGTTGACCGACGAACAGACAGCTTCTCAAGGGCGATCAAAACCACCACTCAACCGCTCCAACACCGCTCCGTCGCAATCCGAGGCGAAGCGAGAAACCATGAATCCCTTACTACCAATCATCACTGCCACCGTGCGAGGCGGTATTCAAAAAGCCAAACGTGCAGAAAACCGAGAGGTCGACCTGGACGCTGTAGCACGGCAACACGAGACCAAGTTGAAACGCACACAAATGCTCGCGGAGCAGAAGAAAGAGCTAGACGCAGCGATCCTGGCACTGCGCAAACCCAACCGCGAACTAGTAGCCAAAGACATCGCCCATGATGCGGACCGGAGATTGACCACCAGCGGCGGGAGCTCCAGGAAGCCCAAGAACCCAGTCCGAAACCCGCTTGGACAAGGCGTCCAGGTCATGGCCACCCCCCGAGGAAGCCGCAAGAAGGACGCGCTTCCAGCAATCCCCCGCAGCCTCGTTCGGTCCTCCTCGACCAAACTGCCCCAGGGAACCTCCACATCCTCATCCCTCTTCTCCTCGCCCTTCTGCGGCGACGGCGGCCCGCAGCTTATTCCCGCCTCAACCATCCGCCCCAGCGCTTCATTTGCAGGCGTCCTGCCTTCCGCCGACACTGGCACTATCCAGGAAACGCCCTCTCGACGCCCAGCCCAGCCACTCGGATCGTTCCTCGATGACCCGAACCCCGACGTGGCCGAATCGCCTAGCTTCCCTAGTGGGACCGGCACGGGGATTGGGAAAAACCTGTTTCGCGTCCCACGACGGCCGGCCCCTCGGTCCGCAGATAGGGACATGGCCCCTTCCACACCAGTCGCTGCGCGGCACGTGGATATCGCAGAAGACGCGGACGTAGACATGGATATGGGCATAGGCACGCGAACCCCTCTCTCCCGCCCTCTACCTCCTCCCCCTATCTTTGCTCTACCCACCAACACCAAACCAACCCCCCCACGCCCTTCAACTTCAGTGATGGAGACACCGCCGAGACCCGGACCAGTCTCGATCCTCCAGAAGAGCAACAATGTGCCAAGGCTAGGTGTAAGCGCGAGCGTTGTACCAGTGACGCCCGAGAAATCGATCTATGCGCAGTTGGGCTGGGATGACGATGACGAACTTGCATTGTGAATTTAGTTTTGAGGCTTTAGCGGGCGTTTCCCTTTTTTTCTCTTTTTGTTGAATCTGTGGTTAGGGTAGGAGTTTAGGTATATACATACATAGTATACCCCTCAAGAAAGCTATATACATGAATATGTTTATTGAATCTTAAACCTATAGCTTCTCTTGTTTACTACCTATGTAGGGACGGAGTATGCTTCATGCCTCTGAATAATACAAAGACGCGCACCGTCCTTCATAAGCTCCAAACCGGTACTTTCTAAACTCGAAGATATTGAATCCCACCATCTCTATTCTATCCCATCATCTATCTTTTCTTTTTCCCTCCTCTTTTTAAACCAACCTCTAGAATTCTAACTAGATCCTACGAGTAACTAACTACCCCATAGTCGTACATACAGTTAACATATATTTCATTCATTCATTATTATTATTAATATTTGCTTGTGATGATCTTTACTAATCAAATAAGCTGTATAGCGTCTACACCAAGTGGATAACCCCCCCCCTTTGATAGGGTATTAGGGTTATGAGGGGAGTGGAGACCTCGCTATACCAGGCCGGCCCCAGACCAGGGTGGGGAAAGCTGATGTCGACGAACCACCCGCCCACACTAATGAATAATAATAATTGAATAATAATTATTACCATTATTACTTCGAGGCAGGAAGGAGTGGCTATTTATTCCCTCTTAGGTAATAATTTGTAAGTGCCAACTGCCGACTCATTTCTTGATCAGGGTAGATATTAGTTGGGTATTGGATCAACCAGACTAGTAGTGATAGGTAACGAAGGAGGGAGGGTAGGAAACGTGGTTCCAGGGGGAACGGGCTAAGGATGCAACTAGGATGCGACTCGACGTGGATTGACTTGACTTGCATGGATAGATCATCGAATTAGACTACGTATAGGAGGAGGTCCTGTTATGTGGACGGTATATTGCCAAGGAATTTATAGATGTTAAGTTGGAGTTGAAATGTTATTGATTGAGAATTGAGAAGAATATGTGACAGGGGACTTTTTATTTTCCTTTGTATATATATGCTGATCCAACACCAGGTCCATATAAACCGACCGATAGTCTTATAATGCCCTCCCAAGATTGCTCCAATCCGTATTTACCATGTATGAACGGGATGGAAACAAGATAAAATAAGAATGATGATTAAGAAAAATTCGTTGACGTCGTAACTTCGTAACACAGATTATTAAGGTTGATGATAGGTGATCTGGCTCCGTGATAGCCAATAATAAGTTGAGAGGGGCGAAAGATGTGAATGAGGAGAGGAGGAAGAGCGCAGAAGAGTAGATCAAGAATAAGAGAAAAAAGAGGTCGGAAGAAGCCTTTATCCAGCAATGCGGACTGGCATGCATTGCGGCGAAGGCCAGAAAGACTTTCGCTGCACCGTCTTCTCCAGACAGTTGCGACCTTTCTCGAGCAGACCCTCTTTGTCCTTGTCCTTGTTATCAGGCGAAGCTGGCGGGGCTGTGACATCAAAATGGACCTGAATCATGGTCGAGTCCTTAGTTTTGTCGGCCATGATCTCATTGGGTGGGGCTTGTTCGGCCTCATTATTGGCTGCAGGGGCAGTCGAAGGCAAAGGACGAGGCTCAGGGTCAGAAACAAGCTGCCTTTTGACGACATCATGGTTGTCATCGGCGGAAGGAGAAGGCAGCTTCTTGTCATCTTGGGGTTGAGGGAGAGTCTTGGCCGTGGTGTCCTCGTCCTCGGGCTCAGACTCGGACTCGGATTCCAGTTCAAAGGAGTTGATCTTCGTAGTCATTTCGTTCTGAGTCCATTCTACCGAGCGGACATGGAGGCGGAAATGGCAGAGGCAGCGACGGATGTCTGGGTCCGGGGCAGTGGCTTCCCGGGCGAGTTTTTGCTTGGAGAGGGTGGTGAGTTTGTAGGGGAGAGAGGTTCTGTCGGCCATTGGGGGCCAGCGCTTCTTGGGGTTGTTGGAGGAGAGTGGAGAAGGGGCTGGGGTCGAGGGCAGGACGACGGCCATTGTTCAATTATAGATAGAGATAGAGATAGAGATTATATATCGGCGTGTGAAGAGTGAGGTTCTGGCGGAGTGCGATTGTGGTCTCCTGGGGAGTTTTGAGGTGTATAGGAGGAGATTTGAGCGTATGGACGCGATTAGAGTATAGTTTATTGCAGCATTGGTGATAGTAGGGACGAAATTCGAGCAGAGGGAGATGCAAGAGGGATGGAAGAGAGAGGGAGAAGAGGGGGGGAAAGGATTTATTGCGAGGAGAGGAGATCAGGAGAGATTGTTTGGGTGCACAGTGCACACAATCCACGGGACGACCCAAAAGAGAAAGCCGGGCTGGCCTCCGTCTGAACTCGCAGATTCTGCAAGCGGACCAGGAGTCTAGACTCTCGACTCTCCCTGACTAACTCTGACTACGCGCGCTTCCTTTTCCGGTCTGGATATTTCCCATCCCACAACGAAAAAAATCACTCTTAAGGATATCCCAATAGCTCTGAGGCGATTTGCTTTGACTCGATTTCTAGCTTCAACTCCAATATTTCACGCTTTCGATGTTTTTCTCGAGGAGGGAAAATATGGAGGGAGCAGCGTGTCGTGCTGACTCACCCCGAATCCGGAACTCCACAGGCAAAAATAGTTGACCAGCTGACCATCCAGTGGGGCCGGCCTTCCCATGGAATGTTCGATTTGAGAGCATCTGGCCCTAGTCTGGCCGTCATGAGGGTACGAGTACGCGTCCGAGACTCCAAAGGGTCTTTCAACTTTCTTGCTTGCTAATTAGGGACTTCGCATGAGTCAACTTTATAAAACTTTATACAAGGCTGAAGTAAATGATCCATCTTATATTATTCCCTTGTATTTTACAAATTATACCGATTTACTTGTTGCATTGGGGGATTGTTCTAACTTCTAAGTGTTCCAATTTTTCCGTCTTTTTTGCTTTACCCCACTGTTGGCGCTAGTCGATCGGTCACGAGGTCAGGGACTGTGGGAGTTTTCAGCTCCCCGATTGGTTGACTTTTGCGGGGTCACCTTTTCAGGTTAGACCTGTTGCTACAGTGAGAAACCCGAGGCTTATCTGGGAACTGTTAGGGTTGCATGGATTTCTTATCTTTTACTGAAGTAACAAGGGTGATTGTTGCATTGTTCTGGTTGGATTAGATATTGCATATGCTTGAACCTTTATTAGGGGGATGATAATGTGTGATAATGTACCTGGAAATGAAGATCATCTTACCCGGCGCCTACCGAGTCAGGATACCCGAGTCAGGTCGTAGTCAACCCTAAGCAAAGTACGGAGTACAACATCTATGCCATGGCACGCTACTTTAAGATATTCGCAAACCCTTTCTCATTTTCCATCCCCCTGACCAACATCTACCCCTTTAGCGTCCTTAAAATCTCAAATAATGGATATCTTTCACGGACTAGGCTCCACAATAGCCGAGAACTACTATTCGTGTGGAGACGCTCAAGCAATATCAACCTGGGGGTTATTACTTATTATCCCATCATGATCGGGGACGTGCTAGATGCTATTCAACGGTTTGGCTTGCCCTAGATACTCATCGAAAGCATTATTCTCCTATCAAGGTCAGCAGAGCAGACTCACTTCCGCGTGAGACAAAAGCCCTCAAAGGCTCTATCTGTTCCGCTTCCGTCTGTACCCCTTGGGCGTGGTTTAGGGCCTGTTTCACCAGATGAATGTAAAGTGCCAGGTCCTTAAGGCAAAACATACGTGCTACACGGTGAACCCAACACAATGCAACCTCAGAAAGATCACCTTTTGTTATCTTTTCTCCCTTGACGTGGCTCGAGCACTATCATATGGCCTTGCACAGGCTGTTGCCTAAACACATTCACAAGACTATGTCCATGGAGGTTTGTCAGTCGATATCTATTTAGGTTTCATGCTCGCAAGCTGATATGAAAAGTGAAGAGTAATTTAGATATTCATTTAGGCAACTCCTGTTAAGTTTTGACAATCTTTCTATAGACAGTCCCTGTCACACGACGGAAGAGCGAGTTGACTACCTACCTATCACCCCTAATGCCCTAGCTACGGCAGTGCCGCTGTTCGCAGGGAAATACGCGGAGAAGTTCTCATTATCTGATGCGCACCCACTTAAAGAATTCTACGTGACTTTTGCGAGGCGTTTTCCCCTACTTTGGAAGCTCATTTTGGGCAAGACTGCCATACACCACCCGCGTTTCATCCCAGGAGCTGGATTCAAACCATAGACCCCACTCGTATATCACTCAGGAATCTGGAGTCTCACGGGGGAAATACATGACCTCCACTTTGAGGAGTCATTTGAGGCCGGTGTACAGAAACCGAGGCGGAGGTGGGAGGCGAGATTGAGAAGGTTGTGTTTCTGGTTTTGATGTGTTAAATGCTGTCACTATCACTATCACTGTCATTGCAGCCAGAAGAGCAACCCGCCCGCTGAAGAGGTGCTAAAATTGGAGCGTTATGTGGTCAAATGTAGAAGTATTCCCCTGGGAATTCTTAACCTTCAAGGTTCGTGCGCCAATAGTCATATTGGCGGAGAGTTCTGTATATAATATTGAACCAGGGTTTAAAGATAGTAGGTGGGAATAGGAAGTTCTAGAATTAGCTAAGAAATACACGGGGAGAAAGGCTAAAAATGATATGGCCGGGGATATCGAACATGTAGAAGGATTACAGGAACCCCCAGTATACAGAAGAAACAGTTTCGTAATCACGAAAGCATGCAGAGAGGGAAAACTGTGTATCTTGAGGTGGGTCTGGTTAAGGTTAAGTTCCCCATAACCAGCTATTGTCCTAATTTATATGGCCATTGATGTCAGTCGTGATGTAAGAGTGACAACCATCCAGAGCGTTTAACACCTTAATAATATACCTGCAAGCCCCGATGTGTGGTTCCTTCGGCCGAACATGGGTTTAATCCCGCCACATATTCTCTCGGTTGCTAGATACAGCTGCCGGATCCTTATATTAGCTGGCTAGGTTAATACTGGCATCAACATTCACTCTTCACTAATAGTATCTTCACGCTTAGGATGTATTTTCTGTTCTCATCACTGATCTGATTATTACCCTCTTTATCAACATTGAACCTACAGGTCTAAATTAGGACGCGTCCATTAACTAGCTCCTAGCTAACCCCTACCTAGATGCCCATCAAAAGAACACAGAACAAGATTCACCCTCAGAACCTCCCACCCAATTCGTCTACTCTCCTCCTCATCCAGATCCTATCAATTCACCCATCAAGCACCCAGTTAGCACCTGCACCTCTTAAAATATCTGGATAAATGCAAGACGCTCAACCCATAGACAACCTTTATAGGTATAGCACCTGCCTCTCCCAATCACCGCAATCCCCGTATTCATTGCTACCCAACCTCAACCTAAAGCATTCTGGGTGGGGAAGGAGATTGGATAGCAGTGATGCGGTGCGGTGCGGTGCGCATATGTCAACACGGACATAAACATAAATATGGACATAGACATACATACCTAGACTGTACTTGATTAAACCTGCAGGATTTAAACGTGTAAGCTATGTTAAGGGGAAAGGGGGGATATGTAGGCATTAATGTTATTTGGTGCTGAAATGAGGTGAGGGCGTTATATCCGAGGATGCCAAGCCATATCATGTATAATGGTACGAACAACTGATACTTAGTAAGTAATAATGCAGTGCGGGTGTCTCGGGTAATTGCATGAGACGCAAGAGGGGATAACATATTTACATAGGTCGTTATTCGAGATCTTAATGCTACGATGAGTCTATCTGCTAAGGAGAGTCCGTCCTGGAGGGAGGGAGGGGCTACCGAGACAACCTTGTAGAGAAAGAAATTAGATACCTAATGCAGGGTTGTGCAGTGGTATAATCTTATTATCGAGAAATCTATCTAGATAGATTTTCGGGCTGAGTACGTACCTATGGAGTTAGGTAGTCGAGTGCCGAGTGCCGTGAGATGCTACGAGATACCACCCTTATCAACAACATATCTCAAATCAACATACCTAAGACGAATGTGGAGGTCCGTTGCAATTGGCCTCTATTCTTTTGAGTTTTTAGCTCTTTTCCTTCCCTTTTAGATTAATTCCCTATCAAATTTAGTTTCATTTTTGCGAGTTTTCTAATCGCAGGTTGGACAAGGATACGCACCCCCTCTCCCCTCCCCATCCAATCGCCATGACTCATGGTGAAGAGAGGAGATAGGCTGGACCGTTATTGTGGACACGCCCTCACCTGCTCTGCTGATGACTTGCATGCGGTTTCCTCGCCTCTAGTTGCTTGGCAGCGCAAGCCCTCCTCCTGGTCTCGCCGTGATTGGAGTGGTCGAACTGGGTTGGGGTTCTAAGTATCTATTCTTGTGCTTGAAGAGAATAATTAGTTATGTTATATATAGGACCGTAATAGGCAAAGCCTGGATCGCAATCGAGTTGGATGCAGAGAGGGGGGAGTCAGCGGAGTACTGTAGTACTTGAGTGGTGGAGTGGGGGGAAGGTATGCACAAAAATTAATAAATCGTTGATAATTGAATGAAATAAAATAATATGAGAGAGATATAGTGCTGATTTCCGGTTGGGCATCTGGGGAATTGATCCATTGTCCTACCCCATCTATGTAGTCAGAGCTGCCTTCCAGCTGTTTCTCAAGACCGTTTTGATGCACAGTCGTTGGATTTTAACCTGGACTGAGTCCGTGTGATGCTCGGGTCGTGTCTGTCGGGAGAGACTACCTGGAGTGGGAGAAATCGTCTGACAGGATGCCATCACAGTCTGGACAGGGAAGCTTCAGTATCAAAGGGTCTGGAGAAAGAAAAAAGCCCTAAGATAGGGATCGACGCATGTCACTGAAAAACTAAATATCTTTGGAGTCCAAGTAAGGCGGGAATGTAAGGGTGCTAGATACTACTGCTTTTCGGAATTTAATAATGCTCAAGTATAAAATAATAACATGAAATAGAATAGGCCAATCCCAGAACAAAAATCATGTCATATACGCACGGCCCTGATCGACCCTAGTTCCCGCTCAAGTGACCAAAGCCAATCCCTGGTCCCCGCAGGTCATCTGCCCAGACGGTTTTAACTCAAATCATTCAGTCGGGAGTCTAGAATCCTGTTCAGGTATGTAGCATGATTTACTCCTCCTTGTTGCTGCACTGTGGATCCACTGCTGGGAAAGCACGGCCCTCCGTGCTGATCGAGTTGGTTCCTGAGAAATGATCATCAGTCAACAGTACTATGAGGTTGAAGGTCTTGAAATTTGCCTCTCAGCGGAATGATTGATAGACACTGCCTAGATGTAACGTCGCAGTTGTGAAGATTTTAGCTTGGCTCGACTCGCGGGGTCGGGTGCATTCCGATGGTTCAGGTCGCTTCTTATGTCACCTTTTTCGGTGGTTAACAATGGATTTGATTCATAGCCTTTCTTGATATCCAAGTCTTTGTGTTGGGAGCTGCTCACGGACCAGGAGCTGCACGATGCGAGTTTGCTTTTCTGCCACAGAATGGGCTTTGAATCAACCGTAAGTGATCTAGGACGATTTGATCCGTTCTGGTGGTACTCCCCAGTACCTGGAAGGATGGAGAGCTTATGTCCGAGTCGGTCCGTGACGGACAGCTTTTGATGACTATAGGGTGCCTTTCACGAGAGAAGCTTTATTACATCGCACGAGCCTAAATCTAAACTCCTGTCCACAGACCCCTCTACTGATTCATGATGGAAAACTACAGGGGAGGTCATCGTCAATGCTACCTCTTTTGCAAGGGGCTGGCTTCCTCCTGACTATCAAGCCAAGAGCCCTACTAGGGCCTTATCATAGGAGTGCCATGACGATACAACGGAGACCCTCCCAATAATTGTCAGCTAACTTTAGCTTAGCTTTAGGAATATGCCGAAAGTACTATTATAGCGGACGTTATAGAGAGTTATTATTAATAATAATTAATTAGGCGACCATGGGTATTCATCGCCTCATGACGGACCTGAATAGAGTGCCTACCTAGGTACCTAGGTAGGTAGTCTCCCGCCTATCATATCCTGCATCCTTTGTCTTCGGCGAGAGATATTTGCCACCGACTCGGATGATCGAATAGCCAGTAGGAAGACGTTGGCTTGTGACCATACCATACCAAACGCATCTCGTAAAGCCTCTGTTCAATCAAAATCAAAAGAGAAGCGCCCGTCTTGTGATTGGTCTTGAAGTGGAATGGCGTGAGATTCCATCAACGTCCGCCTTGGAAATGGATAGTAGAGAGAGAGCCTGCTCGTCCTCGTGGGAGTCCGAATGTTTATTTTATTTCTACTCTTTCATTTTTGGGAAATATCTTGACTAGTTTCTTGATTGCAATCTCTTTTCTTTTTTTTACCCTCCTCGTTGTTACTTTGCTTTTTCTCCCAAGCTGCCGTTGCATCATTATCTTCCATAGTGTAGCCGATCCTAGTAACCTTCCATCAACCCCTCCATCAACCACTGATCACGACTCTCAAGCTGGGTGTTTGATACTCCCTTTTTGACATTCACAGACAACCTCCCTAGCTTCGAAGTGTTCCTTTTACCTAGCGTTCGTGGTTGGTGGTAGAGTGATGCAATCGTCTTTTATACTTCAAATTGACTTCGGACACAATCACAACTACTTGATTCCGTCCAACCTCGGGCAAAAGCATGCATCGAAGCTGTCCAAGAACTCCCACTAGTTGAGTAATCCGGATATTATTAACTATCGATCGTCGTCATCGTCATCAATATCAGCACCTATAATTGCACGGTATTGTACCCCGAACTCCCCTAAGTTGGTTATTCGCTTTTCCATTCGTCAATACAAGCAAGCCTGGTTTGGCTTCTGAAGCCATCGTTATTCACTTTTCCTGGCTAGCAGCGCTATTATTATTGCCTTCATGTGCTCGCCGCAAGCCACAACTGCATCCTTCCAACGATCCAACCTACAGTACCAGCTCGTGTTGGGTCTGCGCCGTTCAGAAGTGCAACTAATCGCTTGACCCTTGGAACGAGAAAAACAATCGAAGAACCTTTTCCTTCGGGATCCGTTCTCGAGATCGAGGAATATTATCATTCCTTTTCTTCTTTCGCCCCAGAACGCGGCTCTGTTGGCTGTTCCATCCACGGTTGCCCCACTGTGGCTCTGATCTAAAGTCAGCCTGGGAGTATATTTTATTGATTGAGACTTTGCTTTTGCGTTTTACTGTTTCGTATCTTTTTCTCATTTAATTTCTTTTTTATACTGCTATTATTATATTTTACTCTTTTCTTTTTCTCTTTTTTTTTTCTCTGACCCTAGTGTTGGTATTACTATTTGGATCGAAACTTCCATCACCGAGAGGCTAATCCACGCAATCGCATGCCCGGTTCCTTGTCAGCTCAGCAACAACCTGTCGACACTGCTACTGCTACCATCCGCAGCACCACTTAGTTGATAATTATCTTAGCTCCCCCATTTTGCGTGGGCGATCCATCCTGATCTCGCTCTGATTCGTTTTCTTTTGGTATTTTCCGCCTCTGTTAATCTATCTACCCTATTCATCCCTTGCGAAGGGAGCGGGACGCGCGCCCACACGCGAAGGCCGGGGACTCATCTGCCGGGCCATTGATCAGACGTGCAGGGTTCTTTTTCCTCCATCGCCTTGGTCTATTTTCGAACTAAGTTAGCCTGTCCGTACGTACGTCCGCGCTACCCGACCGGTCATCCACATCCTTGGACAAAGGGTCAATGTCCACACAGGTAGCAAGCTATCTGTGACTTACGAGTAGCGAGCGTGGGAAACAATCGAATGAGAGTAAGTCTACCATTGAAAAGCGCGTCATAACGCGTCTTATTTTCCTAAATATTCCCTTTTTTGATTTTTATCTTTTCTGGAGAAAAAGCATAAGATTTGTCGATTATTATTCCCAAATTCTTGCTCTTTTTTCCCTTTTCCTTCCGAGCTTCCTAGCTTCCTGCATTTTCTTTTTTTTTTCTCCAAGGGAAGCAAAAAAAAAAAAGAAAAAAACGTATCAACATCTTTTTTCTTTATTTGTGTTCCTCGTGAATAATATATAGCTAGTGCTATTTCTTTCATCACATATTTGTTTTGTGGATCTCATTGAAGCTGGTTGCTTGGTTGATTGTGAACTGCAACCCTGGTGGCCAATTATAACTCACGTGGCGCCCCCTCTTCCCCTCCCCAGCTTCAAGTTGTGAACAAGAAGTGCGTCTTGTGCAGTGTGATCCTATCGCCCTTCCGTTCCCTCCCCCCTCATCTCAACCAACTGCACTACTTTCTAAACCAATCCCTCTTTCTTCCTTTTGCCCCCTCGCAATAATAAAATAATCAATCTCTCGTTTTTTCCCATCTTTTCCTGGCGCGTCCACCCCCCCTTTCCTTTCCCAGGCCTCTCTCCAACTTTCTTCCCCACTTCACCGCTTGTCCTGGGCTCGTTTGTTTCCTCTTGCCCAATAATCCGTCAATAATCCTGCCGTACACACACATAGACACACAGACACACAGCCTGTCAAGTCACATCCCCCCAGTCAACTGTATCCACTGATCGGGTCCATCAGCGGCAAGCTGTGAATCATTGTCAGTTGGTTATCAGCCTATCTCCGGGATACCACTACTACCGGGTGGCTTTGCTTTTCTGCAGACAGGGAACCTTGGATAGAGAACTCCGCCCTGGTTCGCTCCCCCAGTGGTCAGCCTCATGTGGCGGTGCGCATCCTCAGGCCTTCCAACCACCAGCCACCTTTGAGTCTCTTGCTTTTTTGCCCCTCCGCGCTCTCTCTTTTATTTTACCACTTTTTGTTACGCTGTTATTTTCGGCCTTGATTAGTCACGGTTTATCCTCACCGCCCAACGTGATCTTCCCCCCCTCAAGCCAACACTATTCCATTTACACCCCAGCGCTGCTACCTATCGAACCTGTGAAGCTCTGACAGTGATTTGCTCTTCCCTTCCCGCTGATCCGCTTCCTGCCACCTACCAGTCCTATTTTTTTCCCTTCTGCATGCGAACCACGATCCGTCTGCGTTGACCTGTCCGAGGATCACTTGCATCATCACGGCTTTTGCCTTTATTCCTTCGCTGTAGCCGCCCACGCCCCCAAGTCGCGATCTCACCCAGTCCCGGCGTTTTGGCTCTCGTCGCGTCGTCTCTTTGACCCGCACCGCGGCCTTGTGACGGCTTTTTCAACCTTCCTCCGTCCTTGCTTGGCCCGCCATGTATAGCACATCCCACTCCGTTTCCGCTCCGATGAATGGGATCGGGGGGGATCTTGTGGATGGGTCGGGAACTATCAACCCTGCAGCTTTGAATAACAACGGTATGTCGTCCACTGCCCCGGCTTGATATTTGACACTTTTTCGGCGTGTTTTGCGCTTTCTTCCGTACCTTTCCGCTTTCCTACTTTTCCATCTACCGTGTATCGCAGCGACGGGAGTTGGGGTGTCGCCGACGATGGAGGTCATCTCGGTTCTTTAGTTTAATATCTGTGTGTCCATCGCGGCAACCTCCAAACTGACCCCCTTTTGTTAGTCCCTGTTGTTCTCCCAATACCGCCCTTTGGAACAGCAGACCCAACTGCCCCCCCTCGTGGAATCAAGCGCGGTCGAACACCGGACCAACGCGGGCATTCCCGCGCGGATGGAGACCATGATGACGGTATGTGTGCGTCGGAGCGCTCCTGCGAACTGCTCTATCGCATAGCAGAGGTCGTGGAAGATGCTCGAGCCGCGTCGTCTCATTTATTATCACTGCTCATTTTTATTTTGTATTTGCTTAACAAAAGTTTTCGCTAACACATGGGGCTTTTTACAGTAGTGCCAAGTGATGAGCAGGGCCGCCGAAAACGAGGACGTCCTCCCAAGACGCCGCGACCACCGGTACCGCCCCCCAGCGATCAAACCTCATCGGGCATCCACCTTCAGACTCCTCGCATGCAGGCCCAGCCATTACCGCAGTCTTTGAATATGTCGCCCCCTCAGGCTTCGCCCGAGAAGACAACTCCTACCAAGGCTCCCTTAGTCAAAGCTCTCCCGACCGTACGCGACCACACCACAGATCAACTGAATGAGGAACGCGATGAATATATTCCCAAAGAGTTTGACGAATCAGGTGAAAAGAAGGTGGATGATATGGGTTATCTTCAGGGTGGTCGAGAGTACCGATGCCGAACCTTCACCGTGCCTCTCCGGGGTAAGAAGCTTTTTATGCTGGCGACGGAATGCGCGCGTGTACTGAGTTATCGGGACTCGTATCTTCTGTTCAACAAGAATCGGTCACTACACAAGATCATCGCTGCTCAGATTGAAAAGGACGATTTGATTCAGCAAGACATTCTACCGTACTCCTACCGGTCGCGCCAGATTGCCATCGTGACAGCCAGGTCTATGTTTCGCCAGTTTGGCAGTCGGGTTATTGTTAACGGACGACGCGTCCGTGATGATTACTGGGAAAACAAAGCGCGAAAGCAGGGATTCACGGAGGATGACCTTGCCGGAGAGAAACGACCTGGTGGCGCCAAAGCCCGAGATGCGGCAGCCGCTGAAGCTGCGAATGCGGCAAACATACTACCAACGTTGACTCATGGCGATGTGATTTACAGCAACGCTTTGGAATCAATCCCCAATAATATGTTAGGGGGTGCGCCGGGTGCTTCCCTGGCGCAACCGCTGCCAATGATTCACATGGCGACCACAACGGATGACCCGCGGTTGAGGGAATACAACAGCATACCGCGACCACGACAGGAGCTGACTGGCCAACCTTTCCAGGATCGATCGCAACCCAGCTCAGCGGCCGAAATCCTAAACCAGGCGACCCACACGGCTGATTTCAACAAGATCTTGTCATCGCAACGCAGCTTCCGCCAGAAGGGCTTGGAAGATTTCTATGCCAAGCAACGCGAGGTTCCGTTGTCTGCGGCACAGTCGCAGCCTGGCCAGATTGATACGGCTCCGTCGGCGGTTCAGCCACTGCAGTCGCCTCGGTTGACCTCATCCGGGGTTTTGAGCTCGACGCCGGCGCAGCCAACCATGCTTCCCCAGCAGACACCAATGATGCCTGGAGGATCTGGGTTTCAGCCGCCGGCAGTGCACCAACAGCCTACTGTGGCGCAGTCACCCGTTCGAGGCATGCCCCCGGTCCGTCCCGAGCTGATGCACCAACGATCCAATCCATCCCTATCAGCAGGACCACCACAACCTCAAGGGCCTTATGGTTATCCTTCACAACAGCAACAGATGTGGGGCCAGCCTCCCCCTCAACCCCAGCCGTCGCCCATGTCTGCTGGGCCACAGGGCATTGGAATGCCGCAGTATCCTTCCCAATTACATGCGCAGCAGCAACAGCAGCAGCAGTCACAGCCCCAACAACAGCAGCAACAATCCCCGTCGCCGCTTACTCACACTCTACCCCAGCAACAACACCCGTCTCAGTCTCCTCGTAATCAAGGCCGCCCAACAGCGCCGCAGATGGCGCAGTCGTTCCAAATGCATCACCCGCAAACACCTCAACAACGGTCGATGGCGGCGATGGGATTCCCCGGTGGTGCTGCAGGTCCATACCCCGGTGTTGCCGGAGGCATGTATCCCTCAACGCATGGCCCAGCAGGTCAGCCCTTCATGGCCGGGACTCCTCAACAGCCAGGAATGGCGATGGGGATGAGCCCTGGAGGAGCTATTCCCGGCTGGCCACCGACTCCCAATAACCCAATGCAACCGGGACACCCACAACCTGGGTGGTCAACCTATTAGCGTTACTCAGACTGCACCGAACAAAGCATGATTTGAGTTGTTAAACTTGGGCGTTTATGGTTCGAGACGATTATACCTGTTTTCGGAGTTCACGGCCGTGCTCTATGTTATCCATCCCCCTTTTATATTCCTTCCCTGATCGGACTTCGTTTCCCATTATGCGGTTTTCATTTCTGCTATACATTATCCTTGGCAAAGGACGGTAGCTAATGATAATTTGCGCATTTTCTTTCCAATACCCCATGTTATACCCGTTTCGTTATGCTTTATTCCTTTGGGTTCTGAGTTTTCTTCCATCGGTGTCTTATTTCCCCCCCCCGGAGGACGTATGGATTTTTTTTTTTTGATTGAATTGAGATTCGCAATTATGAGTACGGAAGTGGTGCATTTCTCAAGTGTCAGTGATAGAGGGCTGGTCAGATAATATGGCGATGTGCTGTTTGATTTCAGGGACGGCGTCTTTAACTTCTGGTTATTTTAGCATTAACGTTTCTCCCCTCCCCGGCAGTTTTTTGTCCACTTTCTTGCTTGCAACTTGATGTTTTCCTGGTCCATGGTTCGAACATTGTGTCTATAGTATGCGACTACATGCAGATTGCACGCGAAGTTAATCGAACTATTCTTCTCGAGTTAGATTATTCATATATGTCTTTTTCCGCCTCGTTTATTTGAATTATTTCGGGGGCTTTTCGACAGCATTATCCGCACATGACAGTAGAATTCATCCCACCTACCTAAATCCCCCACATCCTGAAACTCACTCACTACAACACTGTTCCAGTATCAGAGTAGGAGTCTAAAGACGAGTCATCACTGGCACCGCCGAAGAAGCACACACACAAGCCGTCACCGACGTCACCGGCGGCGCCGTACAATGCGCACTAACCGTCCACGACACACTCGTCGCCGGGACACCATCCCCCTCCTCCTCCTCCTCCTTCTTCTTCTCCTCCGCCCTCACCAGAACCGGTATCACCGCCCCAGTACTCAAATGGAACGACCTATGTCCAAGCACCCGCAGAATGGAGCCGATTTCGCCCGAGTGACTCGTGATCGAGACGAAGAGGCCGCTCCCTTCCCCCTTCGACGAAGTCGATGAGAAGAAGGAAGAAGAGAAAATCGAATCCAACGCCCCCTTACTCCGAGCATCCTGCGCCGCACTCGTCTCCCCGCTCACCCCGTTCCAGAGCTCATCGGTCTCCGTGAACCCCTTTTCGATCCTCCACGTCGGGAAGAGGTCGGCGATGTAGCTCCGTGTGCGTCGGTGGTCGCACGTATGCAGGCTGATTCCTTCCCGGAGGGATTCTTTGATGAGGGGGGTGAAGGGGAAGGACCCACTGCTGCTGCTGCTGCTGCTACCCTTACTTTTACTTTTACTTTCCCCCTTACCGCTACCGCTGCTGTGCGGGAAGTCCAACCCCGAGAAAGTGATATTAGCGGTCTTCAACGCCCGAGTCAGCGGGCTCACGAAATAGCTATCCGGTAAATGGATCTTCTGGGTTTCCAGCTGGGTGGCCCAGAAGGTATGTGCTGTTTGGGCCTGGGTGATGCCGTTCGGGGTGAGGTCTGCGTCGAGCCAGGTGGTTGTGGTGTTTCCGGTTAGGAGAGACCAGTAGCACTATCTCTCACCTTGATTAGCATGTGCGTTACAACATAGAGGAGATGGTGGTCAATTTGGTTTGGTTTGGTTTGGTTTGGTTTAGGAAAAAGGAGGGAGGGAGGGTACATTCCACGCCGGAGTCCCATAGTACGACTCGGCGGCATTATGATATCCTTCGCCATGACGACCAAGGAACAAGACTTTGTAGCTGACTCCCCTGGGCGCGTGCTTGTTTAGGGAAACAACTTGGTTGTAGAATCGTTGCCATTGGGTGGGATGGTTCTGATCATGGGGTTTGTCGGAAGGGTAGGAGCGGTCGATGAGGCCGAAGTTGGTGGTTGTCTTGGTTGAGTCGTTAGTGATGGGTATTGATTATCTGGATTGCAGGGGAGATGGGGAAGAGGTACGTAGTCGAAAGAGTCTGCGTCGGTGGAGTCCTCATCTTGGAGGAAGAACCCGGTGACGGTGGTGTAGTTGATGTATGAGGCTTGGGCTATGGCGGCGAGCCCTAACACAGCGGTGGCAGACCCGGAGAGCTTCATTTTGCTGGGTTGGTGGATGGAGCTGGGGGGGAGGCATGGATTGAGGATCGGGATGGACTGGACTGTTATATGCCTCCATAGCTGGTTCCTCATGGAAGTCCTCGGTTGGGGGAGGGGAGGGTGGTCCACGCAAGCTTCCTGGAGATATGGTGAGAGAGGGAGGCTGTTTTTGCCTACCATCACCGCACGTGTCGCCGCTAGCACAGTTGGGCCCATCCAGCCCGTTCAGACTCGTCTACGGAATAGATGAAAGCCAGAAGAAAGAAATTGATTAAGCGAGGTATTGTATAAGAACATTGACGGCTTGCTACCGTCATCTAGATTATGTGTATTATAGTAAGTATAGTAGAGTAGTAAATATACGTGACAAGACCTTGAGCCTCCAAATATGTCCAAACCAGCCGCTTCCAAATAATTCACATGCAAAATCCAATGATTAAAAAGACCGTCAAACACCAGAGAAGGACAGGCACCAACAAGAATGCTGAGGGAATCAACAAATATACATGGCAAGTATTTCGCCAAACCCAAGATAGCAAATTTTCATATGAAATACAAAGTGACACCCTCGCGTAACCCCCACCAACGCCGAAGAAAAATTCGGCAGCTACTGCATCTCCCGAGCATTCAGTCCCGGGAAGTCATTTAGAGTTGTGTTGCTCTGAAATATATATTCCTTGGGCTTCTGCGAAGGGAGCTGCTGTGCGACAAACCGGTGAGCTTCCTGCTGCTCGGGGAACTCCATGTGTCGAAATTCAGTCTGCTTCGAGTCACCAACATAGACCCCCACCGGAGTTTGCATATCCGCCTCGCTAGCGGAGTACACAAAGGATGGAGATCCATGGGCGCTGTCTGCGGAGCGCGTGCTCTGCTCCACGGCATGTTCATACGCCATGGAGAGATCGCCGTGTGAGTGGAGTTGGTTCTGGAAGGAGGCCTCCGGAGAAGGCATCGAGGTGGCATCCGACCAGCTTCTTCCGGTCAATGGAGCCCCCTCGCAGGAATAATCAGGGAAGGAGGTGAAATGTGCAGGCGCTGACATGGGCGGGGCCACGCCTTGATACTGGTACGGCGAAATCATTTCCATGCCCAAGGGAGTAGCAGGAGGAGACGCAATGTGGATTTGCATGGGCTGTGTCGTGGGGAACATGGTGCTGGTAGGCTGCGCGGACAGGCAGTACCCATCTGTCGGAGTGTTTGGCAGGAGATGGTGGAGCTCCTCGGGGGTTAAGGGAGTCGGAGGTGCCAGGGACCCGGTGGTGACCGGCTGCAGCATCGTGGACATCTCAGCCTTTGTCGCGGTCAAGGCTCCCGCCTCTGCAAATGTTGATAGATTCAGCGGAGAGCGCTGAGCGGCAGATGCCTTCCTAACACCGGCGTATCGGGAGTGGAGGCTCTGGGCGGATTTGGATTGCTTCACACTATGAGGAGCGCCGTAGCTAGAGTGTCTTGTGGTTGGGGACATGGCGGACGAGCCCTGAAGCATAGATGACGACCTCGAAGTGCCAATCGCGGCGGGCCTCGGCCGCTTCCTTCGAGCCGCGAGATCCAGTTCCTTACTGGCTTCTTTCCAAGAAGCACGGTCTGTTCGGTTTCCAAGTTGAGACAGCCCATTAATACCAATGCTCTCAAGCGAGTCTGCGAGCTCATCAGATGAGCCTCGTCGCGAGAGAGACATCTCTGCCTGCATTTGGTAAGGCATTGTGTTGTAAGAGGCTTCAGCATCGCTCGCAGAGCGGTAGCTGGAGAGCGAATGTGACTGTTCGTGGCTTGCCCATTCCTCCCCGACGGATGTCATCGGATTGCCATTCATCTGGGCGTAGGCAAGGGAATCATGAGAGGCTTGAGAGTGAGTCCAGGTGATAGAGGAATCTTTGGCATCCTCCCATTGCGACATGGTATTTCCCTCGTTCTCCTTATTGCTATCATTGCTGTTCACTGGAAGTGTAGTTGGGGAGATTGAACCATCCATGGACGAGACGCCAGGCTGGCCACATCGAGCAGCAACAGCGGCATTCAAAGCCCGTTGTAGGGAAGCAAGAGTGGCCTCCCGGGCGGACTCACTCCGGGTCTTCTGATGCTTGGGTCGGGAAGGACCCGTTGTGCTCGGTTTCCGCTCATCAGAGGCAGAAGACTCTGATCGTTTGGAGACATCTTTGTCTGTTCCATCCGAGGATTCTTTGGTGTTCGGCTTTGACTCCGATGGATCTGCGGATTCCGACTTTCCCCGGGCAGCCTCCTCGGCTTCAGCTTTGGCCTTCTGCATCCGCTCGAACTCCTCTTGTCTTTTTTGTTGCTTCGCCTTGGCCCGTCGATTCTGAAACCAATTCTACTCTTAAGTTAGATCAATGTGCACGACAACGGATAGTATAAAAGGTTATACGAACAGCAACTCGAGGAAGACTCAGATTCGTTTGGGCAGCCAATTGACGCTTGACGTTGCTGCTAGGCTTTGGGTGAGCCTGAAACTGTGCCTCCAATGTCTCCACTTGTTCCTTGGTCAATCTTGGACGAGAAAGATTCTCCGTGTATTCTTCGTAATCCATGATTGGTTGATGGTAGAATTCGACCATGTCAAAGGGAGGGTGAGGATAGTAGTAGCCCTCCACAGGGTGCATCATAGACGGGTGACCCATTGCCGGGTCGAAAGCCACTGGCTGGTCCATTGGCAACGGCGCATGGCCGGGGAATGCGGAATATGGGTGGTGAAGGTAGTTCATGGCTGTGAAAGGAAAGGAAGGGAGAGAACGGTCGGGACGAGGTCAGGTAAGGTAGGGTCAGGAAGCTCGACGGCACGCTGCTGCAATAGAAAACGCGGCAACAGTGACGGGAGATTGAAAAACACTTTAGAGCATTGACCGAATAAATGAATTGCAGGAGGAAGAGAACCGGATTTTAAAAGGAATTAAGACTGTGCGGTGGGTGTGGACCGGAGGGGTGTGTGTGATAGAGGACTTGTCACAGAGTCGGAGGAGAACAGGATTGGACGACGGAAGTTGAGGAAGCAGTGTGAGAGAGAAACAATGGATCTGAGGGAGTGACTGGGAGCTGAAGCAGGTTTGGTTGGAGGTATATACTTGCAGCAGACCGGATTAAAAACGTCGTGAGGGTTGAGGGAGTGGAAGGTATAAAGTCCGAAGACAGGAACTAATAAGAGACCACGGAAAAGGAAAAAGAAGGGAGGGACTAAGCTGACTGCAAAGCAGAAATAGAAAAAGGAATTATAAAAATAAAAATAAAAAATAAAAGAGAGTGATAAAAAAAATTAAATAATAAATAAAAGGGGGACCAAAAAGGAAAAGGAGAGTGGGCGTGTGAATAATAATAATAATGAGAGACTTGAGAGAGACAGGAAGAGAGGAAGAAGAGAGAGGGAGAGGGAAAGAGAGATGGGACGAGAGACGATGATGGAGACGACTCGGGAAGACTGATCGATGACCAAAAGGGAAAAACAAAAAAGAGCAAAAGGTCAGAGCCCAGCAGCAAAAAGTGGAAGGATTGACAGAGAGCCCGCCAAGCTAACTGGAAGAGATCAGGGCTGATTGGAGGATCGCCACCCGGAACTGAGAGTGTGTCTCCATGCAGTACACGTACTTACCGTCATGCCTGTTTCCCTATCTCTGAAATCCCATTCTCTTGGGGTGCTTTGTGGTGACAAGAAGCATCAGAATATCATCAATTATGCCAATGAAATCATCTCCAAATATACTTTCAAGGTACTTGAATAATAATAATAATAATAATAAAAGGTACCTACTAGTAGTAGGTACTACTGGGGTAACTTCAAGTAACCAAGGGCGAGTCCCGCCCAGTACCGCCCGGGGACCCAAACAATGATGATACCAGTTTCAGGTACTGTATCAAGCTTCAACCTTTTTTCCCAGGCATCGGCCCGATCACCAAAAGATTGGCTGACCCAAACTTTTCCCCTCTTTCTTTTGTATCTGTTTGCAGTTTTCCGATTTTTCTAGCCAGTGGTTCTAGGGGGTGGCGGCCTGGGCTCACTCATACTCAAGAAGGAATAGTTAGGTATACTACCTGTAGACAGGGCGCCTCCTCAATCCACCTAACCTAGCCTCATTCACCCTCAGTAGCCCTCTGCTTAGCTCTGAGGCGGTGACGCTTGTCCTTCGGGCCCCGGCCCGATCTAATTTTCTTTTTGGATCTACTGGTGGGATGATGAAGTGATGCAAATCCTGTACCACAGGATTTCTATCATTCGTTGCTTTGAAAGAAAAAGAAACCATCGGACCCATAAAAAGTGATTGCGGTGATGACCAGAAGCTGGTTTGATCTTCTTATTCGATGAAAATATCTATGGAGTAGTTCTCTCGAGGTCGTTTCAAATGATAATGCATCAGACCTGCGAACACCTAGTTCTCGTACAACATTGGATTGCTGGTGAAATTCAGTTCACAGGGTAGTGTGATTGGCGGATGCAAACCTAAAAACTGTACCTTCCATAGGTACCTAGTACCTACCTGATATCTTTTATTCAAAGTTAGTCCAGATACTCGAAGAGATGCAGGACAAAACCTAAAGGATACCTATCATCACCATTGTTATTGGTGGTGTCCCTCCATCTAGAACTTCAGGGCTGTGATTTAGAGGGAACCCATCGAGCTTTCGTGAGTTCCTGCATTAGCGTAGGATCTAGGCCAGTGATGGGTACCTAGTCCCGTCCTTCCAAAGAGTGGCGATTAACTGATTATTCTACCAGAAGGATTCCCGCCCCAAGCAACTCCACGATAGAGGCTGAAGACCGTCAGTCTTGAGCATCGAGGATTGGGAAACCGGCCTGGTGATGTTTAGTTTCAGACTTCATACCTCGCTGGATGACAGAGTAGAGAGTATCAAAGATTATCACCCAAGCAGTCCCACAAGGTTACTGACTCGCTGCAGGTGGTGACTGGAGTGCTTAATTCCTACTGGTCCATGGATTCGATCACGGGAACCTTTCGTTCATCCATGGCTGTAGCCTGTGCATATTCTGGATTGGGTTTAGCGCCGATGTCATCTCCATCCTCAAGGTTCCCGTCACTCCTCACTCCTCACTCCTCAACGACTCATCCCTCCCAGGGGCCGGGCTCGCGAGTCAGATCATGAAGTCATCCCCAGTAGTGCTTGATTCGCCGGTAGCTGACAATCGCTGGATAATCATTATTCTTAATTTTTAACTCAACCTTTCTTCTTCATCCTTCAGAGTTTCAGAACGTAATATTCTTGTCTCTAGTTTATGCTATGTTAGGCGGGGATTCACGTCCGCAGGCCGAAACGAGAGCTATTTGATGCTTCTTTTACCAAAAGCAGAAAGCACAAATCTCACCCGAGTCTTGCCTCATGTTGATGTGCTCACTGCTCATATGGTCCAAAACCTTAGGCCCATCTCCCCTGTTCAACTGGTGGCGGAGGGCGGATCTCCAGATACGCCTGTCATTCCGTGCGCTCGGTGGCATTAGGTCTTTTTTCGGTCTGCCAATCACCAATGAGCTGTAGACAAAAATATAATATGAATTTCGATGAAGGGGGGTCAAAATCAAAAAAAGAGGGAGAAGTGGGTAAGGAAACTAGGAAATCCTGCAAAAGCGTGGCAGCATCAGCCAAGTCCCACTAAAAGCAATAGTCGACAGATCCCGTCGATCACCATCCAGGATCTGGCGATTCCTGGGCTTCCACCACTTTCTCCTTTACCTCTTTTTGCTTCGATTCTTTTTCTTTTCGACAAAGCTGAACTTTGTGTTCCATGACTATGCTAAGTTTCCCCGAAATTCCAGATGAGATGCGACTCCAGAACTCGAGAACTCTATGCTCATTCGTCCATTAATTCTCGGGTTCCTGGCTTCTGTCAGGCTGTTCCCATTCGGCGCTAATATCATGTCACAGTCCAAACCGCCTGCGCCAAGTCACAAGGTTACGCAACAACTTTCCAAAAAGCCATTTCCCATGCAGCGAGAATCACCACCTCGCTCAGGGATGCTAGGGGAGAACTTGGCTCGGGAGTATCATATGCGCTTTTCCCTGGTTTCGGCTTGCAATGAAATCAGCGGTTCATGCATGCCTTTCCCACCCGCATAACTCTTTTTTCTTGTTGACCTCCAATCTACATCGGTGGTATTGTTATTGACGATTGCGAATCGAACGCTCAACGTCGGATATCCGATAGGCTAGCTCCAGTTATCAAGGTGATGTTGAAGTTTAAAGTGGAGCTGTAGTAAAGAAGCCAATAGTCGGACAGGGAAATCCAGAGAGGTTCTTATCTTTTCTCTCCCTACGCAACAAAGCCTCCTCAGATCAAAATAAACGGAGCAGAGAAGAGCAAATTGGTGTTGCTCCGGAAAAGAAATTACCACGCAGGGAAAAGGTATCTATCCACAGAGAATACAGAGACTCGTGAGAACTGCTTCCTTCCGTCGAGGGAGGTGGGGAGGCTTCTGCTCACATCGTATGGTTCACGTGCGAGCCTAGTCTTGAACGTCTTGAAGGCACCGTCATCAAATGAGTCTACCAATGAGTTCACGCAAAGTAACCACCCTCCTCTGAGGCAGGCCAATCGGTATCAAAATCACCGTAGATCACCACGCTTGACGATGTGCTTCCGCAGACAGATTGCATACCAATACCGGCAAGAGAACGGGGAGACAGCTTCTTACCGCAAACAACAGCGCACAGATCACCTCCTAGGCCATTCTAGACAGGCCGTTATCACCAAATGGAGGGGGAGAATCTCAAATATTGGACCCTTGGGCCCAAGGAATTCCCCGAGAATCCCGATTCCCCATAGATGTGATTAGGGATATTGGGGTCGAGTGTGTACCTTGGTGGCGGCCCCTGAGCGCGTCACCCAAAGCGCTACACCCGAATCAGAAAGTGTGGTTAGGGTATTACAGAGCTCTGGGCGCGTTCGCGGCAGGCGGAGTGTGCGAGGCTGAGGGGATGTTAGGGAACTAATCCCCAGTTGGTATAAAGGTTGAGACTTGGCATCGGGAAGATCGCCTGAGAGCACCAGTCGCCAGTCCCAAATCGATCTTTCCATTCCCCTGGGTCTGATCACCGTCAATCACCCATTCACTGTGCATATCACATTGTTCATCCCATTAAGAACCCCAAGACGTCAATCTCCCCCTACCTTGAAAGGTGTGGAGGGATATCACATCCAGAGCTTACCCAGAAATATGATGTAAAAGAAAATGAAGATTATCTGAAAGTTCTTATCAAGGGCCATCCCAGAAGGGCTGAGAACTGTGGCAGGTACTCACTATAATGTTACTACCTAGAAATCGTCCCAAACACCATGCACCTCAGGGTTACGAGTCAAGACTGTCTGGAACGGTCCGTTCGAGTGAGATGGAATACCGCACCGCCACACGAGAGCTTCTCCGCCGAGTCAGCTGTGGCGATATCCATTCTCAGGCTCAAGAAGGGCTACTGTGGCGGTGCATATAGTGTTACTTGTTGCTGTGGAACTCGGAGTCCGGACTCTTTCCCAGATCGCCTCTGCGTTGGTCGCTCTGTAGGGTCCCCAGCGGCTACTGCTTCAGGGTGGGCCAGGAGAGAACGAAGAAAAAAGGATTCTCAGGAATTTGTCATTCTGCGACAATAGTACCGATTGATAGGCGGGGAAAATCCAGCCACTAGACCTGAGGGAATCACACAGTCCCAACTTTGTTGTCGACTCTAGCACTCGGTACCTAGTTTGTACTTTGTACAACTGGACGCTGCCGGCGGCTACTCTCTTTTCCCCCCATCTTCTGTGATGACAATTCACTTTTGCCATGTTTCAATCCAACACAGAAACGGCTGTACTGCAATTATTCCGTCAAGATCCGTGCTTGCGGTGTGACTTGCTACAGAGTTTGTCTTAAGGTGAGATGACGATACTGAGATCGTGGAACTTGACTGCTCCTGTTACAGCATAGGACTAGAATGCCTCAAAGTTAGCCGTATACTCTGTATTCGAGGTGATGTACAAGAGATCATGTCGATGTTACCCGAAGTATTCTAGACATTCTCGGTACAAAATTCTCCCAGATACGCTTTTTCCGTTTCCTTGCTTTAACTTTCTTCCTTCTTCTATTCTGGCTTTCTCTAGACCTACCCAAATTCCTCTTGCTTCTCCCCGAGTGCGCCTTCTTGTTTAATATTTAACTATTGATCTATTCAGGTCTTATGGTTCCTTTCAGAATCGTCCAGAACCTAGCGGCCTGGAATAGGAAAAATAGCGGCAAAAGAGAGGGTGAAGAAAAAAAAAAAAAAAAAAAAGAACAACTTGGTTTACGACTCAACATCCTAGAAGGGTTACAAACTTCTAGCATCCCTTGCAGACGGTGTAAGAGACACCGATGAGCCAAAGGTTGCATTGCAGCAGGGATCCTGTCGATCCAGTCAATCCCTGAGGCCTGAACTTGGGGTGGGCAAGCAATCCGATCCATCACCTTTCCAGAACCTGATCTGCCCTTCTGCCAACGAGGTGATCTCTTCCCTTCAAGGCGGGCAGAAAGAGGTAAAAGCAAAACAGAAAATTCTGCACAAAACTAGATGTGCTCGTGTGGTCTTGAATGGACCAAATAAGGACTACCTATCTACTACCAACTGGCACGGTTTCAATCTTCAGCAAGCCTCAAATTCTGTACTGCATCCCATCTCAATCCAATCTGTGTAGTTATTTTCTTTTTTTTTTCTCTTCCCGGCCCCCGATGTCCGTCGGTTATTCTCTTCTGCATCTGTATCCGCAGCCACATTCATGCAATATGAAGTCTTAAGCTTCGCCCATCGCCAGTCTCCCGGCCGCTTGACTTCGGCTCTTACTCCCCCATATAATTTCTTTTTTTTTATTTTTTGCCCCCCCCTTATATCCTGAAACCACGGGACAGTGTGTGATATGGACTCTTACGTCCCACAATCGATATGGTGTCGGTGAGCGTACCAACTCTACCATGCACCGGTCCACCTGCCCCAGCCATCTCATTTTCGCGGTCGTTTAGGTACACCTTAACGGATGAAACCCCTCTTCTATGATACGAATCTAGATATTCCAACCTAGGTTCAAGTTCCCGATCTGAGTCCACCAATGGGATATGTCTAACAAGGGCCACGAAGCGGTATGGAAACTCCACGTACTAAGTTCGGCGTACGCGCCTACAGCCCTAGACCGTTGCGGTAGCTGTTGCTATTACCAGCATTACAACTCGCGGCTGCTGCTGAGATTTCTCGGGACTCGCTCTGTACGACGGCAGAAAACGCATGTATACCAAGCTTTTGCTTCCGGGACCAGCTCACTCGCTCACCGCTATATGATCTTGGAAATTTCGTGATGAAAGCGTTAAAGACACAACGAAAAGAAAGAAAAAAACGTACTTCGTGCTTTCTAGTCGGGGTCCTCTCTCCTGATCATCCCTGAACTCAGAAAGGATACAGTATCTCTCCGTCTTTCATCACCCCTTCGGAGACCCCTGGGAACGAACCGGATTTGGGCTCACCTGTCCCATAACCTAACGAAATTGGTCGTATAGGGAAGTAAGTCTCTTCCAGGAATTCATTCGGGCCCGATTGAACAGAAAACAGGTTATCCATCGACTATAACGGCTTTGGAAATCCGGATTGATTGATCTCCATGAAGTAACCTTACATTTCATGCAAGGCACATCCCTACCATTCATATACTTTAACATGTCATATACCTCTATCTCTATCCATTCTCTTTCGACCGCGGTCTATCCAGTATGTACAGTAATGGGCTTTCTAATTTCTACCCCGTAAATCGAATGACTCGGCATGAGCCCCCTCTCCAAAAAAAAAGTTCCACACAAAGAAGTCAAGCCCAAACAAGGCAAATAAAGAAAGGTAAAAAGAGAAAAGACAAAAGAGAAAAAAAGCCCTTATTGGAACGCATTCCTCACCTCCAACTGAATCCTCCCCCCCTCCACCCCCACCACACTCACACTCCTCAAATCCTCCACAATCCAATCCGCACCCGCCTCCTTCAACTGCTCTAACGAGTGGGTCGTCGTCAACGCAATGACCTTGAAGCCCGCCGCCTTACCCGCACGGATCCCCGACGGCGCATCCTCCATCACAACCAGGTCAGAGGTATGCTCAAGCTCCAACTGCTTCCGACCAAGCAGGTAGCAGCGCGGGTCGGGTTTCCCGAGTTCCACGTCCTCCGCGACAACAAGGTACTTGGGGTGCGTGAGCTTGAGCACGCCCAGCCAGCCGTCGATGAGGGCGCGGGTGCCGGAGGTGACGACGCCCCAGGGAGCGTTGGCCTCGTCGAGCGCGGAGAGGAAAGCGCGCGCACCGGGGATTTCGACGGCATCGGAACCGTATTCTTTGGGGATGAGGCCTTCGATGTGGCTTACATCTATCCCCGCCCATCCATGTATGTATGATTAGATACTGCGTTGGTTTTCACGAAAGAAGGGGGAGGGGGAGGGGGAGGGGGAGGGGGAAGTGGTACACTCCCAGTTGGCCTTGGAAGAGTCGTAGAGTTTCATCACGTCGATGCTTCGGCGGCCGTGTGAGGTGGCGAGGATGACCTTAGGGTCAACGCCTAGTTCTGCTCCGACCCTGGTATCCGATTGTTAGGATATATATGGATTTGTCTTCTTGGGTGGGGTAGTGACTCACTTGTGCCAGTGTTTGACGATCGCTTCGAAATATTAGTTAGTGATTATCAGTCAGTAAAGTGAAAAGGGTCGAAATCGGTTTTACCATCTGTAGAGTCTACGATCGTCCCATCGAAATCAGAAAGGAGACCATCGAACGAGAGGATCTGAGGAGGGGCAGAGAATGATCCAGACATAGTTGTAGCGGGGTTAGGTTGAAGGTGAAGTATATATCAAAGAGCGAAAGTCTCGAAAGAGTGAGAGATGAGTCAAACAAACCAAAAAAAAACGACTGGTGATAGCTTTCAATCTATATCAACGATAGAAACAAGAAAGGTCTAAGAGAAAAAAAGAAAGTAATGGGTTGAAGTCATCGTCGACGGTGATGGTGAAAGCGCAATTGACTCCATTCGGAGATCGGCCAAACCAGCGTTCCGGTTATCTTAGCGCCGCAAATCTTCAAAAAATTATTCCAGACCGAGTTTTTTGTTGTGGCCGACGGACTGGGATTCAGGACCTGTTCAGAGGAAAACAGCTACAGGTCAAATCAATTCAAAATGGTCAAGTTGGGTATGAGCACCTTTCTATATATCGGGTAATGTTTTGATTTTTTGCTAATTTTTTTTTTCCAGGCAAAAACTCCAAGCGGACGCCTGTCCGGCTCCGACACAAGATTGAAAAGGCTTCGGCGGCGAAGCAGCGCAAGATGAGGAAGCTTGCGAAGCAGGTATGACTTTCGTCCCCTATTTATGTCGACGAGAATTCAAATATATGACGGATGTGCTAATTCATGTAGAACCCCGAGTGGCGCTCCAAGATCAAGAAGGACCCCGGCATCCCCAACCTCTTCCCGCACAAGGATAGACTTCTTCACGAGATGGAGGAGAGGAAACGCTCGAAGATGGAGGAACAGGAACGCATCCGCGAGGATGCCCGTGCTCGACGCATTGCCCAGAAGCAAAAGTCCGGAGAAGCTGGCGACGCAACCGAGAATCAGATGGTGACTCTCAACGCCGACGACCTTTTGGACGAAGATATGGATGAGGATGGAGACTCGGCCAACCCCATGGCTGCTCTTCTTGCTTCTGCCCGCGCCCGCGCAGCCGAGTACGACGGCGAGCATGGGGATAGCGACGAAGATGATGCGATGGAGGAAGACAATGACGATGACAATGAGATGGACGATATGGATGAAGATGACGAAGAGGGCGGCGCTGCTCTCGACGATTCCGTCGTCCCCCAGCTTGTCTCACAGTCAACCAGCAAGGAGAGCTCGCGACGGGCTTTCGACAAGGTGTTCAAGAAGGTTGTCGAGGCAGCTGATGTGATCCTGTACGTGCTGGATGCGCGCGATCCCGAGGGCACACGATCAAAGGAAGTGGAGCGAGAGATCATGGCCGCAGACGGCGGCCAAAAACGGCTGATCCTCATCCTCAACAAGATCGATCTGGTGCCTCCGCCAGTGCTCAAGAACTGGCTCATCCATCTCCGCCGCTACTTCCCCACCCTGCCACTCAAGGCCGCCAACGGCGCCAGCAATGCCCACACCTTCGACCACAAGCAGCTCACCGTCAAGGGCACCTCCGAGACCCTCTTCCGCGCCCTCAAGACCTATGCGCAGAACAAGAACCTGAAGCGGTCCATCTCGGTCGGCGTGATCGGCTACCCCAACGTCGGCAAGTCCTCCGTCATCAACGCTCTCACGGCCCGTCTCAACAAGGGCTCCAGCAACGCCTGCCCGACGGGCGCCGAGGCCGGCGTCACCACCAGCCTCCGCGAAGTGAAGCTGGACAGCAAGCTTAAGCTGATTGATTCGCCCGGTATCGTGTTCCCCAACGCCGGTGAGAACGGCAGCAGCGCGGTCAAGAAGAGCCGCAAGAAGCAGGCGGACGACCACGCCCGCCTCATTCTCCTCAACGCTGTTCCACCCAAGCAAATCGAGGACCCCATCCCCGCCGTGTCCCTTCTCCTCAAGCGTCTATCGTCCTCACAAGAGCTCGTGACCAAGATGCTGCAGGTCTATAACATCCCCGTTCTCTTCCCCTCCGGCGCAGACCAGACCAACGACTTCCTAATTCAGGTCGCGCGCAAGCGTGGACGTCTGGGTAGAGGTGGCGTGCCCAACCTCGAGGCTGCCGCCATGACTGTAGTGAATGACTGGCGTGACGGCCGCATCCAGGGATGGGTCACTCCCCCCGTTCTGCAGGTTGTCACCCAGACCGAGGGAGCCCCAGCAACTGCGACGACCGAGTCGGGAGTGGATACAAGGCAGGTTGTCAGCGAGTGGGCGGCGGAGTTCAAGATTGAGGGACTATGGGGGAATGGAGAGGATGAGACGATGGCGGAGTAAATTTTTTTTTTTCTTTTACTTTTACACTTCGATGATTGCTTCCAGCTCTTCATGGGATACCAGAGGCGTTTCTAGGTTAATAAAAATAGATGATTGCATGCACTCTTATTATTCATTACTTGGACTATTAAATCGTATATCTCGTGGATTTAAATTATGTATTGCAACCTCGAGGATCCATAGCCAACCAGGATATGCTGAATCCAACATATATATATACCTTTTATTTCCCTGCACTCCAAGTACCACCCAGCCTACAATAAACAATCTATTAAATTAAATACCCCAGTCCTCTATCAAGTAATAAGTATATCTGCAAAGACAATTAAAAAAGAAAAAGAAAACGTCCAAAATTAATCAAATACCCAAGAACAAAAAAAAAAAAAAAATCATACGCGCTGCACCAACACCCGCCAATTAAATTAAATCGCGTCGCGTTTCCCGCTGACTTTCTACCACTGCAACCATCTTTCACCTCCCCTCCAACTCCAGCAAAACCCCTCGAACCCCTCCTTTTTGGAATCAAACCAATATCCTACAGAATTTAATCGAATTCTACATACCCCTTATCAACGAACAATCCGTGTGCCACACACGCCGTCCAGAGCGCACCGCCTCCACAAGCAGAAGATGCCCCGAAAATCCACCGGCAGCACCCCAGCCGATCCAGAAGAGAGATCACCAGCCTCTCGATCCTCGCCCTCTCAGTCCCAGACCCAGACACAGTCCCAGACCCAGAGCCAAGCACAGAATGTCCAAGCGACAGAGCAACAGCTCAAGGCGCGCGCCGAGGGGGGAGTATCTATCGAGGTGCGTGCGCTCCCTCTCTCCCTCCCTCCATCTCTAATACTGCAGAGATATAAAAAAAAAGATGGTGATGATACTAATCTATTGAATTTATTTCTGGCGTGGAAAACAGGACTACCTCCTCCCCCGCTCCATCACCCTCCGTCTAGCCAAATCCGTTTTACCTCCTAATACATCCATCCAGAAGGATGCGGTGCTGGCGTTACAGAAGGCCGCAACGGTGTTTGTCTCTTACCTTTCTTCGCAGTGAGTTGGCCCCCCTAAGTATTGATTTTTTTTTTCCCTATCCGGACTTACTTGATTTGTTCCGTGTTTTCTATGTATGTGTAAACTGGTGGGTATAAAAGCATTTTGGGTTAACGATAAGTGAACGATACAGTGCTAACGAAGCAACTCTGAAACGAACCGTTGCGCCGGCGGACGTCTTCAATGCGATTTCGGAGCTGGAGTTTGAGTCGTTCCGGTCGAGGCTGGAGAAGGAGCTGGATGCGTTTACGGAGTTGAAGGCGGGGAAGAGGAGGGCGAAGAAGGGGTCGGATGGTAATGGTGCGGATGGGGAGAAGGGGGTGGTTGGTGCTGGGGTGGAAGAGGAGGGAGATGAGGATGAGGAGAGTCGCGGGGTGAAGAGGGTGAAGAGGGGGGAGGAGGAGGAGGAGGAGGAGGAGGAGAAGAAGAAGATGGATATTGAGGGGGCGGCCGATGAGAAAGGGGATCAAGAGGAGGAGGAGGAGGGGGAGGAGGATGATGAGGAGACGCAGGACGAGAGGGAGGTTCATGGGGATGAGCATGAGACAGAGGAAGATGAGGAAGAGGAGGATGAGGAGGATGAGGAGGAGAGGGCGGATGAGGATGATATTGATCGGGTGGAGGATTTGGATCGGGATTCTCGGTCTCGACGGGGGATGGACCCTGATGCTGGGGATGATACGGAGAGTGATGATGAGGGTGGACCGGGAGGGCAGCTCCGGGGGGATTTGGGGATGGGATAAATTGCAGCGAGCTACGCGGGGGTGGGAATAAACGTAATAAAAAAGAATTATTGTATGAATATCATCATTAACCTCGATGCTTCACATGCACGTCCTTCGACCAATGTACATAATCGTTATTCGACTCAAGCCACGATCTGAAAAAGCTGTCCTCACAGTGAACGAACTGCACTGCGGGGAATGCAAAGGTACAACCGCCACCAACACCGTAGCGAAACGCCAGAAATTCCGTCCCACCCGATGTATAGAGAATACAAGTAAACGAGACATGCAGAAAGAAAAGAAAAAAAGATACAGGAGACTGCTATCGTAAGTGGTCGACGATCCGAACAGCTCCGACAGATCAAAAGGTGAGGCGAATGCACAAACGCCAACGCCACATGCCGTCTATCAGTGGTATCTCAAAGAAAGTAATATAAATAAAATAAAATAGCAAGAAGGATTATTGCGAGACAGACGCTTGTACAGTCATGTAGTCACTGGCTCAACAGTTGGCTCATGCCCTTGGGAACGGATTTGGGTGATATCGTCTCAGGCTGCCGCCACCGGTCACCAGCTGGCGTGGCTTCGCCCTTCGAGACCAGATGAGGGAACATCGGCCCATTATTGCGTGCAGCGCCGGGCGGAAGTGGGTGCATTGGCTTGGTCTCTTCCTTTTCCAGCTTGATGGATTTATCGCCATTTGGCATGACCTTTTGCGCCTTGGTGACTTTGCTGAAGGTAGTAATCCGGGCATTCTTGGGCTGCTCGTCTTTCTTGGTCCGTTTCCTGGGAGCACTCTTCTTCGGCGCTGCTTTCATGGGTGCGTTCTTCTTGGCGCCTTGGAGCACCTCCGTAATCTTCCGTCCTTTGCTGGCGGGATTGGGACAAACGACGCTGGGGACTGGTTTAATCGTTCCCTCTGACAACTCCTCGTCTTGGCTGGATGTCGGTGTGAGGAATCCGGTCTGAGTCTTTTGCTTCTTCCGGGGTGTCTGAATAACAATGGACACAGGCCCATGTTCTCTCTTCACCCTCTCGACCTCGGAGGAGTTGCACTCGTTGAATACCTCGTCCAAAGGATCATCCCAGCGTTTCAACCGGGCTAGCCGGGCAACGTCTTCGCAGTCTCCCTTGACCATCAAATCCCAGCAGTCTTCAAACTCCTTGCCTGAGGGAAGCTCATTATTGATCCACATGGTGACTCCATTCCGGCGACTACGAATCACCTGGCAAAGACTCTTAACTAGGCGACGCACGCCTGGAATCTTAAGGCTAGTTCCAACCACGATGAGTGCATCTGGGCGTGAGCGAATGTCGGCGTTCATAACGGACGCAATGGCCTCTTCGTCCGGATTGTGTTCGTTGTAGAGAACGATCCGCGGTCGCATTTTTCCAATGCCATGGCTGCGCTGGCCAGTTTCGATCCGAAACTGGTTATTCTTGGAGCACTCGGGGCATTCCGGAGCATCAGGACGGTCAAACATAGCGCGATCAAAGTCGCGCAGATGCCGGCACTTCTGGCATACCATCTTATCTAGGCTGCCGTGCAGCTGGATGGTGCGTGGCCAGGGCGCTTTGTTATTCAGTGGGATCTGTGTGGCCAATGGCGGCATTGAAGTTTCAATGCCATCGATATTTTGGGTATACAGTCGAGTCAGGCGATTCTCATGACCAAGACGGGCAAGCATGTGGTGAAATTCCGTGGGTGATGTCTTTGCGGCTTCTTCCGACAGCGACCGTACCATATCTTGGAAGGAAGCGGTTAGCGTTTCATCTTGGTAGACGGCGGCATCGAACAGAAGCTTGCCCGACGCCTTGAGGTTGTGCTTCTTTTGCAGTGACTTGAATAGGCCATCAGTAGAGCGAAAATCAGGAACTATCAAAGAGTCAATAGTTAGTATTTATCGCCGTACAGTGAAATCAGACTAGGGTTGGGGGTTGCATACTTCCTGCAGAAGTGGAGATGCCCGCTCCAGCGATAACAATGATTTTGCGGTGGCGACGGAGGGTCTTGACGAGCAAGTCAACCTGCGACTGCTGCTCAGATCGAGAAAGCGGAGCGTCAGGGGAGAGATCGAGATGATGCGTTCGGCGCTCTTTGGGGGGAGCAACACGGCGTCTCTTTCTGACGGGCGGCAAGTCGTCGTCTTGGCTGCGGGCGGCGCTAGACTCATCCGGGTCTCGGCATGGGGAGGGTAAGGAGAACCCGGGCGGCGCCAGAGGAGAAGACGGCGCTGAGCTCAGGCTGGAGCAATCTGTATCGTCGTCCATGTTGAAAGAGGCAAAGAAGTTGTCTGGAGTCGACGAGGAGGACGACGATGACGAGGAGGAAGAAGTAGTGGTGGTGGTCAGGGTGGGCATGGCTATGGTGCGAGGAGCCATGATGGCCCGGTCGGTGATGATGACGTGAAGAAAAAAGCGAAGAAAAGGGATTTCAGGGGAGCTTTGCACGGAGATTCGCGAAGAAAAGCTAGATATCACCCTGAAGAAGAATCATGGAGGAAGAAAATGAAATCTCGGACATCAATTGGAATGTAAAAATAGGGATTTTATCCAGGGAAAGGGGCATGGGGTTGTTGAGATTTTCTGTCCTTTTTTCTTCTTGGTCTTTTTGGGGGTGAGACGTTTCGGACAGACGGACAAAGTAGTTGAAGAGAGAAAGAATATGAGGGAGGAGAATGGAGGAAGAAGACCGGCCGTTTGGGTGGAGAGGGACAAAGCTCGCTCCCGTGACTGAGATGGGGACAGAGGAGAAAATAAGAAAAAATAAAATCAAAGATGATGAGGTCAGGGTGCGAACGAGAAAGGGACCAAAACACGCGAAGGTCGAGTCGTGGTCGAGAGTTTGACCGTTGTGCAGAAGAGTTAAGCCGGGACACTGGGAGTTGGATGGTTTTCGCTCGCTTCCGAGATGTTGTGTTTATTTTGACCCACGGGAGGCGACCAGGAGGGGGGGTGGTGATAGCAATCGTCGTAAGAATAAGAGTGAGACTACGATGGGGGAGCTGATGATGCCGAGACGCAACGTTGTCACTGATAATACTAAGGACCCATCCAAGAACCAGAAGAGATTTCAGACCAGCAACGGGAGGTATTTGGGAGGGAGAAGGAATGCCATGGTGGGGGATGACGATGCTTTTAAGGTAAGGTATGGACCCGAGGCTGCGAGATTTATTATTTATACGATGGATCTGAGCAACATGCCTGGTTCTGATAGCAGGAAATGGCTCTTGAAGTTCGCGCTCTCTCAGCTTGTTTCTTGCTGCTCCAAAGGCATAATAAGAATAATAATAAAAAAAAACAACGAATTCCCCTTGGCGGTCGCTAGGATGCATCCGGTTAGACTCCTAAATCTTCACTCCAAGTGTCCTCTCTGATTGGTCAATACCCGCCTGCCAACCGGCTGGACCTGCAGCTAAGAACCCAACACGGATTAGTGCCCTTTAGACTCGATTTCTCCATACTTCACTTCTCTCAGCCCAACTTAGCAGTTTTGAAGCCGCCAGAGTGACAAGAAACTGAACAGAGAAAATCTGTAAAAAATATTCACACCCTCAGCCTCTTTTCCCTGAGATACTCATAATCAGGCATTGTGTCCTCCACTATCTTAAGAAGCCCCTGGGCCACCTCTTTGCCAAATTCCTCCTGCCATTGCTGCGCTTCCCGCTCAATCGAAATAACCTGAGGCTCTTTGTCCTTGATTACCCCAGTCGATTCTCGTAACGTTTTCAAAAACCTGGTCGTATTATCATGATTTCTCATCTTTTTGGCAGGGTCCCAATGAAATTGCAGCGCTGCTGGGTCCAGTCCCACCATCTCACAATACTGGTTGAGCACCTCGGGCTGATGAATGATATCATGGGCATCTAAGAGGATCGGATGTACCGCCTCATTGTCGCACTCATACCAGTCGTATAGCATCCGGGTCTCTTCTAATCTAATCCCAGATCTGGTAAAGACGAGTAGCTCATGGGTATCTGGGTTCTGCCGGATGTCGGATTGTGCGCGGTAGTACGACGGGACAGACAGCGCTGGATGCCGGATGAGAAAAGTTGCTTGCCACTTTCTCAAATATTCATCGGGTATTATCGTCTCGTTCTGTCGGATAATACCTTGGTCTGCTGACTTCCCGGGAATTTGAAGCTGCCATGGCTTTTCTCCTCTCACACTAGCGTCGCCGTAGGTCTTTTTGCTGCAGAGATACGGGTCGATTAGCATATGGATGTGCTCCTTATTGAACAATATTTTTCCCTCGTTATGTGCTTTTTCCACGCAGGAATCAAGCTCGCCAAGAGCCGCCTGGAGCATATCTTTCGCTTTGAGCTTAGAGGCCTCGGAGCAATCAACCAACGGTTTCGTATGAATGCCCGCGCGGTATATGTGCAGGTAGGAGGCTAAAAAGTAGTAGCCAGTCAGGTCCGAGTGCTGGAGAACATTGGGCTGCTTATCCAGGCCGAGAACCCGGATGAAAAGATTCGACGCAGAACGAGGGTAGCTGATAAATAAGATCGGTCGATTACTTGTTGTCATCTTGGTTTGATCTTGCTTTGAGGGGCGTTGATGATAGATCTCTAGCCACTGCCGTCCATAGAATGCTTTGATGGGTGATGCGGGGATCGGTAGTAGATGAATTTAGCTTGTAGTTAAAGAGAATGCCAGGTCTATAAGGATATATGGCTGGGTAACATTGCAGATTGGGTACCTAGGTACCTTCCCTGCTTAGAAGGAGTGCGCAGATTTGTAACCATCATGCCAGGTACCTCACGTTCCTGCCAGAAAGCTCACCGCTGTTATAAAACCTGATAAAGCAAGGAATGAGGTAGGGGATATACGCTTGGCTTTTGACGTTTACAGTTTAAAGTATTTGGGCTGTAGAAACTTTGGAAGGAGTCCTTGGAAGCTCTTCGTTGATCTACATAGGTAGCAAAATATGTAGATCAACGAAGAGCTATACTTACGCCTTGTGCGCACCTTAAGGAATTGAGTATATAAAACAGGAACTTATAATAATTGCTTCGGAAATGCCGAGAATTGATTTTTTGAGAGATATCCATGATGTTTGGCTCAAGCATCCCTTGCAGGCCTATTGTTCCCTCACTGGTAATCGTGATGGACTACTTCTCTGCTGACACTTGAATAATGTAGCAAACCCATAGATGAATCAATTATACCCTGTGGGTATGTTGAATGCCGCGAAGAGAGTGATGCCCCAAGAAATTAGGTTATAAGAGGAAGAGGTAGCACGTTAGGTAGGAAGCTTGAAATGACCTCGCTCCCAAGTTGAAGTTCAACGTTGATTGTCCGGGGATGAAGAAAAGAACCTGATTGGCTACCGTCGTTGGCCCGGTTACTTCAATCACATGACCTCACATGATACGCTGACTCAGCATAGAGACGGGTGGGTCCGCCTGGCCTCTTTCGTCGCTTGTCGTCGCTATTTGTGATGAGAGCCGCTGGTGGAGATGGGCGGATATGAATTATCATCCTTTGCACCCAGGAAGAGTGAGTGCATGGGCGCCATGAGCACTGTGTTCTGTTCGAATTGAGTCTCTGGCCTCTATACCTCGATGTTCCTAGTCCCCATGCCCCTCTGTCGTGCCGATTCCGTTGATTTCTGCCACCACTGATCTATTTTCATTTGGTCGAATCAAGTATGGTACTCCGGTATCGCAACAGTATACCGCATTCTTGGGCCTAGACTTGACACAAATTAAACATATATCATTCTTATTATCTTCTTATCCCGCAGCATGCCGTTGATTATGGAGGACGGCATCAATGTGGACGATCTATTCGGCGAATCCGCCTCGCTGGAGCTGGGTTTGCCGACTACTACTACGACTAAAGGTCTAGCCCAGCGTCTGGATGAGATGAGGCTGCTTGGGTGTTGTCAGTACGTTGTACCATAAGCCCTCTGTTCCAGTGCGCAAGCTGACTCTAAAATCAGGAAGATTGCATGGTCAAGACTCGGATGCATCGCTTACATCTCGCAAGACTCTACGCGAGTCAATGTCCGCCATCTTCAGTGCCAGCCCTCGGATGGGAAATGGGCACTCAGCGACGAGACGGCGCTGCCTCAGGTTTCTGAGGCTCACAGTGGACGTACCTTAGTTCATCTTTGTTGGAACGAATCCGGGTCCGAACTCGCCGCGGTCGACTCGTCTGGTCGGATCTCCATCTATTCCACCCCAGTGGCCCTGAACGGTGTCAATGGGCTTCGTCAAGCTGCATTTGACACGGAGGATGATGCCTCGCAGATTGTTGGGATGGTGTGGTTAAACCAACAGCGTTCGGTGAATATCCCTGTCGCAAGCCTGCCCGTTGTCGCCTACTAACTGGATATAGGTGCATGCCTTCTACCAAGCGGCCAAGGTACAAGGCCGTTGGGCTTATTCACCATTTAGACGACGACCTATTGGCCCATTTCATCCTGCTAATAAAGCTGCCCTGCTCTGCGTCACGAGGTCGGGTATTATAAAACTTTTGTATCAGAATCCTGACGGCAGATGGGCTGAAATTACGGCGGAGTTGAAGAATACGGGTCATTCAGACCGTCTACTGACCCATGCGGCGCTGATCGCGACCCAAAGCGGTATATTAATTGCTACTCATTCCGTATGCCAGAAGATATCCCTCTACCGAGTGAACATTGTCTGGAATCCCGCCCAGTGGGATCCCCAACAGAAGCAAACACCACAACAGTTCCCAGTTCCGAGCTTCCGTTTCGTGCACTCTAAGGTTGAAGTCCCCTATAATATTCCAGCAACGAATCGCAATATCGCAGAGAACCCAGAAGATCAGCTCTCAATCACAAACTCCCTATATTGCCTTACCTCTTTGGAAATTATCCTCCCAGCATCCGACAACTCCGCAGGATCTGCACCCAATCCTTGGATTGTTGCCGTTTTCTCGATTCCTCCGTGTGCCATTTCTCATCCCTCACAACCGCAAGGGCCATCGAGTGTCATTGTTCGTTGGCAGCTAGACTCTGGCGCTTTAAATCTTCATCCTAAATTTGATGAAGTGGCTTCGAAGAAGAATAACGTCCAGGTCAAGGTACGAAATCCACTCAATTCTGCGAGGCAAGCCAGCTGATTCACAAATATAGCCCAAAACTATACTCCGCCGGTTAGACGATATTACCTCCGACCGGCATGTTATCTCCGTAGATCAGACGGAGTATGGAAATGTACTCGCTATATCCTACGACGATAGCTCTGTTACGTTTTACGACCCGAAAACTATGGCGGTCTTCAGTGGCGTAGATGATACCAATACTGTCACCAGCTTGGCTCAGGCAGGATTTCACTATCCTGTTGACTCTTCCGGTTTGTGCACTCCCAAGTTTACTGGGATTATTTGACTGTGCTGACTTTTACGCAGCTGGCTTATATATCAGCTTTTCCCCCAGTGCTTGCGTTGCCATATCTCAAGACGTTGAAGGACAAACACATTTAAGGGTTATGGAACACTCGTATGGCACAGAAGGTGAGCTATACGATGACAGTACGTTTCGATACTCAACCTGAATATTTTTCTTGACTAACCTTATTTCAGCGAAATCATCTGCTGCCCTTGCGGCTTTAACACTCGCGTTTTGCCGTGGGTGCGGTGGTGAAGTTAATACGGATGATATATTGCTGATTCTTATACGAAAATTGTCGGCAGGTTGGTTTTCCTATTTCTACTGTACGACTGGCTTCTATATTAACCTGTACTAGAGTCTCAATCGACGTTAATTGGTGAAGTATACCGGGCGCTGTCTATTAACTGCAATTTTACCGTGGAGCAGGATAAATTAATGAACCACCCCTACATTCCGCGAGCTCTCAGCATACAGGCTGCTCTAGGGTTTAAAGACCAGTATAAGGCACGAAACTTTGTATCTGCTGTCCCCTGGGCGATCCTTCAACTTCGCCAAGCTGCTATCCTATATCCTTTCTTCTTCCAGTACAACAAAGAGGCACAGAATGGGCCACACGACCCGGGTAAGGCATCCAGACCTCTCTTCTAGACTGCTTAATACTAACTATTGACCTGAAGATGTGATACGTATGGTTCTCGGGAACACCAAATGGGCCCTTGATTTTGCTCTTTATATTCTCAACGATCTTTTCGATCTGGCGGATGAGTTTGAGAACGTATCCTCCGACCAGGAGGCGTTTACCCAGAAATGTCAGTCTCCATCAGTCCATCAAGGTCAACGTCATTGAACATACTGACCAAGTATCCTCTTTCAGTGAAGGGCACAAACTCCCTTCCTCTTGTCATTCTCCTGTCTAGCATGTCCCGTGCTTTTCTACGTTTCATCTGCCGTGGCCTGCGAGGAATCCACGCCGGTTACGCCAATGCCCCTCTTACCGGCGACGCGCGCGTATACTACGCGGAGATCTGCCAGATCTTAGACGCCGCCCCGGTCCGCATTGACGTATACGAGAAATTCCTCGCCGGGGTGGACTCCGCCGTCCGCCACGCCTACCACGGCGCAGGATTCGGAGACAACGAGCGTCCCAGCCCCGAACGAGAACTTCTCATCAACGGCCGGATCCCACCGGTTCTGGTCACAGCCGTATCTACGATTCTCCGGCAGACCGTGCCCGGCTTGAAGCCCGAAGTCGATCGCATGGCGATCTACATGGGCGATTACAGTTGGCTTGGGTTCGGGACGGATACGCGCACCGAGCTCTATCGCAGATCCAGAGACGTGGATATCATCAAGAAGATCCCGATTCGGCCCACGGTTGGGCCTCGGGGAGGGATGGATGAGAACCAGGGTGGGAAGAACGGCGGCCATGGACATCTGCGACGACGGTGTGTTCGCTGCTGCGAGATCTCGGATGGTACGTACCCGCCGCGAACGGCTCTGGCTTTCCGCATGATTTATAAACTGGGTCATCTACGGTCGTGCATCTGCGGGGGGATGTGGACTCTGGAGTCGGGCTCGAGTCAGTAGGACCAGCCCTGGTGGTTGTGCTGAAGTACACGAGGGAGTACATAGGAGTCGTGGATAAATTTAGATATCTGGCTATGTATGGCCTGTGAAAGTGTTACATTGCGAGGTTTTTCACGCTTGTTGCCGTTCTAGTATATGTACTTATCAGAACGTAGCGTACGGATCGTTCAGGTTGTCATATCAGACCCTTGAAACAACCCATCCCACTCCTTCTGGCCATGCCCAAGTCCCCCGCAGCGGTCTATGAAACCAAGTCGTATATTAGGTCATGTCAAATAGAGGATTCATTTAAGAGAGACCTGCATCTTCTTTCTAAGATACATAATCCACATCTCATTTTTTTTAAATAAAAAAAAAACGGTCAACCCGTCATCTTTTCAACGACGTTCCCAGAACTCCATCCAGATCCAGACACGATTCCGTCTTTAATTTAAGCCTGTGTGAGAAAAAGAAATTAGCGCCTATTCTTGACCGTCCACAATTCTTCGGCCGTGCAAGCTAGCCCGGAGTTCGCGAGGCGGCGAATGATAGGATTATAGACTGGTGCATACCTTGACGGCGTACTTCCGCTGGGGGAAGTGGATCTGCTGCTTGCGCTGCCTCTCGGTCTTCAGGGTAGCCTCGTGCTTGGTGAGGCGGCGGCGGAGGTCACGGGTGAGCTTGGGGCGGAGGTCCAGAGGAATGTACTTCTTGTTCTTGTAGAAGAGGCGGAGCTGGGCGCGCTGGTTGGCGTTGATGACGGTGAGAACGCGGGCGATCGACTTGCGAACGTCGTGGCTGTTCAAATGATAACCAATCAGTATCTTCTTCTTGTTTTTTTTTTTTTTTTGGTTGATTTTGAGAGTGATTCGAGAGAGATCGTAGTGGTGGGGTTAGTAGTCGATGTACGATTGCGCTTGTCGAGTTGTTTTTTCTTCTTTTCCAACCTATTCCCTGATTGCTTCTTTTCGCTGATGGTTTTCCCTTCTCGTTTTTTGTTTTCCCTGTCCTTGTACATCGATTGTCGTAGGTTGTTTTGAAGTTTTCGCAATCCGACCAATACCACCTTCTTCGCTCTCGATCTTTCCTCTCTGGTGTTGAATAGGGATAGGGATATGGAAATTCAAACGCACATTCTCTGGGTCTTCGACGAGGCACCGCCGGTGATCTTCTGGACGCGGAGCTGGTTGAGCTCAGTCTTCAGCTCCTCCAGCTGCTTGGTGAGATCATCCTTGTTCTTTCCCCAGAGCTGGGCAGCCTTGACCTTGGACGACTGGATTCAAGCGAAAAGAAGATTATCAGTACTCGATCATTCATTCGAAAAGTATTTCCTGTTTAGAGAAGTAAAATTGATGATGGTAGGGCGCTACATACCATGGTGGGCGGCTTCGTGTCGAATCGTTAACGGGTTGTCGACGTTGAGGATTGAAGATGGACCGGGTCGCTTTCAATCAATCTGGGATTGTTCTGTGGGACTAGGGTTTTTTTTTTCTTCCTTTCGGGTGTGGATGCGGCGGTGCGGGTTAAGCGGGCACGTGATGTGGCTAGTGCAGGCTGGTGAACTAAACTGCTTTGGGCGGAGCTAAGCGGAGACGGAAAGTCGTTGGGATTTGGGGATGTTTCGGGGAGTTGGTACTACTTGTAGTTGGCAATCAACTTGAAGGCTCCGCTGGACGGATTGGTGATCACCACTTCATACTATATCCTCCGAACTTGCTCTTATATCACTTCCTATTTTGCTCTCTCCATGGCTACTTCTACTGGGACGGGCTGGGGCCAACTCCGGCAGCAGGCCCGGTCGTTGGAGAGTCAGGTACGCATACTCCTGGCAACGTCATCGAGCCACCTTTTCCAAGATGGACGAGTTCAACACGCACCAAGCTAACAGACTCACGCCATGTAGACTGAGAACCTCTTCCACACTTACTCGCAATATGCCTCGGTGACGAAGCTACCCCAAAAGCCATCCGAGGAAGAACTCCGAATTGAGTCGCAACTGAAAGACCTCCTCGAGAAGGTACATACCAACCCCTCCCTCCCCCGATGACACACATTATAGAAGCGTACCGGATCTAAATACTCATTTATGTTATTCTTCATTAGCGAGTATCCCTCATCTCCCAACTCGCCCGCCTCCTCGACTCCGAAGCCACCCTCACCTCCTCCGCCCTGAAACAGAACAACCTCGCCCGCCACCGTGAAGTTCTCCACGACCACCAACGCGAGCTCAAGCGCCTCGCAGCCGCCATCGCCGAGTCCCGCGATCGCGCCAACCTCCTCTCCAACGTCCGCTCCGATATTGATGCATACCGGGCCTCGAATCCCGCCGCCGCCGAGGCGGACTACATGCTCGAGGAGCGGGGTCGGATCGATCAAAGCCATAGTGTGATGGATGGGGTGCTCAGCCAGGCGTACTCGATCAACGAGAGTTTCGGGATCCAGCGGGAGACGATCTCGAGTATTAATCGTCGCATTGTGGGCGCTGCGAATCAAGTGCCCGGGTTGAACGCCTTGATGGGCAAGATTGGGAACAAGCGGAGACGGGATGCGCTGATTCTGGGGGCGTTTATTGGATTTTGTTTCTTGATGCTGCTTTTGTTTCGATGAAGGGTTGCGGTTTGTAGGCTCCTTTTCAACAGATTGATACTGGTCTGCTCGTTCAAGCTGTTTTCGGTATTGGGAGGCGTTGTTTTCTCTCTTTCTCTCTTTTGTTGCTTGTTACTTATCATACAGGGAGATTAATAACGGGTCTTTGGCGTTTGATGGGATTTGGGCTGCTTTGCTTGCTTGCATATCTTACACGCTCACTCCTGATATGTATATACATGAACTGACTGTTGTGTCTCTTTTCTTTTTTCTTTTTTCAATGCCTCATGACAACCCGGGGTTTCTGTACTTTATCACTCCCCGTTCCTTCCCACTCTTGTGCAGGTAAATCAGACTCCAAACTGACCTTCTTCTCCTGGATCAGCTTGCGGACCCCGTTGTTTAGAGCCTCTAACTCCTCGGGCTCTGCAGGCCCACTGCCCGCCCACCGGATACGGCAGTTCTCATCCAGGAGATACACATACCCAACCTTGCTGTTCATCATGCCGATAGCCTCCTTAAGACCATCCGTGAAACCACTGCGCACCAAAAAGTACCGCTTATGTTGCTGCTCGGGCAATTTGCCTCGCATCCGCCACATGAACATTCGAATCAGCCATGCCTTCATCGAGTTCTCCTCGACATTGATATCGATTTTCTGGACGAGATTACCCCCGCTCTGCATAGCCTCGTAGAGACCCGGATTCTGTTTCGGGCCTGTAAAAGTAGCGACCTGGGACTCCGCCCACACACTTGAGAAAAGATTCACGATAGACACCTTGCCGCGGAGGACGGAGGTCGTGTTCTGCGGTTCCTTGGGCGACGCCAGTGTAGCTCCGTGCAAGTTGGGGAAGTAAAGTGCCTTTTCGCGCTTGAAGAGTCGCAGATTGGACGAGAAGGTCTTGCCCTGGTGGTAGCGCATGTTGGACCATTCACGGAAGTATGGTTTGGAGACTTGTTTCGTCCTATGGTAGTTCAGAATCTGTTAGCGATATATGCTCTAGCCTCCCCCCAAAGCTGGGCATTCGTACAATTCCTGACGCCGCTCAAGATGCTTATCATAATTCACAAAATCATCCCTTTTTTGCTGCATTGACCGGGAATCAACGCCGGTGTTTTGGCCTTCCTGCGGAGGTATCGCGGAACCGATTGGACGGTCGAGGGGTGGAGGTACAAAGTCTTCATCGCCTGGTTCGGGGACCCGGAGTTTCGAGGAAGAGGAGGAGGGGTTTTGCTGGAATTGGATTTTGCTGGTTGCCCCCGCTGTTGGTTTTGTTGCGGTGTCGTTAGTGTTGTTGCTCTTGCTGGCGTATGAGCGAAGAGATGGTCTTGATCGAATCGTGCTAGTCGCATTGCGCAACTGACAGCTGAGACACGGATTGCCCTGTAGGAGAGAAGGCTCCAACAGGGACGAGAGAAGGACAGAGCGTTTCCACATCGTGACCCGGCGCGCACACACACACACACTCTCTCTCTCTCTCGTTTGATTTGGGAGGGAATCAGTACAGTAGTTTTATTAAGGTTAAAATGGGTTTAATTGACTCCCGCAGTCCCGTGACTTGGCGGCATTTTCGTGAATGAACGACACGTGCGTCTGCCTAAACCGTGTCACCAGAGTCGAGATTAACCCCTCGCTACTGACATATTACAACCACCAAAGGGACCAATTACCCCCTGCAGAATACGGGGACATTATCATCGGCCTCTAGGCACTCACCGTGGGAACACATCACTCATGGCGCGACCGCCTTTGGATGGAAGCCTGGCCACCTTGCAGAAATTACGGAGATGTCGCGGATGATGAGCGCGAAAGAGAGCTTTTTTAGGGAGCTAGAGCGGCTGGATGACTGGCCGGATGATTCAGAGGGGGAGTTTGATCGTGTGATTGCCTCTTCCAAGCACAGGGAAGAAAATGTTCGTGCTGGAGGCTCCTCCCATCTTGCTTCATCGTCACCTTTACCTCACTCTCCTCCGACCATGGAAAACCGATCCGATGTGCCAAGGGCTGAACCAGGCAAAGACGCATCTATAGGTCCTCGAGAGGAAGAAACAGATCAGCCAAAGACGATGGGTGAGAAATCGTCAGCGGCAGGTCCTGTTAACGGCGATGCAAAGGGTAAAAGAAGGCGGGCTTCCTCGAGTAAGATCGTCCCAGAGCAGCAGAAAATCTTCAGGGGACTGGTTTTCTGTAAGTGATACTTTGCATTATTAGAGGAAGACCGTTCTGATCGATCGAATACAGTTTTCTTCCCAAACAACGATGTGTCTCCTCTAAGACGTCTGCGCATTCAACGAGCGGAGGAATATGGTGCCCAGTGGGCACAGGCTTGGGGAAACAACGTCACCCATGTCATCGTGGATAAGGGTTTAACTTTCCAAGAAGTACTGAAACATATGTGCTTGGAGACCTTTCCAGTCCGTCAGCCCAATAATAATAAGACGTTATCGCTTAATATATCTCTTTTGTGCTGACTCTAAGAAGTCGACTAGCGCTATGGTTAATGAAAGCTATCCCTCTGAATGCATTAAATTTCGATCGGTATTGAGTACAGCTTATGCTCGCTTCCACGTCAATGGCGCCCCTGCTTCGTCTGAAAAGAAAGGGAAGGAGTCGTCCCCGGGTGGTGACTCTGCTCCAGCCTCTTTACCTCTGAAACTGGGACGGAGAGAGCAACGGCATCGTCAAACACCATCCCAGATTCTCGACAGCCAAGATGACTGTCCAGAACGGATTCTGGGTCCGCAAATTAGACAGCCGGAAGATGCGTCTGAAGTGTGCGCTAGTGAGCCTTTCCCTACTCGGGAGCGCGATATCCTGGACGATATGATTGATGCAGCCAAGGCCGTTAAAGATCTGGTAAGAATTTCTGGAACAAGAAACTTGTGTAGTAGGCTCTCATCGGACTTTTAGCCTCTGGGACTTCTGGACTCCCACGATGAAGACACTGCCGCCGACGAATCCGATAGCGAGACCTCTGAACCCTCAGACTCCGAGTTGACGCGACAGAAGAAACGAAAACTTGAGGATAAGGTGGTGGAATCCTGGCAACAAAAGTTTTTGTGTATGCAAAAACATGATTCAACATCCTACTCCGGCAATCCAAATGATAGAACAATTGAGGTTCTCCACCAAATGCTGGACTACTACACAAGAACATCCGACCACTGGCGCACGCTGGCGTATCGCAAGGCGATCAGCGCTCTTCGAAAGCAGCCGAAGAAGGTAATTACTCGAAGCCAGGCGCTTGCGATTACCGGTATAGGATCGCGTTTGGCAGATAAAATTGAGGAAATTGTCCTTACGAACCGGCTCCGTCGTTTGGAAAACACCAGCACCACTCCCGAAGATCGGCTCCTCCAAGAGTTCGTAGGTGTCTACGGTGCAGGCGTCTCTCATGCGTCTAGATGGGTCGCGCAAGGCTACAGGTCGCTTGAGGACCTCAGAACCAAGGCATCTCTGACCCAGTCACAGCGGATCGGGGTTGAACGCTACTATGACTTCTCGCAGCGGATCCCGCGACGCGAGGTTGAGGCGCACGGGGATGTCGTACGGCGCGCGGTCCAAAGGGTGAACCCGGGGATGCAGGTCATCATCGGAGGGTCCTACCGACGAGGGGCCTCAGATTCGGGTGATATCGACCTGATCATTACGAAACCCGACGCAGCCATCGAAGAGATCCGCACTATGATGGTCGATATCGTGGTGCCGTGTCTCTTTCGGCTGGGATTCCTCCAGGCCAGCTTAGCCAGCACATCGCGGGGAGATGGGTCGAAATGGCATGGCGCGTCCAAGCTGCCTGACAGTCAGCTCTGGCGCCGCATCGATCTGCTTTTTGTCCCGGGAGCAGAGATCGGCGCGGCGCTGATATATTTTACAGGAAATGACATTTTCAACCGCAGCATGCGACTCCTGGCGAGCAAGAAATCCATGCGATTGAATCAACGCGGGCTCTACGTGGATGTTCTTCGTGGACCGCAGCGAGTGAAATTGAACCCGGGTCGGCTGGTGGAGAGTCGGGATGAACGAAGAATTTTCGAGATCCTGGGGGTTCCCTGGCGACCTCCCGAACATCGGATCTGCTGACGTGCCTGATTTTTTTTTTTTTTCGTTTTGATCCGATTATTTTACTTTTTCCTGGTGGGAGCCACGTATGGCGAAAAGTCTTACGCGGGAGAGTGATAGATAATATTTTGGTTTGGGTTGAAAGGAGTCTCGGTGGGCTGAAGAGGGTTTGGCGGGGAATATTATTGCTCTTTGCTTTTTTTTTTTTTTTTTTAATTTATTTATTTTTGGATATTATCTGTTAGGAAGTTGAATTATATTTATTCTTATATAGATATTTGTTGTCAGACTGGAGTTGGATTCTTCAGAAACGATAGAAATAATGAAAGTAACTCTCATCATTATTATTATTATTATTAAGATGAGACCGTGGTTATGCCAGATAATGCACGCAGCTCCAGAGAAAAAGCGGTCACTGCGAGAGAGCTCTGGCAGTCGTACCTCATAGTTAGTTGTAGAGCAAAGTCTGTCGGGTCAGTCGCACAGGAAAACTTAGCGAGAGTAGCTCCATACCAAGTCCTCCTCGCGCTCTTCCTGATCCTCTTTTGTTGTCATTTTTGTCATCTCCGAGTCCTTCGCCTCGAGCTGCGTCCCAACACCGTCATCGCACCTCTCTTACCGACATCATCACCGCCTTTCGTGCGGTGAAGCGCATCGCCAACCCCAAGTCGTGAACGTGAGGCGGCGACTTCCAGACCGCCCATGCCACCCACCCAGTTTTGCCGCTCCTCACGATTCATCCATCTCTCTCCATCCCACTCTACACCCCCATCCCCATCCATTCGGCCCATAATTTAACTCGAGCTCGTTATCTACGTTCCTGGTTTTGTCGCTGTTCGCGGCCTCGCCTCGATCAGTGGTCGTCTCTTCGTGCCTGCTTTGCGCTGCCTACCGCCTCCACCGTCCCTTGTTTTCTTTTTTGTCCCCTGCTATTTTTTTTGCCATCAAACCTCATCCCCTCCGGTTTCTCCCCTGTGTGCGTCACGCCTGGCTCGCCCATTCCACCCTATCTGGTCGATCCTCGACGTATCGCTGTTCGAATCCTCGTCGCAGGATTCTGAGTTTGTGCATTTGTTTCTCAAACACCTACCCTCTCCGCCTTCTGTCCCACAATCTTACCTGCCCCGGGCCTTGGCTTTTTCTGCCACCTTTTTGCCTCGACCATGGGTCGTAAGCCAAACCAGCTCATCCTCGAGTTCTTTATTCGAGGACAGAAGCTCGAGGACGCCAGTAACCGCTATCAGCACACGTGCAAGGCGTGCGGCGAGAAATTCCCCAAAGGGCGCATTGATAGTCTGACCAACCATCTGGTCAAGAAATGCCAGGCCATCCCGTTGCGCGATCGTCAACGCGTCCTGTTGCGACTTCATGAGCTCCCAGATCTTGCTGATGGCGACCAGAACAAGGACCCGAACCATGCGGGACAAAACAAGGGCAAATCGGTCGATCTGCCTTTCACGACGCGACAGAATTTCGATGGGTTGAATGTGTTAGCTGAAGCCTCGAGGCAGGTTGGCGCGTCTGACCAGACGAAGCGGGCACCCGCTGCCGCTCCTGCTGGGTATACCCAGTCTGTTACTGTCGGAGGCAAGACCGTGGTTGTCGACCCTGCGCTCGAAGCCGAGGGATTCCAGGGTCACCCCACTCACCCGGAGCAGATGGACGAAGACGAGAAGCCGCCTGGTATGTGATCTGCTTTTTTCTTGCATTGCGCACTCTTTTGCTAATAAGAAATCCTTTGTATCCGACCTAGGGACGCCGCAATCCCCGAACGCGCTGATCCCCTCACTTCCAAATACTGGTCAATCTGACCCCATCGCGTCCGTATCGCCTCAGTTGGCAGAGGATTCGTTGACTCCCGACCCGACCGCCCATTCTCGGCAGTCGCAGCTGTCTATGATCGCCGCTTCTGCTAGTGAAATGGTACCGCATGGCCTCCCGCTGGATCATGATCCTAGCCCTGTCCTTTCTGACGGTTTACCCAAGATGGGTTCCACGTGGAACCAGCAGCTCTCGACCCAAGAACAACTGCTCTTCGACAGCCTCCAGGAGCATGATCCCACCCTTACCGCGGCGACCCAACGCGCAGCGTCCTTCCCCCGTCCCATCGCGATGAATCCCAATTCCCAGGCCAAGGGCTTTGTCAACGAGTTTGGCAATTCCACCAAACCGAGCAAGCCCAAGGTTCGTGGTCGTTTTTCCGCCGCCCGTCGCCGAGAAGTCCAAGAAGTACGAAAACGCGGTGCCTGTATTCGCTGTCGAATGCTCAAGAAGCCGGTATGTCGTTAATCCCATTTTTCCCTTGGCACAGGCTGATGCGCATCTCTTGCAGTGCTCGGGCGATAGTCCTTGTACTACCTGCGCTAGCGTTGAAAGCGCTAGATTGTGGAAACATCCGTGCATCCGCACGCGTATAGCGGAGGAATTTGAATTATACAATGCCAGTACGTTTGGACCGGGGGGCGGCATTCTTCGGTAGGCGGGTGGAATACTGATTTGTCTTAGATTTGCACGCGGCGCTCGCATATCACGATGTGAGCGGTATCCGAAACCAGGTCAAATTTGAACATTATGCCGGACGTCTTGAAGTTACACACTTTGAAGAGAGTGGGGTTTTTGTCATGTTCAGCGGACTGCAGGGACATAAGGCGCCGGCGTCAACACTTGACCCGCAGCTTCAAGCACTTGGTGATGATACACAGTTCCAAGGGCCTTTGCACGAACTTTATTTGCTTGACAGTGATGCCGATGACCTTCCCGGCAAGATTGAGGTGTATATCAGAAAGACCGCGCCGCTCTTCTACGAGCGTGAGACGTCAGATATCATGCGGCCTACTTTGATGCTAGCGTCAGAGCTTAGCCAACAGAAGAAGGTAAGTAAGGCCTGTTCACCAAAAATGCGCACCTCTAACCTGTTGTAGGATGCATTATTGGAGCGGGTGCTGGAGCTGTGGGTTGCTACACATATTCTGGTCGATTCCGAACTCCACTGGAAGACGTACTATAACCTGACGATGCCACCTCCTTCGATGCATGCCCTGGCGCAGCTCTCAGACGACGGACGGATCCCGATTGATGAGGTCACTAATGCAGAATCTTATGCGCTTCTATGCAGCCAGTTGCGCGCAGCCACGGAGAAGCGCGCGTCGCAGCTGAGCAAGTCAGTCATGAATGACCTCGAACGACGACTGCTCCAGCGACAGCAGAGCGGATGGTTTGAGACTTTCCTGGTCGCTCTCATCCTGTTGAATTGTGTTGAGCGGACGTGCTGGCTGTTCCGATCCTGGGATGATGAGAATTTCACACAGAGGGTGGGTTTTTCTTAGGGCTGGGGTTGACGTTAAGAATGAGATTGAGATTGAGATTGCTAATCTGGTACAGTGGCCGCTTGATAAACGCCCTCCGTACTATGCCAGCCAGGGAGATCGTTTCTCCGATATTCTACATATGCTCTTGAAGATGCGCAGCCTCCCACCCAAGGCGACGCCGCGGCCGGACACAGGTGTTTTGAAGGCAGTGGATGGAAGTGACGAAAATGCCACTCGGTGGTTCGATATGATCAAAGTCACACGTACGTTGCCCGATCTTTTATCAAGAGTATATATTGACTACGGTACAGCCCTCTTCCTCGAACAACGCCAGGCTACGGTGTTTGATCCCACAGACTCACGTTCTTTGGATCTTCGCTACGGGGCAAAATTGCTACCCCCTGCAAATGTGTATACGTAACGAATTGCAGGCCATCCACCTAATGATATGATGACAAGGAATTGATCTGGACGGGGACACTTGTGCTTTTCTGAGTTGCGAGGGTTATTGTAATTTAAGTTCTTTTTTAAAAACACGGGGTTTTCTTTTTAGAAATTTTCTAATCAGTGTATTCTTTTATGAGGGAGCCGGAGGTGAACCAGGAATGTATCTTACTTTATTGATAAAAATCTTTATTGTTACTTGGATATCTATACAACATTTCACCCAGCACATCAAGATCCATGATCATACAGCCACATACTCATAGTCATACTCATAGTCATACTCATAACAACTACAACAATACATTTGGCAAAGAAAAGAAAAGAAAAGAAAAGAAAATCACCCCAACAACCCACCCCCCGAATGCGAATGCGAACTAGCATTCAAATTCCCTCCCTCCTCCACCCTCTCCAACACAACCGCATAATAATTCCCCGGAACCGTTGGATCCTTGTACGGACCCGCGGAGACAATCGCCCTACATATATATATATATATATATATATTATCAGCCTCAGCCTCGCCATCAAAACCTCCCACTCCACTTCAAACAACTAGCTAGCTAGCTAGGCAGGCAACAGATAGAAATAAAACTAGGAAAGAAAAAAAAAAACATACCACCCCTTATACTTCGGCTGATTGAAAATATCCGTAAACGCCCGTAGAACCCTCAAGGGCAGATCTAGGAGAGAGGGCAGGTCGGGGCCCGGCGAGGAACTGGTGATGGGGAGACCGAGCTTGTTGACCGGGTGGTAGAGGGGTTCCGCGGTAGAGGAGGGGTTAGGGGATTCTTGGAAGATGAGGAGACGTTTTTGGGCCATTTTTTTTTCCCTCTTCCTTTTCCCTTCTCGCTCTTTTTTGGTTCTTTTCTTTTGGGGGGTGAGATTGATATTTTATTTTGGTGGTCGTCGTGGGGTTGAGGGGTAGGTAGGTAGGTTAAATAGGAGGATGAGACTGGGAGAGGGGTTGAAGAGAAAGAAAGAGAGAGAGAGAGGGCTGGAGGGATGAGATATGGATTGGATTAAAGTAAAGGAATAGGATGAATATTGTTCATTGAACAGATGTAGATTGTATGATATGATATGATATGATTGATGGTTCTGTGGATTCGCGTGGCGCGTCGACACGTGCTTAAGCGTTGGTGGGGGTGTCGATCTATCAATTTTACTGCAGCTATAAAGTAACCAGGTACAAGTAAACTGCAGGGGTTCGGATTTCAGAACCATTTCTCCTTAAGTAGTAATATATGCAGAAATAAAATTGACTAATGGGTATCATAATCAAACCTCCTCAACAGCCAAGCTCCAAAGGGGGAAAACAAAAAAAAAAGGATATAAGTACAAATAAGTAATAAATATATAATTAAGTATCCAACTCTCCATCCAGAACTCGTCGTGCAGCTTCTAATCGTCGTCGGAGAAGTCTGGCCTGCTTCATATCGCAATCAGGAGACGTCGTGATTGTCTGGAGATCCATGCAGACATCGCCCAGGCTCTTGAACAGATGCTCCAGCAGCCGCGTGTCATCTTCGTTGATCCCTAGGTTGCCGTTCTGCGTGGAGCTCGGATGTGGGCTTGATGCGGCGCGCACCGTCGAGACTAATGATGAGGCGAGGGAGGTCGGCGTCGCGGAGCCGGTAGCGGCCGAGTCGGGACGGTCTGAGACGGCCAGCGCGGAGAGGCGGCCGTGGCGTGAAGCGCGGGGGGTGCGGAGGGATGGCTCCGGGTCGGCCTCGGGGTTGCTACGTTGTGCTTCAACAGTTGATTCAGGGTAGTGGTGGTTATGGCGCATTTCTGTGATATTTAGTATACTCCTTTCACCTCATTATCCCCCTAGACTCACCAGTATTGAACTTCCGGTCCCAGTAAAGAACGCTCTCGAAATCATCATGGCTGCCCTCTCGGGCTGTCGCAAATGTGGCAATGGTTGAGATCGAGTTTGCGCTGTTGGATCGGGAATGACGCGCGGATCGTAGGTCCTGGATTGGACGGGTCGTCTCCACGGAGGTGTCGGAGCCGTTGCTCTCCCGCCGCAGTCGAGCTCGGGAGTAGTTGCCCAATGCGCTGTGGAGAATGAAGTGCTCATAGTCGAAGGCATCCTCGCGCTCTTCGTGCGGGGTCGCGTCGTTGTGGTGCGGCACAGCTGGGAACGCCTCCAAAGCCTCCTCCAAGTCGTCGTCGTCCAGCGGCTCCCGCAAGATTTCCTCCAGCGCCATCCGATCGATCTCTGATTTCGATGAGCCGTCCGTGTCGTACGCTCCCTCCTCTGCGTCTTCGTATAGGCTCTCCACGACCGAGTGTGTGTCGTTGTGGTCGGTGAGTTCGAAGGGCGGTAGAATGTCGCTGGTGTTCACCGTGGACAGAGAGTTGAGGGATGACTGCGAGTCTTCGTGGGCGAGAAGCGTCGTCCTCCGTGCTTGGTCGCTAGATGATCGCCCACCACTGCTATCTTGACTGCCTTGGGGCGATGCCGAAGACCGTCCGTAGCCATTTCCTACTCCAGGATGAAGTCGGCTGTGGCGCTCGCTTGGGTCCAACGGGTTGGCATACCAGTGGGTTGCAGCGGTCAACGGACTCGGGGTGCGCAGGCTTTGCAGACTTCGCCGGCGGAGGTTGTCCTCCTGCGCTTTCACCTTGAGACTCGATATTTTGATATGAAGCCCCTTCATCTGGTCTTGGAGATCGCGCACTTGGAGCTGCGACTGAGACCGGGACAAGGGGTCGTTCACGGGATAGGCCGAGTTGAAGTCATCCATGCTGCCCATCTTGTTGAGCTGTTGCCCATCCGAAACGTGGAAGCTTGATGGCGAGTCGGGGGAGGCCCACCCGTTCGGCGCAGCTGCGTACGAGTCTTGAGACGGTGGCTGCATCGAGGAGATCGATGACCGGTGGGTAAGATATGCCCTAGTCGGCGCATAGTGGAAGGATCGCTCATCGTTGTTGAAGTTAGACGCACTACTCGAGCCCATGGCGCTAACAGATCGGGATGCATCGGGCTCGACCTGAGGCAAGCTAGATGATGGTATGTTGGCTTCACTGTACACTCGCGAGTGTCGATTACTCGGTTGCTCCTGGGAGGTATAGGTCGGACGAGGCCGAAGCGTGGACGACTTGCGGTCCGCCCGAGAGATGGATTGATATAGGCCCCCGACAGGCTGCCCAAGACCAGATCCGGCAGACGGAGAAGGTGATGGTGACGCCCGTACTGTCGAGCGCGCTCGCGTCAGGTTCCCTTCCATAAGCTACAGAATTAAAAGTTTGTTAGCGCAAGCCAATCAACACCGGTTGGATGCAAAACCACATACGTTCAGTCGCTTCTTCGCATTCTCCAGAATCCTTTCCGCCTCACTGCTCAGGATTACCGATGACAGGTCTTCATCCGGACCGGCCTCCTCATTGGGCGACAGCGCGTTCGGGCTCGAGCGCGTGCCATTGGCTGTGACTGTTTGCACATCGTTCGCCTGGTGATTGCTCGACCGACGACCATCCTGGGAAGCCACGTAGCCCTCCTGGCGACCCTTCGCCCCATCCCAAGACGAATTCTCGCTTGCTACGCTGATTGTCGAATTCGACGAGCTGCTGTGCGCCCTCCCCTCTGCAACCTCGGCGCCTTCCACCTCACATATCGGATTCGGCGAGCCTGCCGCGCGACCCTGATGCGACGGCACCTGCGAGTTTCTCATGTACCCAAGCCGCGGGGGCGACGACGTGTCTTCCTCTCCAATGTCCGATAGGCGGCGGCTGGCCGCATCGTGCATCCACGTATGACGCGGGAAACCTCCTTTCTTCTGAGGCCTGGACGCTGCCTGTCTCGTTGAGTCGTGTGTGTACTCATTGCCGTACGCGCGATTCCCATAGAAGGATTGCAGATGCGAGAGGGAAGGTAAATTAAACGGGGGAGACGGGGTGGAATTTTCGCGTTCGTTGTCGTCAAAGGGGAGGATCATATCCGGGTTGGAGAGAGTCGGAGAGGGTGGAATGACTGGCGGAAGCTGGTGGTGATGCCGGATATCCTCCGTGGAATACATCTTGCCTGGACGCTGGGTGGTTGGTTGTTTATTTGGATCGGACACAGGCAAGGCACGCGGGAGGCACGAGGTGGGTATGGGATTGGGGGGGGGGGGTTATATTCCACGCAACAACAATCGGTTGCGCCCCCTTTTGTTTTCTTTCTTGTCGGGATTGTTTTCCTTCTTCCCTCACGAGCAGGCCATCTGCAGAGAATCCGTTCTGACTTTTCCGAGGCTATGGAGCTGCAGGGGATGAGGGGGATTATTGAGGTCGAACTGCAAGGCGAGACTGTCAGGCAAAGGAGGATCTACAGGGCACAGGAGGGAGCGAAGGTCGATCTGAGACAGTAATAATAGTAATGAAATAACCAGAATTAAAATAGCCGGTCAGAGATCGAGAATCAGATCGAATTGGCGATGGAGGGGGGGAGGGAGTGTCAAAAAAGAAAAGAAAAAATTGCAGAAGAACGAGGGACAGGGGCAGAAAGAACAAAATTACAGGATAGGGCAAATGATTACAAGTAAATAAGGCGAAAGATGAAGTGCAATGGGGCAACAAATCATAAACGCGTCTAATAAGAAGGAAATATTAAGAGAGACGAGAAGCTAAGAGCAATTCATTCTGATTTCGTTCCGATTTTCTTAGTAACTTCATTTCTCTCGCTGGTTTTTTCGCTGCCAGGCCCAAACCGGTAGGGATCTGAGAGGATTAAGCGATCCCAATCAACATCAAATCAGCCTGGTTGATTACCTGGGTAGGTATTTATTTCATGACCAGAGTCGAGAGATCTCGCCTCGTGGAAGCAAGCAAAAGAGGGAATGAAATGAATGACCCTGAAGCCGAGGATCAAACAACGGCAAAGTCCAGGGAAGAAAGAAGATCGTCATCAAAGATAAGTTCTGACTACTTCTGACTGGGTTCCAGTAGTTAAATTAGATGTGACAGTGGTAAATTGTAATAATTTCCTGCAGGTTAAGCTAGCCTTGTCTTGTGCCCTTCTCGCTGTTCCCCTGACTGTGGCTGCCATCTAGAACTCTCTCGGATCCTCAGTGAACCAGGAATCTTCAACCTTGATTTTCATCTCACTCTGCAGCTTTCGAAGCGGCGCTGCTGATGGAAATATAATATTATTCGACCTCAATTCCTCTGTCAAAACAATACCCTCCCGCTGATCCTCTTTCTCTCCCCCGTTTCGTAGATATCCCCGCTCGAAACCCTCTCTGACCCATGGCTCACCTAAAACTACCCAAAAAGGGGCAAAGCACAACAAAGCCCGAATACCTATAGTTAACTACTTGTGCCTACAGGTCCCCCACCAAGAGGCAACCCAGGGTTGGAGGAGGAAACTAGCATGTTTCATTGGTATTACTATGTAGAATGCAACGTATCTCCAAACTATTGAAGAGGTGCAGGACTCTCCCATGCCCACGAGCACCTTGTCGGCACCCATGTGGAGGCGTTGCTCCACTCTGTTCCTGTACAGAAGATCGTCAATTGAGCAGGGATCATTCGGATTAGCTGCCTATCTGTCTCGTGGGAGACGGGATGATTATCCACCATGGTCGGCTCAAAAATTGGGCACTTGGATGATAGATAGATCAGGCCATTTGATTTGGTGGGGTTGACGAGATTGGGTTTAATAGAAGAGGGCAGATATTTATCCCATGTCTCAATGGAGATGTGTGCTGACTGCTGTGGAGTTACCTGGGAGGTTGCATAGACTACCTAGTACTAAGATAACTAGGTGACTATATCTGATCTTGTCGCTATACACTATGCGTGAAACAGTCAATGCTAAAATCAAATGCTTTTCCGATTCATTGGTCGAACACTGTCCAGACCCTGTACACGTATATAATCTACCAAAGAGAAAATCGAACGCCCCCAGAGCACTAAAGAAAGAATTACACCGGTTCACTCATGCCTTGACACGTTTATCGGATCTTCTCCAAAAGCAACTTCGCTCCACTGGCAACCGGCCCAGCCTTCTTCGCGTCCTTCGCGGACTGAGAAGCGGCCTGCTCCAAGGCCTTCTTGCCCTTCTTCAATGCCTTCAGTAGCTCGCTCTTTTTCTCGAAATCCTCCGACTCCGTCAGAGCCACGATGACAAACACGTTGGACCCCGTGGCCCAGGACATGATCTCATCCTTGATCTGGCCATACAGGAGTCCGTGGAAGTTGAGCGGCGGCTCCCCCTTTTCCACCTTCTTCTCAGCGGCGTTGAACCGTCCGCCCTGGACAAGCGACTTCAGCGTTCGGCCGACAAACGGAGCATCCTTGGTATCGGACTTGGATTTGGCGGCTTCGGCAACGGCGACAAGGGCGGCGCTCTTGTCCCCGTCTCCGTCGAAGAGCACCTCCGAGATGAACTGGCATCCGAAACTCGTCTCAAGTAAGGTGTCTGCACAGGCAGCTATGAATTCAAGCAGCGTTGGGGAGGCAGCCTTGATCAGCTCCTGGCGTCGGGTTTCCGGGTCCTTCTTTGATGTTTCCTTGCGAATTTCGCGGACTTCCTTCAGGATCTCGTGATCGGCGTCCGGCAGCAGCCACTTCGCCTTGTCACCGGCAAACGGATACAGGATGGGGATACGGGCCGTCAAATCGGTCACCTGGTAAACAAGCTCCTCATTGCGTGCCTCCACTCCAGTGCTCTGGTTCAGGAGTTCCGGGAAGACAAGCTTCGCCGTGAGCTTCGTATCATCGATGACTTCGTATGCTGCCAAAAGGACCATATGGCCGTGAAGGTCGCCGGCCATCATCTTGATGGTATCTCTGTAGAACCGAGTAAGCTGTTTTCGGTCCTTGGCGTTGGAATATGCAAGGCTCAGGCACATCAGTCGCGCGCCTGATTTGGTGAATGCAAGGTTCTTCACCAAGTCTCCCTCCTCATCACCCTTCAGCAACTCGATGAACTCATTGGCTTCCGGGCTGCCGGGTTTCACATTAAGGAAGTACTGAAGCATGGCATCGTGCAGCAATGTAAAACCCGTCGTTTTCTTCTGAATCATTTGGTTGATGAGCTCCAGGAGAGAGTGCATGATTGGCGCTCTCTTCGCCGGATGCTCCTCGAGAATCCGAGCCAGATCCGCCGATGGTGTCTTCTCGTCCCTGAAAATGGCAAATTCGGGCCCATACCACTCCCGGAGAATATTTGCCCTCTGCTCCTTCGTCGCAACCGTCCGATAGATATCGTCGAGGATCCACGACGCTTCTGGGTGGCGGATCAGGCGCTTGACATGGCCGTAGAACTCTGGTATAATCACGTCCCGAATCTCTGAGTCGCCGTGAACAATCAATTTTCCGATCAGGAATTTAGCATATCGGCTCTGAGCCAATTCCTTGTAGCTGCCCTTTAATTCCTGTGCAATCTGCTTTCGCTGCTCGGCATTCGCGTACTTTAGGGCTGTTTGGACAACGCGGACCGAGTCGTGCTTGAAAACGAAATCCTTGACCCGACCCGAGATGATCTCGAACAGTTCCGCAATAAGCTTCTTTCGTTCCTCAAGGGGGACGTGCGATTTGCGGCGCAGGCGTTCCCACAACTTCTTAGATCGAGAGATCATATCGGCATTAGGTTTCGCGGCTTTGCGTTCTTGCAAAAGAGCTTTCTGCTTTGCGTGCGACTCACGCGAGGCGTTCACGTTCTTGTCTGCATAAAAATAAAGGAATTTAGCATTTTACCCAGGTAGAGAACGATCGAATAGATTGAATATCGTACTCTTTGCAGCCTCCGAAACCTCTGTGGATTTGCTAGACTTTGCGTCGGACTTGGACCCTTGCTCCTCATCCAACTCTTCGCTGTCCTCCTCTTCAACCTCGTCCACATCGCGATCATTCATCTCCACATCCTCGTCCAGATCATCTGAGCCGTCGATATCGGAGTCCAAAATATCTTCAATGTCGAAGTCATCATCCTCGGATTCCTCCTCCTCTTCGACCACCTTCTTAGTCTTCTTGCTCTTCGAGTCTTTTTTTTCTTTCTTGTCTTTCTTTCCCACCTTTACATCCTTCTTCGGAACACCCTTAGATGAAGACTTCTTCACATCTGAGGTCTTGCTCTTCTTGGCCGAAACGGAGCTCGTCTTCGTCTTGGTTCGTTTTCCATTGCGCTCGTCGCCGGTCTCGACCGGACGCTTGACCCCGACCATGATGGACCTATCAATTTGGTCTGAAAATGGAAATAACTGAGCTTCTAGTGATTGTTTGGTAGGGTCTGAAAAATGGCGCCCACCGACTTTTTGGTCCTGTTGCGAGATACCGCGGTCTTTTTTTTTTCATTTCTTTTTTTTTTCTGCCGATCCTCAAAGCGGTCAGAAGGACTGTTTGTTCAGTTTGCACTATCCTACCACTGATAAGATTTTTGGGTTCATTTCCTTAGATTCTCTGGGAGAAATCAGGCGACCCCCAAAAAAGTCAATTGTTTGATTCAAATGGAAATTCATTGAAGTAGTACATTGAATGCAAGGGAGCAAGAAAAAAAATTAGATATTAATATCCATCCCAGGGCTTCCCTAGCAACGCAGCTGTATAACGCGGCTTGACAAAGAAAAGCCCCATAAATGTTCAGGTACCACCAAATCAACTCCGCAAAACCCCAGCAAAAGGACAAACAAAAATCACCCCCCAAAAAAGGACGTTCCCAGTCATCAATTATTTAAGTAGTAGTAGCACAAATCTCAGCAATAATATCATGCCTCACGTATTTCCGAAATCTCAGGAGGAGGCGGCGATTTCATCACGCCGAGCTCGGACATCGCTCCGCTCTGCCCTCGTTTCTTACCAGGAATGTGAAAGGTGGATTTGGAACTCCCCTGATCCCCTGTCGTCAAGTCACCAAACCGGGAAAATAATCCCCTCTTCTTTGGTTTGACATCATCTTCGAGGCCGACGTCCTCGAAGCAATCTTCTTCCAACTTTTCCGGCCGTCCGTCGATCGGGCGTGATCCAGCGGGTGACGTCAGACGGGAAAATCGGGAATCTAGTGATGTTCTTGATGGCAGTCCGTCAGTGTAGCTTACGGGGGAGCGAGCGGATATGTCCTAGATAATTGTTAGTGGTCTTACATAGAAATTGGTGAGAGTTTGGGTGGCGAAACCCACAAAAGACCGGCGGTAGGAATCGAATGATTCTCGGGATATTGAAAAAGGTTCATTTTCATCGACGAGGTTCCGATGATTCGAGCATCTGTTCGAGCCTGGATATTTACGCCAAAAACTCTCCTTCTCCGGCGGGGACGGCTATTAATATAGAATTGTTTAGCCACTGTGAAAAAAAAATTCATGAAAAGTTAGGTGTAAAAAAGAAAATGCAAGTATATATATACCGGAAGATAGTCGCCATTCACATCGACCACTAGAATAAAGCGGCAAAGTTAGCGGGATGTTGGAGGGCGTATCGCGGGGTAGCCATCCTTACCACTCAACTTGTACTCAGGTGGTTCACTCTCGTGACTTTTCCTGAAGCTCAGGGGGTTCGAGCGAAGGCTCTCTGAGGATAGGCGACTGTCATCGATAGGAGGAGTCTCAAGTTCCCCGCTGTTGGGGTTGCCGGTTCTTCGGGCCAGGAAGTTGCGAAACGGAACCATGCTTGAATTGAAGGAAGGGAATGGGGAATATCTTCACCGAAAGTATTCCAGCATGGGAGGTTTGGGGAGACTTGCGAGGCTTATAGAAGGAGTGGGAGGGTAATTGATGAGATTTTAATTAATTCTTCTTTCAGATTTCAAGAACTCCCTTCAAAATCTCACATGATCGGCAGCATCGGGCGCCGGCACAACTTATGATGTGGGAGGCTAACCGTGGGCTTGGTTTATGACGATCTCCCTTGAACCACGAAGACCATTGGGCCGCGTGGCTGCAGTCTTTGTTTCCGTAACAAAGTGATGCATTATTGAACACGCATTCTTTTTTGAAACCTCGAGGGCACACCATATGTGATCGTGCTAATTGATCAATTTACCAAGATGCATATTTCCTCGGCGCCTTGCAGCGTCCTGTTTTTTTTTTTTTGTTTATTTATCAAGATCCGAGGAAACCTGTTTTGGCCCACTATACCCCAACTTTCCCCGTCAGCTCTGGCCAGCAGCGCAACAAACTTATGAGTGATTTATGAAAGGCTTACTTGATTTTTATTCAAGGTAAGGGATGTCCATTTTGAGTTAACCGCTTGACTTACATAACCAGGAGAACCTCGAGAATATGAGGAATAGTGACAAGTGTGTGATGCAGTTCAGATTATTGATCTTCACAAGTCTCATGAAACATGTCATTGGGTTGTGGATTCAGTAATGATAGGTTTGTACACATCGGTATATGCTTTTTATCCTCGAGATCCGAATGTTGTGCTCTATAGGCCAGCATCATATTTGTTCTGCTACATGCAGTATCAAGCAGATCGTGTCTCAACCTGAAGATAAGCACGTATTTCCTATTACTCTGAACTAAGATGTCATGTCACCATTTTGCAGTCTAATGGTATGTATTTTTGACTTGATACCATACTAGGTACTGTATGAATGATTCTACTGTGATATCAGAATATAGAGAAGATACCCCTGTGAGTCATTACACAGTTCAGAGGCATCATTCCGGGGCGATGAGCTCATGTCTACACACCGTATGAACAAGGACGAGCACTACCTATATAAACTCCCATCGTGTCGATGCTGGACTATGATCCTCCATCCCTTCCACATCTACCTACTTTCTATCAACTTTGAACATTGCCTTCCACATTTTGAAATATCTACAAGCCTTTTATCAACTAACTACCAAGTACCTTTACATTCTCGTCTCTTCGCGTGTTTTTACTGTGATATCTTACATTTTCTTGCCATCATCATCACCATCACCATCACCATCAACATGCATTTCCTTTGGAGAGTTGTTTTTGCAGCTCTTGTTACATTCTCTGTTCTTGCGGGAGTCGCTGCCGTTCCAGCAAGCGATTCCATGGACCTGGCTCTTGGTGCGAGCAAAAATAATTGCACAAACCCCACGCACTGTGATTTAGGTGACATTTGCGTGAGTGGAAAATGTGACCATGGGTGCAACAGTGACAGCGACTGTGCCCCAGCACAGTCCTGCAAGAACGGACAGTGTTTGGTAGGATCAAAGTCTCAGTGCCTTAGCTACCGTAAGTCGTGCAAGAAAGACGACGAATGCTGCTCTGGCAGGTGCCAGAGAAAATGGCTCATCTTCAGGAAAAGGTGCAAGCATACACCGCCTCCAGAACGGTCAAAGAGACCTAAGGATGACGACAAGAAGCCTCCGAAGGATGATGACAAGAAAGAAGATGAGAAGGATGATGGCTGCGACTGCTGACTTCAGTCCTAACAGTGTAGTTCAACTTTATGCTTTTTACAATTGCTAATGTTCGGGAGATTTGGTAATGAGACCTGATGAGGAGACAATCGCGGTTAACACTACCTAGGTAGTTCAACTGAAATTTATGGATTCTCGAGTTGCAACTTCAATATATATCCTCCAAGGTAGACCTCGGTAGAAAACAGTAACCAGTAAAATCGGAATTCTTGTCCGAGATGACTTGGTATGGGGAAGTGGAAAAAAGCGGTAGCCATCATGGTTAGTTTGGGCCTACCCCATAAATGAACCACGTTGGTGGTGTTTAATAAATGGTTAGTAGTATATTTATCCACACCTGGAGTCTCGGATGTGTACAAAAGTCAATAAAAACAAGCGAAATACTATACTGCTCTGGGTTATTTTTGTTGAAAGAAAACTATTATTTTATCTGTTATGGATAGTCTAGTGGGAGGTTAGCCGCTAAGTCAGTGACTTTGCTTCGGTCTTGGCCAGCGGGACTGGTGCCCGGTACGAATCCTGGGGTTGTCGTTGTACTCGTGCGAGTAATCCACGATCGCTACACGGCATTAAGCAATGGAAGTGACCCTTGAGGGAAGCAATTCTGCAGAGACATTTCCACCCTGGGGTGGCGTCATCGGATCACACCGTCTCGTTACAGGGGATTTGACTGTTGGTTGGACGACTACTTTTTTTTTTTGTTGCTTTCGTCTTCTTTGTTGGTGCCCTTTGCCCTTCGGCACACTCTCTCTGTTCACACCACCGTGGTGCCTAGCGGAAACATCCCAATAATGACCTCCAGCATTCCCTAGAATTACCGATGGCATCTCATTGTGTACTACATGCGGATGGTCGTACTGCCTTGGCAGCAGTATTCTACCTTCAACAGCAAACACCTGTTCCTTACCTTAAATCTGAAAAAAAACACCTACCTCTATGATTCTAGAAGGTGAAGAAGGCCTATCGTTCTGAATATGGAAACTGTACAAATAGGTACCTGCCAGCCAGTCAGTCCACGCTGTGGCTTCCAAACGAAGGGCCTCGCTCCTTCCCGCAGTCAAAGACGCGAATGCCAGCCAGCATCGATGAATCGAGCCGCCTTCTCTAGGCCTTGTGCCTTCTCCCCATCTATAATTATATTCAAGTCAAGGCGGGAATAGCAGCTTTACAATTCCTCTGTTGTATCTCGCAAGGCAAATGAGAGCACCCGCACTTCTTATTGACTTCATTCCTATACCTTATAAATCGCCCAGTGTTTCGTGGACCGTCAGTTATATCTTTTATCACAGGGTGTTCCAGCCAGTGACCATGCGGTTTTGGATTGGTTGGTCGCTGTGGCAAAAGCTGAGTTTTGTAAGTCAAGTTAGTGACCAGCCAGGAGTTCATTTTCACTAATGGCCACCCAAAAGGCTCTTGGAATCCTCCTAGTATGACAGCCCTACTGGCCACCATAAGACATTGCTAACAAAGGAAGGGAATCGTGCTTGTATACTCGTTCTGTATTCTCGCGTACAATAGGCGAAGGATTAAGAGGTATGCCGCCGAAGAAGCAGCCCGGCAAGCGGAACGGGCAGCCGAGACGCATCCAATCTCGACTGAAGTGAACGAGATACCATTTGGAGCAAAAGCCTTAGAGAAAGGGATTGAAGTGGAGGGAATATGGAATCCAAAACGGGTCTCTCTTTCAAAGCAGCGGAGCCGGACGGAGCGTTTTGGGGCAGCGTTAAGTCGAAAGCTTACTGGAGCTAGTATTCAAAAACCTGTACAGACACATCTACCAGTATCCTATACCGACATACATGACGAGAAGGATGTTTCAGACATTACACATATTACTTCCGTTGACTCCGCGGAGCTGGAAAGCATTCACATCGATACTTTCCGTGTGAGCAGAACAGCGTCCAAGCTCGACAGTTGCCAAGATGAACCGGCAGATGCGGCGGAGCAGGAGAGGCATCGATCTCGGATGTGGTTTGCCTCTCGAAGCTCATGGATTACCAAACCTTTTGAGGGCCACAAAAGAATATCGGCATATGACAGAAAGGGGCCAGGTATGACTCGTCTTGAGCATTGCTTGACGTTTAGTAACTCTGGATACATGGCCATTACTCACGCTTTTTTAGGGCATATTCGAACATCATCCGAAGACTTCAGGCGCAGAATAAGCAGGCTTTTTGACGAAAGCATTCAATCACGCCCACTGGAGAGTTTCCAGCTGAAGGCAATCTGTCAAGAACCAATCGAAAGCTCCGACAAAGAATCAATGAGGACATCAAATGGACCAAAAATTGCGTTGTGATGATGAGGAAGCAAAAGGACTCCGACACTTCTATGAAAACTGCCAGGTATCGGGTTTGAGCTCGGCGCGATGATGTGTATATTTTCTTGGATATTGTTACCCTTGATTTGCCTTGAAACAGAATTTCCGGGTGCTGATGCGCAGCTGGGTGTAATCCTTTCTTAAATAATATCCTTGACAGCAGAAGATGATAAAAAAGACAAAATTAAAAAGAATGTGCGAGAAATAGCGAGGATTCAACAATGGAGTGTTGTTTTGTTTCTTGGCCTGGAATAACAATGCCTGTACGGAGTAGTTAAGGCAGCAGTTTGATTGCCTGATTTTCACGTGACCTCGCGATCCTTTGACGCGTCTTCACTCTCAACATCGAAGAGTCGAGTCGAACCCGGACGCTTTTGCCACAACAGCAGCCCGGGTTTTCGCTTTCTAATCTCCATCATAATAATTTCAAAATAGCTGCAAAAAGGGCCAGGGACTTTCCAAAGTATCGAGCCCGCGTTGCCCAAATAATATCCAATCAAAAGGACAACGCGTGCTACCGCGTTGAGTTTAACGGTTGCATTGAACTTGCAAATTACCAATAAGGGACTTTTGTGCGATTTTGTGCATTTCTAGCCCCCAAAAGTTGAAAAATATGACAGCCGATATGGAAACACAGAATGAATACGACGAGAGTGGACTACCTGGCCCAGGAGCACCCACTCCACTGTCAGCTTTGGAGGTGAGAAACATCCCCAAGGGACCGGGATCCTGCAGAATGACTAGTTATCGCCTTAAGACTTGCATAGAAAGAAAAGCTAATGGAGTTTTAATAGGGGGTTGCGGGCTTGACAGGTAGAGATATCAAATTGTTTGTGGATGCCGGGTATCATACTGTTGAGTCGATTGCGTATACGTATGTTATCCATCTAACATCCCGAGCATCTGTTATAGATGTTATATTGCTGGAGAACTAGATTGTTGTTTTCTTGTATGCTAATGTCCGAGGAAATTTAGACCGAAGCGTTTGCTCGAACAGATCAAGGGTATCTCGGAACAGAAGGCTACAAAAGTTCTCGTTGAGGGTGAGTAAATGATTTCGTATGAGTTTCTTTGGGGTCAATGACTTGTCTAACAGAACTTGTTTGATAGCTGCAAAGTTGGTCCCTATGGGGTTCACGACAGCCACTGAGATGCATGCTCGACGGAGTGAATTGATATCGATTACCACAGGGTCCAAGCAGCTAGATACCCTTCTCGGCGGCGGAATCGAGACGGGGTCTATCACAGAAATATTTGGAGAATTCAGAACAGGAAAAAGTCAGATTTGCCACACGCTCGCGGTTACGTGCCAACTACCATTCGATATGGGTGGAGGTGAAGGAAAGTGCCTATACATCGACACCGAGGGGACTTTCCGGCCGGTACGTCTGCTGGCAGTGGCCCAGCGATACGGACTTGTTGGCGAGGAGGTTTTGGATAATGTAGCCTATGCTCGAGCTTATAATTCGGATCATCAGCTTCAGCTCCTGAACCAAGCCTCTCAGATGATGTGCGAAACACGATTCTCGCTGCTTGTCGTTGACTCTGCCACATCCCTTTACCGAACGGATTTCAACGGCCGTGGTGAACTGTCAACTCGACAGACTCATTTAGCGAAGTTCATGCGGACTCTGCAGCGACTGGCGGATGAGTTTGGCATTGCGGTTGTCATCACGAACCAGGTTGTTGCTCAGGTCGATGGCGGCGCAAGCATGTTTAACCCCGATCCCAAGAAACCAATCGGTGGAAACATCATTGCACATGCCAGTACGACTAGACTGAGCTTGAAAAAGGGGAGAGGAGAGACTCGTATTTGCAAGATTTACGATAGCCCGTGTCTTCCCGAAAGTGACTGTCTCTTTGCTATTAACGAGGATGGCATTGGGGATCCAAGCCCTAAGGACCTGGAGAATGACTAGACCCGGAACCTGGTTGCTGTGATATTTGATTATGATGACGATGCACTGATAAAGAACTTTGTGTGTTTGAAATTGATGTTTGCTGCGTACATATAATGTTCCATAGCTATTGCATAATTTAATTTAGAAGCGCGTTTAGACAGAGTAATAGCCAGTAATAGCCAGTAAAAGAGAGGACTTGCATGAGAAAACAAAATACTGAGAAGGCGAGGCGGTGGATAAATGCGTGTTGCTCTGGGCGGCGCCAAGACCATGTTTTTTCTGAGTTGCGGAAGAGCTTCAGTTCACCTTCTTCTGCCCTTCAAATCTCCGTCCGGTTGCCAGAATCTCGTCTTCTCTGCGACAACCGACCATGGACACCTGAAGTGACTCTACTCTAGATTGCGGAAGGTCGTCTGTTGCCATTCGACATGGCCAAAATTTACAAAGATACCCAGGTTGACCTGCGGCCTTACTCGCCGAGCACCGCCGTCAACATCCCGATTCCAACGCAAACAAGCACCCCAAACCGTGCCCGATTCTCGATTTCCACCCTCAGCGGTCAGGACGAGCCACCCGCGAAAGATGAGGAGGAGTTTACCAGACGGTATCTAGCGACCCAGGGGTCCATCTATTTCCGCAAACGCAATGTGTATCCCCGCGCGTTTCTATGGAGGGTTGTCAACGACAGCAGGGTTTTGGAAATACAGTGCGTGGACTTGACGAAGAACGGGGTTGAGACTCATGAATACAATGTTACTTTGCGCTTGGATTTTCAGGAGGAGATTCTTCCCTCAGGGGTTGATCTGTGCGACCTGGAGGATCACGATGTGTTGAATGTATTCGTGCTCACGGCGTCGAGCGAGCTGCACACCTTGGCGCTGCGCCCGGAGTTTTTCAGAAGGGCAGCATCAATTGATGAGAACGTTTCGGACTGGTGCAAGTCGTGTATTCCCGCGCCATTGTCATTCTCTCGCCCCCACAGGTTACACGCAAGCAGTCCGTTGGAGCTGTTCATTTCCCTTGACAGTGGCGCCCTTTTGCGGCTTACAAGGAGGGCCGCTGACGATGGTAATACCCTCTTCCTCCCTTCTTTAATCTCCGCTTGTTTGGCTGCTCGATGCGCCTGTTCATTGCTAACTTGAGCTGTCATCGAAGGTTCGCTCTGGTCCCCTCTTACCTTTGACGAGAGAACCTGGGGTTCATCATTTCGCGGGTTGGTTCGGTGGCATGCACAGCCTTCTATCAAATACGCAGGACACAATCTCGACCCGAACGTAGCCAACGCAATTGCGACCACATCGGATCAAACATATGTTTTCGCCGTCTGCTTGAACCATACGCTGAAGATTTGGAACCTCGCCACGAATAAGTTGGTAGCTACAAAGGATTTACTTGGCCGCGAAATACAGCAACCTGATTCCCTTTCATATGCGTTAAACCCAGCTGAATCGTCCTTTATTCGCGTTTTTAACGTCGAGAGAGCTCTCGACGGGGGATATCGTTACTATGTTGTAACATACTCCCCCTTTGAGGACGGATGCTTCAAGTTCTGGGCTGTCAAGGGAGGCTTGACATCACCTCTAGTCATCGAAGATCTTTTCCCCGACGATACTCTGCGACCGTTGGATCCCGACTCAAGGGGAAGTATGTTTTGGAGTATTGCAGATTTCCAGATCAAGCCGGTGGAGGAAGGGAAGCGCATGGAGCTATGGGTCTTATGGAGAAACAGTGGGCTCTACCAGATTTACACTCTACACTTCAACTTCGAATCCCTGGCGTCGGATTGGGCGAACAACTGGAGCTCTGCGGTTTCGGATACTCGCAGACAGGAACAACCCCCTCGAATGACTTCATCTGATGTCGTGGGCCCAACAGAGAGATGGCTGAAGTTCCTGCTGCAGCCCAACAGGTTCTTGCCCGAAGTCCTAGAGACTGCGCTGGCAATCTACCAGGAGGCTCTTAAGCCGCTATCCTCATCGGGTCTACCGAAGAAAAGCGCTTCTCTTTCTGAACGACTTTGCTCCACGATCGCGGAAACCGTGTCCCTTAGAAAGTTTGGAGACGATGAGATGGATTTCGCCCGCTATGGAGCGGATACGGATTCAAAATGGCGCCAATTTTGGCAGATTGTGGAGGATATCAATAACAGAAGATTTGAGCCTGTTACGCTTGCGTACGATTCATACTACGAAACTCCGTGGATGTTGCTCTCGGACAGCTGTGCAGTAATCCGGGAATGCAGTCCCACAGAATTACTCTTGCATAATTCGGGCCTTGAGCTTCAAGCTGACGGACCCAAGATCGTTGATCGCTGGAGACATCGAAATCTCCAGTCAGAGATCGGCGATTTGTTTGAGCAAGCGTCCCACCTGATGACCGTTGCCTCGGGATTCAGGAAAAGTTTCTCAGCGGATCTCGAGGCAGCCTGCCAAGGAGCCATTGAGGTAGAGATCTTTGCGGAACCATCTTCATCGGTTCCGGACAGGATGGATGCTTTTCGCTATCGGTGCGATTTCGGTGAGCAGATCTCCAACAAGGTTTACGACGACCTGATCACTGCTATGAATGAAAACTTGAATATCTATAATCTGGCGAGCGAAGTCTTCTACATGATTCTCGATACAATCCCCCTCGGGTTTCCTGGAAAAGACTCCGACCTTCTCCACACTCATTTTGGAGTGAAGGTTACCGTTAACGGCGTTCAGGAGACGATTCTATTTACACGCCAGCTTCTCGTGGATTTATTGATACTTGTTGTTTTTATAGATGGGGAAGTGCAGCAAGAGGCGGACTCGACTTTCGACGCTGGTGAACTCTTCGTTTCCCTGATTAATTTGCTGCGGGAATATGAAATGATGGCGTGGCTCAGCTCAAAGAGTCGCAAGTCCTGTGAGAAACCCTCAAGGGCCAATGAGGATTCTCCGTCAACCTCCTTCTCTTTGAAGGACTCTTTGAATGGTAAAAAAGAGAGAGTTGCGACTATCCTGGAGGATTTATTTGCTACAGACATCAAACCTCGCCAATCGATCGGCATGCCACAAAGTTATACCCTCACGCTTGGTATTCGAGATCTGCTCTCTTGGGTGACTCGACAAGGAGAAGTCGCCTATCCGAATGCCCTGGTCTATATCCAATGCGACCTGATTGCGAAGAACAACATCGACCTTGCTTGGGATTTCCTCCGTTTCCAACCGTGTACGTCTTGGGCGACTTACGTCAAGGGTCGTCTCTACGTTTCTTTGGCCGAATTTGACACCGCAGCTCTGTATTTCCGGAAAGCTGCATATCTTCTCTGTAAATTTACCCCTTATTTGCTAAAATGGCTTATCACTAATTGTTTTAATCTTACTAGCATGCGGAAAACCCCTGGGTAATTTGCACGAGATGTCTTCTACGCTTCTCGACATCGTCTCAGTGGATTGTTTCCACAACGGACTCCCGAAATATTTCCAACATGTCCTGTCCATCTTCGAACAAGTGCGCGCATTCTCCCACGTTTCAGAATTCGCTAGCCTAGCATTGCAAGCGCTTGCAAGCGAGCACGGAAATGAGCAGGACCTCGAATCTTCTAGACTGCGGACAGACCTCCTCTCACGCCTGTTCTATGCCTCCCTGCAGAACTGCCAATTCGACCAGGCATACTCTGCACTGTCCCGGTACAAGGATCTTGCGCTGCAAAAGTCCGCCCTCGGCTCCCTCGTCACAAGCATCCTAGTTGCTTCGGGCCCTGGCTCCGCCGGGCTTCAACAGATCCTCCACTTTCCAACATCCCTCGTCCCCAACGTCGCCTCTTACGTGGATGACATCCTTGTTTCTCTCGCACGGAAACAAACATCCTTCACCTCTCTCCTTGATAACCACAGCAGATGGGCCGACAGCACAGTGGACTATCAGAGAATCCTACAAGCCTACCGTATCAAACGCGGCGATTACCGCGGCGCCGCAGAAGTGGTATACCGGAACGTCGAGCGTCTCCGACAAGCCCGGGACAATTCAGCCCACCTGGTCCTAAGTAAAGCCCGAGCAGGCGATCCCGTGTCCGAAGAAGACGACCCTGAGAGCAACGAACTCCGACACGAGCTCCTCTCCCTGATCAACCTCCTCGCCTGCGTCGACAAGAGCGAAGCCTACATCCTCGTCGACAAAGAAGAACCCACAACAACCACAAACGCCCACCAGTTGCGAACCCCAAAATCGGAAGAAGACGACGGAAACGTCTTCATGGACGAGGCCGCCGAGACCAACCCGCGTGGTCTCCTAGGCTCAAGCACAGGCTCGCTCCGCTCGCCGTCTGGCGCCCGCAAACCTTCCATTTCCGCCCCTACTGGACCCCGACGACGAGTCATCGTCACGCTTGATCATCTGCGGCGCGAATACCAGTCTGAGTTGGATCGAGTTAGTAGGATTGAACGGGGTGATTGGGAGTTTGGCATTCTAGACGCCGATGAGCCTGATAATGACGATACGATGCTACTCGCGTAAACACAGTGGTGTCTATGATTTCTTTCTCGCCTGGATCTTTTAATTATTTGAAATCAATGCTTTCTTTTCCACCCCATCCTTTTTCTTTTTTTTTTTTTCTATTTGGCTTGTCTATGTTGTACCGAGACTCCCTCGCTAATCGACGGGGTTGGAATTGTATTTTAGGCCTAGGCTTGTTATCTGGTATTTGTGATGGTGTGGTCAAAATTTAAAAGGAAATTTTCGACTTTCAAGTTATTATTATTTCTTTTTGCTTCTCTGGTTTTGGGGGTGCAAATAGGACAGATCCATGATGTATAGTTAAGGTCTTAAGAATTCACTCTTCATTTAAAACATACTTTCTTCTCTCGACTACATGATTCAATCATTGACTTTTCTACTTCTTATTATTAAAAACAATATATGTTGAATTATATGAAGAAAATAGGATTAAGAACCAATGAATGAAATAAGACAACTGCAACCCCCCTCCTAAAAGAACCACTGGCAGACAAGTTATGCTACTCTGGTTCCTCCGCCGCCGAGCTAGTAGCATAAAGCTTGCTGAAATGGGAAGCCTTTGAAGCGAGAAGCTCATAAGGGTCTCCGGACTCGATTATCCGCCCTGATTCGAGCACGATGACTTTATCGTAATCAAGGATGGAGTCGAGCTTATGAGTGACAGTAATGATTGTATGGGAACTGAACTTTTCTCGGATAAACCGTTGCATTATTTCGTCCGTTTTGGTATCAGCACTATATGGGTGGTAATATTAGAACCCTCTTTTTTGTCTTATTTCTGGATATTTTCACTAAAAGATATCAGGTAGGTGTAACGTACTTGCTTGTCGCTTCATCAAGAACCAGAATCTTCCCTAGAAGAGCTGAGCTGTTTTTGGCCGTGTGATAAGAAGAGCGCGTCGATGTCGGTGTCTAGCGCTCCGTTTTCGAGTATCTTGGGAACTAAATTGACATCGCGGAGGGCGTTCATTATTGCTTGGTCGGAGCAAGAACCCAGGGGGTCAGCGTTTAGCCGTACGCTCCCTTTTATTAAGATTGGGCTTTGAGAAACCCCATTCAGGCGCGAGCGTATTTCCTGGCGTGGAATATTAGTTATATCGATGCCGTATATCGTGATAGTACCGGAGGAAAGGTCGACCATCAAGAAGCTGATACTGTTTGTCTGCAAGGCCCGTTGCCATCCAAATGCCTTCAGAGTTACCAGTCCGCCGAGAGAGTCGGCAAAACTGGAGTAAATGGTGCGTTGGCCTCAAGATCTAGGAATCGTAGCTGTCTAGACGTCCAGAGGTACACACTTAATGTAGCAGAGGTAGGCCCAAGTAAATGCTGAAAAATATACTCCTCCGTTGACTTATCAAGACTGCCCAAAACGTCACACCGAGAATGACGATATCTTTCCGGGCATAAACTGCCCTTGCAATGGCCTACATACCTAGATGTAAGTTAGGTCCGCGAAAAGCAAAAGGTCTATGGTACTCACAATTCTCTGACTTTGACCTCCGCTGAGGCCGATGCCCTTAATCCTAATCACGGTTTGATCTCCATGGGGTAGTTGTTCAAAGTCCTGAGTTAGGGGGGCCAACAAACCAACAAACATGGTTAGGCCCTCCAGAGGGAATTTTGATCGTTAAATCTTGCACGGAAGGCTCTTTTTGAGAATTCTATCTAAATGAACCGTTCTGAATTGTAACCATGGGCTGATTAGGGGGCGGGTTGGAAGAAGCTTCGCTAAAAGATCGAGAAGACATCGACCCACTGAATAGAACACTTGGATGCTATATAGAAGCTGGAGGTCTTAATGGAAACTGTAGTGGATGTAAGGATTGCAATTACTTTGCTCGTTTCTTCAATATTCAATAGCCACAGCATCTTTGTCTTTGCTATATCAAACAGAAGGGTGGTGAAGAGATATGTGTTCAAGATCAGGGATGGGGTGACCGAGTACTAGGTAGTTGTGTTCGGCAACGGAAAGAAGACACAAAAGGAAAACCCTCACAGTCATTACTGCATTGATAGTAACCGATGCCTGAGTCTGAGGAGACGAAGGCAGAGCCCACTGAGTTGTCAACGCTAGCTGTACGAACCCCAGAGCGATCCATGTGAGCTGTTCGAGATCAAGAAATTGGTAAGCTGTGTTGCGAATGAATAGAATTTACGAGTTTACTGGAAGAAGGTAGGATCCTGCCTGCTTACAATTTTCATCTATTCCAGGTGCGATTCATACCAGTTTGCGCGGTCTCTGAGATAAATGCAAGATGCGAGGTGGTGTTATGGTCAAAATTATCCCCAAGGCCAAGGCTCCAAGAATTATTGCTTCAAAGAAGAGTAAACAGTCGAAACCACCTCGACGTAAAGGGGGAATAGAGTGAAGGGAGTTGTCTGCGCCCTGGTAGGCAAGGGGTGGATGAGCCGCCATCACTGCTGAGGTCCGAGGAAGGTCTCAGCACGCCTTCTGGAGGTTCATGAGATGTCGTGGATGGTTCGTGATAGTCCTATAGTGTCAACTCCTGGTCCCTCCCCCCCCTGGATTTTCCTCTTATTGCCCTTGTCTACTTTTGCTTACTGTATTAATCAGGGTTGTTTTTAGACTCCATTCTGCCACAATACCTGGATGACCTTTCTGATAGCTTCCAAGATCGTTAAATTACACGGACGGCACCCCATTATTAGCAAGGTGCCAGCAAAGCCTGGACTACCTATTTACAAGACAATTACCAGTCGTGGGATTTTAATTCGATAGCCAGAAAAATCCCTACCAGTAGTAGCTAGGTCCTCGTGTTGGTGTTCGATGCTAGGCTGCTCCGTTGAGAGAGCTACCGGCAAAGTATACTTTGGCATTATTTGGAAATTGATAGCAACCTTGGCTTACTGAGGCATAAATAATATTTCGTTCTCCCCTTGCATAATGAGAGTGTCACAATCACTTACGGCCAAGGAAATGCCCGACCAACACGAGGAAGATGCCGTGTAACAAGGTAGAATACAGGCTTTTCTGAGCCACTTGAGTCTTATTTGCAATTCTTTGTTTCAATTTCCGCAAAAAAGTCCTGATTCTGATTACCTGAGATTGCGATATCTGATAGATCGAGGGTAGTACTAGCTGTCCGCCACTTCATTCCATGACGATAGGTTTTTTTTTCCATCTCGGGCCTCTCAGAAGCTATAGAGAATCGAATCGGAGAGGACAGCGTCTGTCCAACTTGAAATCAGTGTGAGACAAGTAGAGGCTTCGAGTCTGATGACTACGGTACATAGCCACGAATGACTATACAGGAACCATATGGATCACCTCACACAGTTTTTCAGGAAATGCATATACGTAACACAGGTTGCCTGCATTGACCCCTTGCTTCTAAAGACCATGGGTTGGTGCGCGAGAGGTGAGAATAGATAGTGGACGTGTCTCTCAGTGTCCAATCCGTCGAGGTCCTAAGAAACTCCTTACCTCTAGAAACACGAGAAAGCCTCTAATAATAGCTAAGCGAGCCAAATCAAGACTGGTCACGTTGACAAGGAAAAAGTGGAGTCATCGGGGGGTTTTCTGGATCCTGGAGCCAACTACTGAAGCTAAATAAGCATGTGCACTGACAACATCTACTATCTACATAAGGGTATGCACAGTATAATGTTGTGCTCTATCACTTTATCCATCGCAGGTCCGCCAGTGTGATCAGCCTTCATCGGAACTAGCCGAATGGTTCAAGCCTTCAAGGGGTATTATTCTATCCTTGGAGGTGAATTTCCTTGGTTGCTCCTACTTGCATTTCTGACGAGTCACAAATCATGTTTATAGTTCGGAATTGGGTGGTTCTATTCAGAGACCCGTCATGTTCTGCAGCACTACTTCGTACTAATGCGGAGGCGCCTCGCTACCTGCCTGCTTCAATAATCAATATTATGTCGTAGAATAATTATCAACCGAGGTCCGATCTCCACACATGTACCTCTGGAGAGCAACCTGGTTGGTTAGATGTACCTAATGATCAATCGTGGATGCTGAGTCCCTGACTACCTAGGTAGGGCCTCGTGAGTAATTTGGATTGAATTTCTCTCTTGATGGGAAACGTCTGCTACACCCCTAAACTCAAGGTCGAAAGCTTTTTAAACATCATTCTATTACAATGTATATTTTTGGACTTTTGAATTTGAGCTAGTGGAATCAAGGCGTTATTCCGGACTTACCAAGTGGATATGATAGAAAGAGAAACACAACAACAACAACAACAACAACGCAAATCCATGATCTCATTCTGACATAGTTCTAAGACGTAACAACACGCCAACCATACCTAGCAGGTCGATTAGAAGGCCACCTTGCATAAGTATGTTTCCTCGAACAGACAGATCTGATCATGCCTCGAATCTTAGTCTTTCACTTCTCTCGCCTTTCGAGCGTTGCCCCCACTTGACCAAAATGGAACGAGTCCGGGGAGCAGCTGACTGAATCTCCTAGTAGTTGATTTATTGCCCGAACCAAGTCGAAGTTGCACCGACTACGTAGTAGTGATTTTGTAAGCTCTCCTCAATGGCATGGAAGTTAAGTACACTGTACCAGGGTTCCGAAGGGTGGATAAGATCTTATTATGAATCGAGAACCTGAGGAGATTGTCCACATCAGATGTATTGCATAATTATGCCTGTCTCAGTGGTGACAAACTGTAGGCGCGCCAGGAGGAGGCCCTATGGAAGTACGGTTGACATTTTCCCGAGTAGTCATTTATAGTCGATATGTAAATACATAGCTTAGATGAAATTATTTTGGAGGCCCTGCTGGCAGAACATTGGGAGACTACCAAAGGAGAGGGGCCTTGTATAATTCAAGCATAAAGTTAATACCGAGAAACTCCGAGGTGGGCTCTGTATCACGATCCACGACATCTAACCAATGCCATGGCGTTTTTCAGAAGCTGGCTTGGGATCTTGGGGTGGAGGATTATTTCTGGGCCAGGCCAGGTTCACCATCCACTAGAATAAGTCATGGACCATGGATTAAATTGGATGGCCTTGATCAAGGGCCTGGAGTGAATGGTTGTTGGATATACGTAGGAATCTTTCCAGTGTGTGGGCTCCTTCTCAAACGGGCTGGAAAGTGTGTAGCTTCCCGAGTCAGGAACTCATCAATTACTACTACTACCTACTAGTAGTACCTTAGTAGTCCACAATACTTACACTCAGGTGGATCCAGAATAACACTCGCTTAAAGTGATCAACCGCTGGGAGATTCCCTGTCAACTTCTGCATTTGTTGTTTGTGAATCTCTCGACACTCCCGCCCCCCTTGTTTCTTGGACAGCCTCGTTGGATTGTGACTTCTACACTGCTTCCATCCTTTTATTCTCCTCCCCCAATCAGTGGATACGGTCTACCATGTGGGCTCCCCACTTTCGGGTAATCAAGGCTTTGGAAACTTCTTTAGCCACTTGAAGAGGTACGGAATCCATCAAGCCAGCCGGAGACCCACCGCGTGTCTCGGGGCATAAGCAAGGGAATATGAACTAGATTCTATGGCTTTATGGTATTTCTTTTGCGTTTATTTCCCGCCGTTATGATTGGCTATTAACATCATCACTTTAGTTGTGGCTAATGGTTCTAGGTATATGAGTTATTTCCAGGAGGCCCTTCATCATGCTGCATTACTAGCTCCACCGGCTGAGTCTGGTCTGAGACAGGCGGAAGCTTCATAGTCACGGACCCCCAATTTAAAGGTAGAAAAGGGTACCGTAGGATATCTTGTAAGCAGCTGTTCTTTTCACACTCCATATGCCTGTTTTTCTCGGTACTGTTGATAATTGACCCCCAAAATGGCTCAGCATGTAGCGTGTCGTCTCCCCAGCTTTGGCAGCACCGTCGACAGCCCCAAAAGACCTCTTTCACGAAGAACGAGGACCACTCCTTCCCAAAATACAAAGCTTGTTTCGGTGTATGAGCAAGGTGAACTTACCCCGTTGCTCAAAACTGTATGGGCACTGCTGCTCCATAGATATACTGGGCTGGAGCAAATTTGCTTTGGTTATCAGCATATTGGGGATGGTGGTTACTCATCTACATTCCGTTCCCCCAAACATCCAAAATTGGTCACTTGTAGCCTTGTGATCGAAGAGAGTGATACCATCCAAACAATTTTGAAGAAAGTGGAGGGGCGAGATAGCAGGGAGGATGACCTTATAGATAAGTGCCCGGAAGTTGATAACGATCGCTATTCTCTATTCAATACCATCCTTATGGTACGAGTCTGTTGTGATGCCACAGGAGGCCCCGAAGGAACTCCTGTACGACCAATATTGCCAGTTTCTCTCCCAGAGGAGGTATGTTGTACGTCTTACTCCGAATTTTCACCTTCGACCATCTGACTCTCTTTCTTCTTTCCCTTCCTCGCTTCAGTGTCGCGTTAGATTACATGTGAAAATACTGCAAGAAGAAGTGTGCATCTTTTTAGAGTGGTGGAACAATGATATCTCTTCCACACATATGAAAAGTGTGGTGTGTTACTTTGAACACATACTGGAGCAAACCCTTTCTTGTGCAGATGTAGCGGTACGGGAGTTGAACTTTTTCTCCTCGGATGACTGGTCCCGGATCTGCAGGTTTAATTCGGTACTCCCGGAGACTTCTGACTATTGCATCCATGAGATTATACACAGCCAATCTCTCTTCTATCCCGAAAGGGAGGCTGTCTGTGCCTGGGATGGCAACTTGACTTATAGAGAATTAGATCGCCTGGCTTCAAAGCTTGCATTCCTTCTTCAAAGCAAAGGTGTTGGACCAGAAGTCCGTGTTGCGCTTTGTTTTGATAAGTCGGTACGTACTATATTCCCTTAGTATTATTTGACACCTTCCACTTACTTGTCTATCGCCGTTCCCTACCCTGAATCGCAATGACATACATTGTTCAAAAGCTGATTCAATAGAAATGGAACTCTGTGGCAATGCTTGGCGTTCTGAAAGCTGGAGGAGCCTTCGTCCCTCTGGACCCATCCCATCCGAGCTCTCGTTTGAAATCTCTAGCGCAGTCAGTGGAGGTCGAAATTATGCTGTGCTCCAGAAATCGTGCAGGGACTTTGAGTACAGTTTTGGAAACTTTGATACCATTGGATGATACTATCTTGAATGGGATTTCCTTGCCCCCCGGAGGAAATATCCAGGACCCTGGGGTGAAGAGCCATAATGCCGCCTATATAATATTTACCTCTGGGTCAACAGGGCAACCAAAAGTAAGTTGTTTGTGAGCTTACTTTAAATTCCTCATTTCTTGTCCTAATTGTCATGCACAGGGCACTCTGCTGGAGCATGGAGCTTTTGTATCTAGTGCTATCGCCCATGCGCCACCGATGTGCATCGATTTCGATACGCGAATGCTGCAATTTGCATCCCACACGTTCGACGCAAGTCTGATAGAGTATTTAACCCCATTGTTCCATGGAGGCTGTGTGTGTATCCCAAGTGAAGAAGAGCGTTTGAACAATATTGTGAAAGCAATAAACAGCATGCGAGTCAATGTTGCCTCCCTAACACCGTCCTTTGTCAAGTTTGTGGAGCCTTCGAAGGTCATGGGGCTGAAGGCTCTCACTTTAGTTGGAGAAGCAATGTCTAGAAGGGACTTGGAAACATGGTCAAGTGTTAGGCTCGTGAATGGATATGGGCCGACGGAAAGTGCTGTTTCTGCAGTCATCAATCCCAATATGCTTTCATCATCTGATTGCCGGGATATTGGACTTCCGGCCGGAGTGCGTTGCTGGGTAGTGTGCCCAAGTAACCACGATGAGCTTGTTCCAGTCGGCAGCCCGGGAGAACTGCTGCTAGAAGGGCCGACACTTGCTCGATGCTACGTAAACAACAAGCCAAAGACAGACGAATCGTTTATATATAATCCTACTTGGTCCAAAATGGATGCAGCTTCCATTTCTCGAAGATTTTATAAGACTGGAGATCTGGTAAGATACAACTCCGATACTGGGTCGTTAACTTTTATAGGGAGAAAGGATACGCAGGTCAAACTTCACGGCCAAAGGATCGAATTAGAGGAGATTGAAAATAACCTGAATTCTTTTCGGGAAGTGGAACACTGCTTGGTTTTCCTTCCCCCCTCCGGTTTCTCCCAAGGAAGACTTCTGGCCATCGTATCATTGTGCGTGGAGACTGGCTCTGACAGGGCGCCACTGAAGCTACTTGATCACTCGATAAAGTCTTCATTTGTTGCAACTGTTCGTGAGAAGCTCTCTACTCGCCTCCCGGCATATATGATACCTGCTGTATGGCTGTGCGTTGAAGCTCTACCATTCCTGCCATCTGGTAAATTGGACCGAAAGGTAGCTTTGGACTGGGCTGCAAGTATGGAAACCGATCCAGACAAAAGAATAACAGAGCTCAGCTCGATAACGAAGATAGCGACTTTGCATAGTCAAAGTAGCACCGAAGCGCGCTTGGCATCAATATGGAGCCTTGTATTGAATATTCCTGTGAATCAGATTGGCCCCGATAAAGGCTTTTTGAGCTTGGGTGGTGATTCGATTGCCGCAATAACCTGTATCGGGTACTGTAAAAGGGAAGGATTGGGAGTCACAGTGCAGGATGTGTTGCAAAGCAAGTCCATCAAAGCACTGGCTACGCTGGTCAAGGAAATCTGTCAACCAGTGGTATACCAAGAATTGATCGACGAACCCTTCGACCTTTCCCCGATCCAGAAACTTCATTGCATGACTCGCAAGGAGGGTGAAGGTTATTTCAACCAGAGCCTCCGTTTGCGTCTCAACCAGAAAGTCGAGGAATCTGATCTGCGGCATGCCCTTGAAACGGTCATTAGACGCCATTCCATGCTTCGATCTCGCCTTATTTACTGCGGTCCTGAAAAAGGTTTACAGCAGCGTTTGACCCAAGAAGTTGACCGCTCATACCGTTTGAGGGCACATCGAATCAAATCTTCGATTGAAATCGAAGCAGCAATTCCAGAAAGTCAATCTTGCATAAATGCCTTCGTGGGCCCCTTGTTGGCTGTGGACCTATTCCACGTAAGTGATGGAGACTGCGTTTTGTCAATGGTTGCGCATCATTTAGTTGTGGATATTGTGTCATGGCGAATCATACTGGAAGATTTGGAGGATCTGGTGCTGAATCCTGAAGCAAACCCGACTTTAACCGGCTCTCTTCCGTTTCAAACATGGTGCCGCTTGCAAGACGAGCAGTGTCAAGATCTTCACGTAGCTCATAAGAGCTTTGAGGACAGCAATATCCCTGCCCCCAACTTTGCCTACTGGGACATGGAGAATCGTTCAATTATGTATGGAGATGTTACCTGCGAAACTTTCGAGATCAATCCGGACGATACTCGGTCTATCCTTACAGAATGCCACCAAAGCCTCCAGACTGAACCAATTGATCTCCTCCTGGCATCAATTCTACATTCTTTTGGCCAAGTTTTTGAAGATCGACCATTGCCAGTGATCTACAATGAGGGGCATGGTAGGGAAGCCTGGGATCCGACAATAGATATATCCCGGACTGTTGGGTGGTTTACTACAGTCTATCCCATCTTTCTGTCGAAGCTAGTTTCAAATGACCCGATTGAAACCGTTGTACGCGTGAAGGACATTCGTAGGCGTGTTTCAGACAATGGCAGAGAGGACTTTGCGCGTCGTATGCGTATAACAGGGGAATCTGGACGGCTCAACCGTTATTGTCCTATGGAAGTGTCATTTAACTATGTCGGCCAGCATCGTGACCTTCAGCGACAAGACGCCTTGTTTCAAATCATGGACCAGATGGCTGGCGAGACTGGCCAAGGTGGAGGTGCATCGGACTTCGGTGAAATTACTCCACGATTCGCACTTTTTGAGGTATCTGCCCTGGCTGTACAAGGGAGACTTCGATTCACATTTTCATTCAATAAGTACATGCGACATCAAGAAGCTATTCGTGACTGGGTAAACTGTTCCCGTGACATTCTTCAATCCCTTGGGAAGAAGTTAAAATCAACCCAACCGAAGCCGACATTATCCAGTTTCCCCATGCTTTCCTTGACATATGGGGAGCTTGACAATCTGCTATCCAAAAGATTACCTAGTATTGGGGTCAGATCCCCCCTAGTGATAGAGGATATTTATCCTTGTTCTCGAATGCAGCAGGGTATTTTACTTGCCCATTCTCGAGACCCTGCTTTCTACGCTGTTCATGGAACATACGAAGTGAGAGATCAAGACGAGAAACCCGATGTGTTCAGGCTTATGTCTGCATGGAGGGCAGTGGTTTCTCATCATGCAATGTTGCGAACACTGTTTGTGCAGAACCTGACCAATAAGGAAGTATTCGGTCAAGTCGTCCTTAAACACTTTGACTCATCTCCTATTCATCTGAGATGCACCAAGGAGCAAGATGTCATGATAACTCTGGACAGGCAACCACCCCTGATATATAATGAGCATCGGCCCCATCATCGCTTCACCGTATGTGAAACAGATACGGGTAAGCTGTTTTGTAGGCTTGAACTCAGCCATGCGGTCATGGATGGCGTATCCATTGCCATTATCTTGAAAGACTTGGAACTCGCATACAATGGAGAGCTCACAAGCCCGTCTACAACCTTCAAGGACTATGTTCGCTTCCTGGCCAAACCGCCGCAGGTTGATAGCGTTAAATATTGGTGCAACTATTTGGACAACATTCAACCTTGCCATTTCCCGAGACTTAACGATGGAAGAAGGATTTCAAAAAAACAGCTTCGAACTCTTCAACTTAAAATCGAATCGTACAGAGAGCTGCAAATCATATGCGACAAGAATAAGTTGACTTTGTCGACTGCCTTTAGTGCTGCCTGGGGCCTTACACTTCGTCTTTTCTGCGGCTCAAACGATATTTGCTTCTATTATATGACATCTTTAAGAGACGTGCCTATCGATGGTATTGAGTCTGTTGTCGGGCCAGTGATCAACCTTTTGGCCTGTCGGATCAACGTTTCTGAGGGAGAATTGCTTCGGAATATCTTGCATAAAGTTCAGGCGGACTATATCGAGAGTCTGCCTCATAAGGCCCTGTCACATATCGACATTCAACATGAGTTGAATCTTCCTGACCCAGAATTGTTCAACACTGGGATATCCTTCAGAAAATCCCAGAACTTGCCTTCTAGATGTACTACAGGTATAGTCCTTTCAAAAGCCGGCCCAATCCATGATCCCGCCGAGTATCCTCTCTTTGTGAATGTCGAGGCGTCAGACACTGATGCTGTTGTTGAATTAAACTACTGGACGAGCCATCTGTCTGATCAGCAAGCAGAGAATGTCGGAAGTGTGTTTCTCAAGTGTTTGCACAATATTATACATCACCAGGAAGAGAGTTTAGGTCAGATTGAGAATCTGAGTGAGTGGAATGGGCGACAAATACGAAGATGGAATACAAGACCTCTTGAGGGAGTGGAAAAGTGTGTGCATGAGATCATCCAAGGACGAGCACTGTCGCAGCCCGATACGCTTGCAGTCGAAGCCTGGGATAAAAGTTTCACATATTCCGAACTTGAAAATCTTTCGGCTCGCCTCGCGGTTTATTTGACCCAGCTTGGTGTACGTGTAGGAGGTTTAGTGCTGATTCACATGGACAGGTCTGCCTGGCAAGTTGTTGCAATACTGGCTGTTTCGAAAGCTGGGGGTGCATGTGTTCCGATAAGTGATACTTTCTGTGAAAGTCGTATGAGTCGGGCGCTGTTTGATAAATGCGCGCTTGTTGCTCTCGCGTCCCCATCTACAGCTCGGTCACTTGAGGAGAAAATCCCTGACGTGATCCAAGTGGATGGATCCCTCTTTGAATATCTCTTTAATTCCAACCTCTCCTGCCCTGAGCGCGTAAAGCCTTCGGACAATGCATACATCCTGCTTACCGAGGGAGATTTATTAGGCCCAAGGGAAATTTCTTTGGACCATTGCTCTGTTTTGTCTCGAGCAAATGCTTTTGCTTCAGCCTTGAATATGAATCCGACGACGAGAACCTTTCAAATCTCTCCCTATACTTCGGATATCTACCTTCAGGAACTGTTTGGCACATTGATGTATGGTGGCTGTGTTTGTGTGCCGCGTGACGACGACCCCTATCAGCTATCGACATCCATTAACACTCTGAATGCAAACCTAATTAACGTTACGCCTACGGTCGCTTCTCTCATACACCCCTCTCACGTTCCTGGGGTTCAAGTTCTTTCTCTCTATGGGGAAATTCCGATGAAAGACATCAAGAAGACCTGGTCACCACACGTACAGTTACATAGTTTCTATGGTGCCGCAGAATATTCTTCAACATGCATCCATAGTCTAATCTCAGATACCATGGATGCCCCACGAAATATTGGGTCTAGCAATGGATGCCTCACATGGCTTGTGGATCCTTCAAACGAAACCAAACTTGTACCCGTTGGCTGCGTTGGTGAACTAGTGATAGAAGGTCCAGGTGTTTGCCACTACAATTTTGAAGATGAAGAATCGACGAAGAATACCTATGGTTCCCCTGCTGCCCTTGATTTTCGGAATTGGATGGGAACGACAAATTCTGTGCTTGCAGAGCCCCCGTGTCGACGCTTCAAGACTGGCGAATTGGCCCACTACAATTCCGACGGCACATTGATTTACATTGGGAAAAAATATCGGAAAAGCGTCCAAAAATTGCAAATGATCGCATTCAAAATTGAAGATAATCTTGCCAATGTGCCACCACCTCACCACCGATGTATTGTGGAGATTGTCAACTTTGGTGATACACCTTCTACGAACTTGTTAGCTGTGTTCATACTTCCCATGACAGGTCATCCCATGGGCACCATTCGTGACTCCTCTGACGTAACTTTCCAGAACACAGGCCAATTCCGCAATGTCATGGTAAGGCTAAACTCTTACCTGTTGAATCTCATGCCTGCAAATCAAGTGCCTACCTTGTATTTTCCGGTCCAAAGTCTTCCGTTAACAAACCTGGGCAAACTAAACCGTCGACTATTGAGGGACGCGTGCCAGACTCTCCCAGAGCAAGTTCGGCATGGATTTACCACCAAGAGCTTGACGGAGGAAATTTGCATCCTCGAAAAAGAAAAGGGAGGCTTCAATGCTTCAGTAGATGATACTGCCTATTGGAAGAATTATTCTACGACAGCCGGACCCTGTTTGTTTCCGGTTCTAAGTCACAATGAAGGGGCGAGTGGATTCGTCACTGAAAGTGTAGTTTTATCGAATGTACCCCAGATCCACGACACATGCCGATGCGCCGGAGTTGATTTCAATATTCTGCTACAAGTTGCTTGGGGTATAGTTTTGAGATGCTATGCCGGCCTAGAGGATGTTTGTTTTGGTTACTGCACGACAGCAGAAGGCACTACCGAAAGCGATCATGCGGTCGAATCTTCTAAGGCACTGGCGAGAAATCTGCCTTGCAAATTGAGTCTTAATGACAAAATGAGATTACAAGACGTGATACAGAAGAGGAAGGAAGAAATGGCCCTAATGCTTGCACATAGGCCCCCTATTGATGCAACTCAACGAAAGACTGGACTCGAAGACTCCTCTTATTACAACACGGTCTTCAGATACACTGAAAATAGGAACAGATCATACGCAGACAATATCGCACGTGTGGCAGACGATAAAAGCCCCACGCCGTTTCTCATCAGCATCAATGCAAATATTTCACGTCTGTCCGGGGTAATCGATTTTGATTATCAGCCCGCTAGCCTTTCTCAGGATGACATGGCCAACGTAACTGATTGCTTCAGAAAGACCTTGGAGTCCCTTCTGAGTCAGTTGTATCCAGATACTGTAATCGGAGACATCGAGTTTTTCGGTGACGTATCCTGTAAGAAGGTGTGCAGGTGGAATGCGTCACTCCCTGATCACCCCCAGAAGAATGCGCACGAAATAATTCGAGAGCGAGCATTGGGCATGCCATTGTCAGCCCCTGCTATCTGTTCATGGGATGGGAACTTTACTTACAGGGACCTTGAGCTTCTTTCCAACAAACTCGCACAGAACTTGGTTAGCAAGGGTGTCAAGCCTGAGGTTTTTGTCGCTCTATGTTTTGAGAAATCAGCTTGGGCTGTTGTGTCCCAAGTAGCTGTTCTAAAAGCGGGAGGAGCATTTGCATCCTTGGATCCCACCCACCCAGAAAGCAGACTGAGAGGTCTGGTTGACGATATTGGCGCGCCCATAATACTGTGCTCTGCGAAATACCTGGAGAAAGCATCCCAGATATCTAATGCTGCACTAGTAGTCAGTGGAACTACAATTGAACAGATACCGGACATAGCCTCTGACAAACCAATGTCGAAGACAAATGTTAATAGCGCTGCCTACGCTATATTTACGTCTGGGACGACAGGAAAGCCTAAGGTGACTGTACTTGAACACGCCGCACTGGGGATAGCCGCTTCATCATTTGCAGGAATTTTGGGCATGAATGATAGAACGCGGGCTCTCCAATTTTCAAGTTATACATTTGATGTTAGTATTCTTGAAACGATCATAGTCTTGATGACTGGTGGTTGCATATGTATTCCAAGTGAAGAAGAGCGCCTGAACAACCTTGCTGGAGCTATTCGAAGGATGAGTGCAAACTTTATTAGCTGCCCCCCATCTGTTACAAATACTCTTGATCCTGGGAGTGTTCCCACTTTGACAACCATTATTAACGGGGGAGAAAAAATGACCCAAAATCACATTGATCGTTGGGCAGACAGGTGCGTGATCAATGCATATGGGCCCTCCGAGGCTACCATCATTGCAACTGCAAGCATGAAAATTGATTGGAATGGAATTCGCTCCAATGAGGAAAGCAGCTCTATTGGTACCGCGCTTTGTGGTCGAACATGGATTGTTGACCCTTATAACTACAATCGCCTTCTCCCAGTTGGCGCTACAGGCGAGCTGCTACTGGAAGGATGTAACATCGCCCGCGGCTACCTCAATAACGAACAGAGAACCAAGGAAGCCTTTGTCAGAGAACCACATTGGTGCGGACTCCCGGGGCTGCATGATATAGTGACGCGCAAGGAAAGGATGTATCGTACTGGAGATCTTGTGCGCTATAAATCTGATGGCAACATTTGCTTTATCTCGCGAAGGGATACACAGATCAAACTAAATGGCCAAAGGATAGAATTGGAGGAAATTGAACAACAATGCATGCGGTCCTTACCTCCAAGCTCTCAAGTAGCAGTGGAAGTTGTTGCACCTGAGACGAAAACGATAGCTAAAACCCTGGCTGTTTTCTTTACTACTGATGAGGGCGAGGGAGCGCAGAAGACACCCGAAGGTATTGTGACCATTTCAAGTCCTCTTCCAGTTTCCCAGCAGTTGAAGGAAGTTATCGCAACACTTTACCAGAATTTGAGTCACATTTTACCTGAATTCATGGTGCCTAGATTATTCTTCCCAGTCCGACATCTTCCCTTGACGATTACAGGCAAACTTGATCGCAAGAAACTTCGAAATATCGTCGATTATCTCTCCAAGGAGCACCTGAAACAGTACAATGCCTTGAGTGCCGACTCAAGACCGGCAGTTGAGTCTGGGAGGGAATCGACACTTCGAGCTCTTTGGAGCGAAGCTTTAAATCTCCCTGAAGGGGCCATCAGTGACAGCGACTCTTTCTTCGCCTTAGGTGGTGATTCTTTCTCTGCGATGAAACTTGTTGGGGCAGCGAGCTCACAAGGCATTTCACTTACTGTCCCCGACATATACGGATACCCTCTCCTCACCGATATGGTCAAACGATGCGAATATGGGAAGCTGTGTGTGCAGGCATTGACTCTGGGAAGGTTCAGTCTTATGCCTACCTCTATATCCCTCCAAATCCTGTTGGAAGAAGTCTCTGGCTTGTGCTGCGTGCCTCCAGAGTCAATCTCTGATATCTACCCCTGTAGTGCAGTGCAAGAAGGATTGTTCACGCTCTCCATTAAACACCAAGGCGCTTACATCGCTCGGCCTATTTTCGAACTTGCTGAAGATGTGGATGTTGAGAGGTTCCAAGCATCCTGGCAGCAGGCTGTTGATGAATTTGATATCCTACGGACTCGAATTGTGCATACAGAGGCTGCAGGCTTTATCCAAATCGTTTTCAACAAAGAGCCTATCTCTTGGGACATTGAAACAGAGTTTGATGACTTGATGGAGACAAATATTGACACAAGTGGAGGTGTGTTGACAAAATACGCTATTGTGAAACCTGAAACCTCTTCTGCTCGCTACTTCATGTGGATCATTCATCACGCCTTATATGACGGATGGAGCACACCACAGATCCTGAGAAGAGTTGAAGAATTGTATACAGGCTCACCCATGAACAACTCGACGGTTGCGTATAAAGACTTTATTGATTATCTCTTGAAGGGCGACATGTCCCAGTGTGATGAGTTTTGGCGATCCCAACTCTCAGGGGTTTCCAGCCCTTCATTCCCCCCACAAAAGAGCCCAGAGTCCGACGCTATTCGAGTTGGGAATAGACAGAATATTAGCATAGAGATTGCACAGGCATCTAGGTGTGTTGATGTAACTGTTCCTGAGTTCATACGTGCGGCATGGGCTATTGTTGTATCTCTTCATACTGGCTCGGAGGATGTTTGCTTCGGCGAAACACTGATGGGAAGAAACATCGACATGCTCGACATTGCAAATGTTGCAGGTCCTGTACTCACAACAGTGCCTATGCGCATACAGGTAGACAATCAGCTTGAAATTACTCAATATCTGGATGATATACGCAAATTGACCACATCGATGATACCACACCAGCACTCTGGGCTCCAGAGGATACGCCAGATCAATGAAGACACAAGGCTCGCCTGCGAATTTCGAAATTTGCTTGTCATTCAATCGGATAAGAATCAGCTTAAGCAGAATATTTGGACTTCTAAAAATAACCACACAAATGGCGAGTTCTTTACGCACCCTCTTGTCATTGAATGTACAATTGGCGAATCCAAGCTTGATGTTCAAGTTCACTATGATGAGCTCGTCCTCGACAGTTGGGAAGCAGAGAAACTGATTGCCCAGTTTATCTATGTGTTTGAACAGCTTCTGAAATTGCCTCAAGGAAGCTCTATTAAAGTTGGCGATTTGGATGTCGCCAGCCCATCCGACAAATCTGAAATAGCTTTCTGGAATCAACGGCAACCAACACGTGTCGACAAATGCGTCCATGATATTATCAGGGAAATGACCTTTATGCAGCCGCAGGCTTCAGCAATTTGTTCCTGGGACGGGGAGCTCACCTACCAAGGAATGTACGAGATGGCCTCGTCTTTTGCATCCTATCTTGCCTCCTGTGGTGTCGGCCCAGAGACTTTCGTTCCAGTCTGTTTAGACAAGTCACTGTGTGTCGTGATCACGATACTTGGTATCCTCATTGCGGGAGGTGGTTTTGTTCCCCTTGATCCTTCTCATCCAACTTCAAGACACAAAGAAATTCTTCAAGAGACCAATGCCAATATCATCCTGTGCTCACCTCAGTATCACAGTCGCTATTCAGGATCTGTGAGAAGGATCATTCCGGTAAGCAAAGAAACAATAAGGACCTACACTATGGTCAAGATGGGGATGAGACACCTTAGCTATGCTGTTCCTTCAAACATGGCGTACGCAATTTTCACCTCCGGAAGCACAGGTCGTGCAAAGGGTATAATTATTGATCATTGTGCACTTTCAAGTAGTGCTATAGCCTTTGGGCCTCCTGTGAATTTGAACAAACATTCAAGGGTTTTTCAATTTGCTTCGCTGACATTCGATGCTGCTGTCCTGGAATTGCTTGCAACATTAATGCATGGAGGGTGCATCTGCATTCCAAATGAAGAAGAGCGACTAAATGACGTTGCCGGTGCTATGCGGCGTATGAATGTTACGTGGACGTTTTTAACACCCTCTATAGCTTGCATTCTCGAGCCACCTATGATCCCTTCCTTGAAAATACTGGTCTGTGGAGGGGAAAAGCTATCCCGTGAAGTGGTAACGAAATGGGCACATCATGTGAAGTTGTTTTGTGCATACGGACCAACCGAGACTACTATTTTCGCCACTTTGGAAACAGACTTTATCAAGCATCATTTCTCTTGTATTGGTCACGGAATACCCAGCACACTTACGTGGATTCTGGACCCCGATAATCATGACCGCCTTGCTCCACTGGGTGCGGTTGGAGAGCTCGCTTTGGAAGGCGCAGCGCTTGCAAGGGAATATCTCAAAGATCCAAAGAAAACCGCCGATGCCTTCATCAATGACCCTGCATGGGTGAAAGATTTCGCTCAAGACTTGCCTTCTCCTCGAAGAATATATAAGACAGGGGATCTTGTCAAGTACAATTCTGATGGTTCTATCAAATACGTTGGGCGTAAGGACCACCAAGTCAAGCTTCACGGGCAGCGTATGGAGCTTGGAGAAATTGAACATCGACTGCATGACGATAAGCGAGTGCGGCATGCTGTTGTAATAATGCCACAGACTGGCTTCCTCCAACAAAAGTTGGTTACAGTTCTGTCTTTGAGCTCTTGGGTGGGGGTTTCAAGCATTCTCTCATCCAATAAATGCGAGCTTGTCAGCCAAAAGGATATGATCAGAGGTGCGTACGACGAAGTTAAGACAATCCAGAAGAGACTAGAAGAGCAGCTGCCTGGCTATATGGTTCCACAAGCATGGGCAGTCATCAAACAAGTCCCGATGTTGGTCTCTGGAAAATTGGACAGAAAAAGCATAAACCACTGGGTCGAAAACCTCCAAGAGTCACTTTGTGACCGCATAATGCAGGATTATGACAATCTAATGGACCATGATATCGATAATGAGGATCGGGAAGATGCTATACCACCAACGAATGAGATCCTTAGAGACGTTGTTGCCCAAGTTCTCAATCTTCCAACACATATGGTTGATACCTGTCGGTCATTCATAGCCTTAGGTGAGATTTTATATCCTACTTTATTGAGTAATTTTCTGACCTATTATGTAGGGGGAGATAGCATCACCGGGATGGCTGTGATTTCTAAGGCCCGGAAGCATGGATTAACTCTGACTCTCCCAAGGGTTCTTCAAAGCAAAAGCATAGATGAACTTTCTCTAAGTTCTGGTACGAAGAGACAAGCAGAAAAGCCAGAGGAAAGAGAAACTAGCGAACTCTTCGGCCTGTCTCCGATCCAGGATATATTCTTCACATTGGCCCCCGCCGCACCCCAGGCCTCAGCTCGGTTTAATCAAAGTATGACTGTTCGAGTTACGAGAAGGATTTCACCAAGAGTTATGGAAGATGCAGTGAGGGCTCTTGTTGGCAAACATTCCATGCTCAGAGCCAGATTTATCAGGACGCGAAAGGGAGAATGGCAGCAACGAATCACCGATGTAAGTACAGTGCCTCCATTTAACAGGTGATACACAGTAAAACTAATAGGACTGGTCCAGAATATTGGTTTATCGTATACGTTTAGGAACTCCTCGGTGAGTGATTCGCATGACATGCTGTGCAAGGCTGCAGACAGCCAATGCAGCATCGATATTCAAAGTGGGCCTATCCTTACTGCAGATCTGTTCGAGTTTCCTGATGGGCGGCAAGTTCTCTACCTCATCGCCAGCCACCTCTGCATTGATATGGTTTCCTGGCGCATCGTCCTCCAGGATATGCAGGAATTTATTGAAACAGGGTCATTGGCTGCGGAAAATGTACTTTCATTCCAAGCCTGGTGCAACTCGCAGCTTGAGAGACCCAGAATACAAGGTCACTCTAAACACTTTTCCTTTGAGCCTCCGGATCTAGGCTACTGGGGCATGGAGAATCAGCCAAATTGTTATAGGAGTGTCAACATGAAGGCATTTACACTGGATGAACATGCTACTTCATTTATCTTCCAACGCTGTCATGAGATTCTTCGGACTGAGACTATAGATGTTCTACTTTCAGCCGTTATTCACTCCTTCAAGCGTGTTTTTACAGACAGAGAGGTGCCAGCCATATACAATGAAGGACATGGACGTGAGTCTTGGGACTTATCAATTGATCCTTCACGAACAATAGGTTGGTTCACCACATTCTATCCCGTGCATGTTTCGGAAAAATCAGGTAAATTTGTCTTGGTTCCTATACTCCAAAGGCCACTTTCTGATATAAACATAGACTTCCTCGGGACTCTGAAGCACGTCAAGGATGAAAGGCGCAGAGCCTCCAGACGTAGCAGCTCTGGCTTCGCCCAAACCATTCTCCATTCCCACCAAAATGACTCACCCCTACCACTTGAGATACTTTTCAACTATCTTGGCCAACTCCAGCAACTTGAGAGGCACGAGTCTTTATTCCAACAATATGGAGATGTTTTCAACGCTGGCGCCTTTGAACGTGCTGGTGACATGGGTTCAGAGACTCCCAGGTTCGCCCTTTTTGAGATATCTGCGGTTATAGCCAAGGGAAAGCTCCATATGTCCTTCACCTATAATCGTCACATGCAGCGTGAGCATCAGATTTTGAGATGGGCTACTGAATGCCAAAATGTTCTAGAACATGTAATTCGTGATTTCAAGAATGTTGCTCCACAGGCTACTCTCAGCGACTTCCCCTTGCTCCCGATAACATACGATGAATTGGATTTCCTTGTGAACAAGACTCTACCTTCGATCGGTATAGAGAGTTTGGTTGGCATCGAAGATATATACCCTTGTTCCCCTGTTCAGGAAGGTATATTGCTCAGTCAACTGCGTGACCCCGATGAGTACATTTTCAACGCCATCTTCGAGGTGCGTCATTCAAAGAAAGGAACTGACATAGATGTGAAGCGACTTCAAACCGCCTGGACAATGGTTGCAGCCCGACACTCAATTCTACGAAGTCTTTTTGTGGACAGTAGCTGCAAAGGAGGCACTTTTGACCAGGTTGTTGTCAGAAAATACGACAATAAAGTTATTGAGATCGAGAGTGACTACTCTGATGCATTTGACAAGTTAGAGGCATTTGGGCTTAAGGCGAAGGACAGAAAAACCCCATTACAGGCCTCTCATCAACTGGCTATCTGCAAAACTTATTCGGGGCGGGTACTGCTAAAACTCGAAATGAATCACGCTCTCATAGACGGTGGTTCAGTTGACATTCTTCTTAAAGATCTCCGCTTGGCATACAACAACCAACTTCCTCCAGGATCAGGCCCGCTTTTTAGTGAATATATCAAATACATCAAAGAGCAGCCGCAGGATGATGCTCTAGAATATTGGAGACAATATTTGTCTGGGATGCAATCGTGTCATCTTCCTGCTAGCAACAAAAGTGCGGGTTGTCAACTTGGTTCTGTTTTGATGGCATTCAATCGTTTCCCAGAACTACAGCAGTTCTGCGAGAACCATTCTGTCACACTTGCAAACATAGCTTTTGCAGCCTGGGCAATTGTACTCCGCGGCTACATTGGACTAGATGATGTTTGCTTTGGCTATCCGTCAACTGGTCGCGATCTTCCTGTTCCTGGAATACAGAATGCAGCCGGGATTTTCATCAATATGTTGTGCTGCAGAGTTAAGTTCACAGCAGATCAATCTCTCCTGGATGTGTCTAAAATTGTGCAAGATAGCCATATCAGAAGCCTGTCGTACCAGAACTGCTCACTTGCGCAGATTCAACACGAGATGGGAAACCAAGGAAAAGCGCTATTTAACACAACTATCTCAATCCAGAACCATTCAGCCTTGAATGCTGAGGAAACAGACATCTCCTTTGAGCTCCAAAAAGCGCATGATCCGACTGAGGTAAGTTCCGGTAGATCATGTCATGTCATGAAGAAAGAAATATGGGCTAATTCAGTGTTCAGTATTCGATAACAGTGAATGTTGAGACTGCTCGAGGCCGTGAAGGGATCTTGCTCAGATATTGGACTGACGCCTTCTCAGGAGATGAGGCTACCACCTTAGCAGATGCCATGGCTAAAGTATTTACGTATTTTGTCGAGAAACCGTTCAAGCCTGTTTCGGAATTGGGTATTTTCACTCAGGTACCTCTAGGCCGTGTGCGACAATTCCAAAACGACCTAGGAACCATTGAGCACCTCAAACTAGCCGAAAGCCATCTTGGCAGCCATGCTCTTGAAGTACTGATTGACAGTCGTATTCGGCAAATTGTCAACCAGATGGTAAAAGAAGGTGCTTTTTCCACATCACCCGCAAAGCAACAAAGCGCAACCCTATCAAAGGACTATCCCGACTTCCAAGCGGAAAGGCAAAGTTCAATTCCAGATCTTGCTCGAAAAAATACACCTGCGGACTCAACGAGAACTCTTACAAACGATTATAGGGATCCATCGGAGGATGAGAAGCGACTTTGGAAGCACTGGAGTGCATCACTGGGAATCCCACGAAGTCCCATCAAGTACCATGAAAGCTTCTTTAAGCTGGGTGGAGACAGTATAACAGCCATGAGGATGGTTGGGGGTGCCCGGGATGATGGAATCTTGTTATCTGTGGCCGATGTCTTCAAAAGCCCTGTGTTTGAAGACATGGTCGCAGCCGTCAATAGCGAAAATAATATTGAGAGTGCCGGCGTCAGTACACAAAACGATAACACTACAAAACCTGGTGAAGAGCTGGGAATTCTACCGATTACCCCATCTGAACAGGATATTACCTTACTAAGGCCAGTGCCGCTGGACGACATATCGTTGCGAGAAGGAATTTGTCCTAAAGTTGGAGTATTTAAGGGTGGGGTTGTTGACGTTCTCCCGGTGACCGACTTCCAATCTCTCTCAATCGCGGCGACCATGTTCAAATCAAGGTGGATGTTAAATTACTTCTACCTGGATGGGAAGGGAGCGTTGGATATAAGGCGACTCAGGGAGAGTTTGCTACGCGTGGTTGATGCTTTCGACATCCTGAGGACGGTCTTTGTCTGCTTCCGTGGGCAATATTTCCAGGTAGTCCTACGCAAGATACGGCCGGATATAATTGTCCATGACACAGACAAGAGTCTTGATGAGTACACCGCATATTTGCAGCAGCAAGATCGCGAGCAAAAGATGGTGCAAGGGGGGCAATCTGTGCAATTCCATATCGTGAGGAAAATAGACAGCCACAGACACCGAATCCTTCTCCGCATATCCCACGCGCAGTTCGATGGAATATGCATCACACGAATCATGACGGCCATAAAAATGGGCTATGAGGGCAACCCTGTTCCTCCCGCGTCTTTCTTGAACTATATGCGGCTCCTACCTGGAACAATTACCCCTGACCACCACAAACACTGGACTTCGCTGTTGAAAGGTTCCAAGATGACGGAAATCGTCCAGAGAGATGCGCCAAACACATTCCAACATATTGGAGCCTTTTCTGAGCAAACGAAGACCTTGGATATCCCTGCAGCCGCTACTGGGAATGTCACAATCGCTACAATCATGCAGTCTGCGTGGGCAATAACCCTCGCCAAGCTAGCCGCACAAGCAGATGTTGTGTTTGGGCTCATGGTGAGTGGTAGAAATGCTACTGTTCCCGGTATTGAAAATACAGTTGGACCATGTCTGAATGTGATCCCTATCCGTGTCCAATTTCGAGACCACTGGACTGCTCTTGACCTGTTCCGCTATCTTCAGGACCAACAAGTAGCGAATATGCCATATGAGTCTTTAGGGTTTAGGGAGATTATCAGACGTTGCACAGACTGGCCCGATTCGACCTACTTCACAACCTCGGTATTTCATCAGAATGTTGAGTACGAGGGAGAGATGAAGCTTGACAATAATACATACAAAATGGGCGGTGTTGGAGTGATCGATAACTTTACGGACCTCACCCTAGTATCGAAGCCTGTCTCAGGGACACCGCAGAAACTTTCAGTTTCTCTAGGGTACTCTCTCAAGGGACCCATCCCCCCAACATTCGCCGCAAAGGTCCTCGACATGGTTTGTGACACAGCGCAGGGCTTAGCCGTTAACCCTAATATTGCACTACCATCCCCATCCACACTCCGCTCACTTCCCTCTCAGCTCATCGATGGCAATCAAACATCCAATCCGTCCTCCAACGAGGACCTCCTACTCTCCTCCGATCTGAATAATCGAAATCTGTCTGAGATCCTCACCCACTCAAAACTCCTCACTCAGGTCTGGCAGGAAGTCCTGCCGCCCAGGAGTAATGGCACCCCGCATGGCTCATTCCGGCTAGATTCGTCATTCTTCCGACTCGGCGGAGATATTGTGAATATGGCGCAAGTGGTCTGGCTTCTAGAACAGGAAGGTCACAATGTATGTCTCGAGGACCTTCTTGCAAACTCCACTTTCCTGAGACAGATGGCCCTTCTGGCGCTGCGGACTACGAAACAGGATCTGCCAGGTGACAATTTAGAAACCGCGATCGTCTTGCCGTCCGCGAAGAGTGATACTACTTGGGGTGCGCTGGGGAAGGCAAGAACACTAGTAAGGAAAATTTCAAGGTTTGGTGGACTGTCCACACGAACGTAATCTCTTTTATGAATTTCTCTGGGATATAAGATACTTGGGGTTGATTTTCTTTTTGGCTAGTGCCTTGTACACTGAATGTTCTATATTCTGTCTTCGTTGTTTGTTGATATTTACTAGAAACACTAAAAGGTTTTGGCTTCCGTGGGATTTAAATACAATACTAAAGTTATTCGCAATTAATAAAGGTATCTGGGCAAACTGCAGAAAAGAAAATGGCAGGCACAAAATTAGACACTCATTATATCCATCATGCAAAGTCATGATCCGTGACATCTATACAACATAAGCAAGAAAGTCGCAAAACCACGTTTTAAAAAGACCAGCTTGGAGGGTATATGCAAACAAAAACCACAAGGATGTGAACAGCGAGAACTTAACTGTCAAGCCACGGCGAATGCATCTAGACTCGAGTAATCGATCATCGCGTCGCAGGGTAAACTCTCACGAAGACTGAAACAGTCGCCCTTCAATGGCCAGCTCCATACACCGACGCCCGAGACCATTTGCCCCGCGCCCTAATCCTCCGACCGAAGACGTAAAACAAGTACGGGATCGGGATCAAAGCAACAGAAATGAAGCCCAAAACACTGGACGCCCACGGCACCCCGAGGTTCCTGAACATCGCAGTCGCAAACAGCGGGAAACAGCCGGCGAAGATACTGCGCAGGAAGGTATTCGCGGCGATAGCACTCGCCGCGACAGTCTGGAAGGTATCGATGAGGTAATTCAGGGCGGCCTGGAAAATAGTAAAGAAGCCCAGGCCCATGCAGACGGCGCCGAACAGGGATCCGATCCAGTGGATCTGTTTCTGGCCGGTCCAGCCGAAGATGAAGAGGCCTGCGGCGAAGATGACGGACCCGAGCATCATGGGTGGGAGGCGGGCTTCAGGGACGGGGAAGTTGTTGTTGGCTTTGAAGCGACGGATGTAGAATTTCTGGTTGGAGAGGTTGATGACGGCGCCGAAGATGATGCCGACGAGATAGGCGAGGAAGGGGAGGGCGCCGACGACTTGGTTCCAGCCGCGCACTTCCTGAAAGACGACGGGGAAGGAGGCGAGACTGAGATAGAGGATGCCGTAGACGAAGGAGGCGTAGAGGGCGACGAGGAAGCAGATTGGGGTGGTGAGGAGGGCGAACGGGCGGATAAGATATTTGTTGCCGAGTTCTTTGAAGGTGACGTCCCATTCTTCGTGGCGGGCATGGAGGGCCCAGTTGCCGGTTTCAAAACGGAGGCGTTGCGCTTTGTAGACGAGGAGAACAGCCGGGTAGCTTTCATCGATGAAGACGAGGTCGAGAACGAAGAAGAACATCATCATTATCCCAGTGATCTAGCGGTTTTTTTTTTCAAGTGGTTAGCTTCGATGCTTTTATCCTTCCGAAAATGGGAATCGAGACGAACATATTGGGTCCAGCGCCACCCTAGATAACTTTGAGAGATTGCACCACCGACGAGGGGACCAAGTACCGGTCCTCCTACCACAGCCATCGCATATCCAACGATGGCGGCACCTCGTTGCTCTGGTGTCCAGATGTCGCTCAACACGCCGCCAGTGTTGGTGACCGGGGCCGAACCGAAGAATCCAGTAAAGAATCGGGTTAGCATTAGGGTTTGGAAGTCTTTGGATGTGGCGCTACCAAAGGAGAACATGGCAGCAATGAAGTAGGGCACCAATACGGCGGGCTTGCGTCCATAGACTTCGGATAACGGAGCCCAGACGAGTGGTCCTAGACCTATATGGTACGATCGTCAGTTCTCACATATATACGCCTATCCAATATCGTTGAAGCATACCAAATCCAAATAGCAGCAGGGTTGTACCCAACGTACTAACTTCCCTGCTCACTCCGAAACGCTCGCTGACTTGGATGGTACCAGTCGAGTAGCTGTACCAGGTGTTAGCACCCATACTAGACTGAGGGGAATCAAATTGGATTCATACATAGCACTTGCCCAAGTTGAGCCTACCTTCCAAAGAAAAAAGTATTAACCTCAAATGGTTCTCCATACGTTGTTGCCTTGGGAAGGGCTCTGGTTACACACCCATTGTAGTTAACCCATATAATATCGTTGTCACAGCCTTCTTCTTAAACCCCCAGTTTATAGGCCGATATGGGTCGTCTGGTCCGTCAAAGTCCACGATTACATCTTCAGAGGTTTTAGTATGCGACAGAGGATGCGTAAAGCGTGCAGTTTGGCCTGGTTCTCGGCTTCGAATCCGTGATATTACAGACTGCGCGCGCTGCTCGAAAACCGATAGACCCGATGCTGCAGTAGTCTGTTTCTCCAAGGCTCCTGAGTCGCCATCACGTTCTTCTATGGAATCGATATCATCGCAGGATGTATGAGATACAACCTCATCTCTTGTCATTGTTACTTCGCCTCGGCAGGAGAGAGACTATCGCTTCCTCGAGCGAAAGGATAAGAATAAGTTATTTAAAGGAGTATATGTATAGTGGTGCAAATGGGTAAATATATGGACGGTCAGTTAGTAGTCAGGACAAGCAAAAGAAATTAATTGCAAGTTTCTCTCGTCGCAAGAGAAAAAAAAACTAGCGGAGAGACGTCACTGAAATCTCCGACTGTCTGGGCGTACCGAAGATTAATAGGTTTTCTGGCAAACAGGAACCATAGCTCTAACCCCGAAGAAATGAGCTTCTGCTTGCTATCTGTGAACAATTTAATTTCTTTCTTTCTTTTTTAAATCCTGGTTAGGCTTTTAAGGCCGAGACCGACATTTTGATGGCGAAGCCGTCTTAGCCGGTCCAGGGCTGGAGGCGGCGAACCTCCGATAACATAGAGTCTTAGATTCGTCATTTTATAAGGTCGTAGAACTAGCGGAGGGCGGGGTTTGGGACGGCTTCGAAGAGTTAGTAAATAGAAGTTAGTGGGTAGTCGATCTGCAAGTTTGTAACACCGCTCCCAAGATACCTCTTCATGAGTAGGTCCCCGGCGGATTGGATGTCGTCTGTTCAGCCTCTAAATAAGAGCATAAGCCTGCTCTTGACGTCCATCTACTTCACGATCGATACCCAGCATAATCGACAGAGAAATGGTTTTGTCTTTGGGCCAAGAGGCAAAGAACCAAAAAGCACCGGATTCTTATCCGTGGTTCCACACCGTCGGCAACATCGAGTCATTCGAGTGGAATTGCCGACGGGGGGTTGGAGGCCAATAAGAGGATGATTCATCGGAAGTAAGATTTCATTTCGAAGTGACTGAGAGATGATAGATCGACGAAATACTCTGCACAAGTGTTTCTGCCTCTGTATGGTTTGTGGGGAGAGACGGGGAGTGAAGAAGAGCGTTTCAGATGCGGCCGATGGGGATCACATGAATCTGACTAATGGATAACTAGTGATAGCTTTTACTGCTGCCTGTTTATTTACTTTTCAAATCGATGATGAAATATCAAGGTGAGGTCAGTGTTTAACTTCTTTCACTCTGATTCGTATATATGAGTATATCAATCGTCTATGTATAAAAGCGAGTCCTGGTCCAGCATCTCCCGCATCGAAAAAACAAAGACACAACGAATAAAAAGAGATATACATCAGAAATCAAACGTCATTTCGTCACCCTATACAGTGGTAGGGTGTGTGTTCTCCCATTTGCTCACGGCTTCCAAAGCAGCTGTCACTTTCAGCCCAATCCGAGCATCCAGTTCGTAGCTCTCCCAGTGCGCTGCCTTTTCCAGATACTCCTTGCATTCCCGTACCTTCTCTTTTTCTACAGCCCTGTCTTCTTTTGCTGATTCGAGTAATTCATCGTTTGAGGACTTCTCAGACAGTGCGCCTCCATGGGCAGCAATGTAAGTCGGCCGTTCCATCCATAAATTGGCTGCCATCTCGAAGTACGCTACCGGGTAGATCCAGTTGTCCTTGAGATTGCCCGTGAACACCGTCCGGTCGTGAATGAAAATACTAGATTTGATGATCTCCTTAGCTTCCTCATGCCGACGCAGCGAACGCAGAACGGCGGCGCGCAATAGGTGCAGAATGGCCGTTTCTTCTGGCCCCTCGCGGGAAGCCATCTTATTAGCGTCGCTTTCGAACCAAGCAAGCTTGCTCAAGGAGTGTTCGAGCTGTTCGTCGGTCATCCGACTATGTCCGTTCCAGAAGAAAGTCATCTCCTCGATTGGATCGACTCCAACAGCATCCACAAGGGGCACTTTCCACTCCTTCGCTCGTGCCTCCCATCTCGCAATTTTGCGAGTCACAAACACGTCGAAGGGCAACTGTCGGGCCATAAACCGCTTCTTTCCAGCAAACTGTGGTGCTTTCTCGAAATATTCGGTTGCCTTGTTCGCATGCACTTCCGCTTGAGCAGGGTCAGTTCCAATGAACTCTCGATACAGACTAATATGCGCGGCGCCTGCAATATAATAGTATAACGCGCGAGACCAGGAATTCAGGTCAGCACACTTAAAAACCCGTCAGCTTCCACTTCATATGCTAGACTCAACGGGTCATGAAATTGAATACAAACCTCAACAAATGAGTCCGCACACAATTGGTATTTATGCAAGTACATGGCATTCAAACTCTTCTCAAACACCTTCAAAGCTTCAACCTGCTTAAGTGGACTGCGAATCTCACCATGCAACAGCTCCAGCGCCTGATCGAGTTTCTTATTAGCTCCATGCATTCTAGACTCCTCAAGCAGCCAAAGTTGACTGTTTGGGAACTGCTGTCGCATCTTTGCCAGAAGAGACTCGAGACGCTCTTGGGGATACCCTTGCACATCCCCATTATCTCCCACGATATCCGGCATGATATCACAATAGCGAACAAAGGCATTATAATAACCGAGGAGAGAAAATGCGGCGATTGCTCCTATGAGGTTGTGGAATTTGCTAGCTTGCCAAAGCATCCGTAATCCCCGTTCCTTATCTCCATGAAATCCAATGATGCCAAGCAATTTACTAAAGGCTGGCGGGACCATTCCAATGAGCAAAAGAAGGATTCCGAAGCAGAAATTCGCCCCTGAGTGAACAAAGACATCGATTTGATTCTTGAAAATATCAGAATCCGGGTCATGGCTGAGCAAATCTGGTGTGCTGATGTCCGTTGATACCTCGGACGCTTCAGGTTCGTTGGCAAGATCTAGTTCGGAGAGCTTTCCCTCTAGATCCGGAACTTCAATGGTAGATTCCTGGGCAGATTTGGTCGATAAAGACGTTTGCTGGGCAGCAAGTTTTGACGCGGGCTTCCGAGTTTGCATGAACTTTTGCTCCATTTTTAAAATGCTGTCGAGCGCTATGTACGCCTTTCTCATCTTATAAAATCCTTTGATGCTTTCTGCGAGGCTCTCGTTCAACACACCTACTACGGCACTCATGAGCTGGGCCATTGATTGACAGAGAACAAATTCGGTCCCTGGCGCATAGATTTCGGAGTGATAAGAGTTGGGCGCATGGTAATTGTGTTTCGCGCGCTGATGGTCGCTCGATGCCCTAGTCTCGGCGGCATTGAGTCGATCAGATGCTATTAAAATGAGTTGCCGTTCCGGTTTGCGTCAAAGGTTCAATTGTTCAAAGTCCACAAACCTTCGCGCATTATGTCTTGCTCAAAACCAAGCGTGGCCCTTATGAAAGCAACAACACCTCTTCCGAGCTGTGTAAGGAAACACCAACACAGTTAGTTAGAGCCAAGAATAATGGCTGTGTGAGATTCAATAACGCGAGAACAACCAAGTCCTTAACGCACCAAGTGGAATGATGATACTCGTCCGATGAGCCCAGCCTCCGCGCCATCAACATCATCATTCAGAATGAGCGTTGCGGCTGTTGTATCTCAAAGCAAAATAACTCTAAGTTAATTGATACGTCCTCTCAGATATAGGAAGTAGCGGGAATGGATGGGAGGTAAATTCTAGAACATACCCATCAATGCGTCGTCAACTTTATTCCGAAATTAGCCTCCATCTCAGAATTATTTTTTTCCGGGAATAAAAAAATGCAGGATTAGAAGCTACACACGGTCTTGTGATTCTGATAACGAGTCGAGAGACTGCGTTGAGGCATTGGGGCTTGGCTTTTTGCCAGAAAACCAAGATCCTACCCCGAACATAATGTAGAGAGCGAGGTCACAGGGACCTAAGAAAAGCAGAGGCGATAGGAGAGGAGAAGAAACGAAAATGTCAAATCAGGACCCGTGCGAAGAAGGATGAATTGGAGGGACAGTTTTTTAGCATGTCAGATAGAGGAAGCCAGCCGGACGGTCTGAGTCCCGAAAGTAGCACTGGATGGAGGGAATTATTGCTCCCATCTGCTGTTAGTGAGCTACTGCTAGTGCTGGCCGAGAACGTAGAGGGCTTCCGGGTGCATCACTTGGTGGGGGTGGGGGGATATTGGGGGGAAAGAAAAAGGAAGGAATCGAACGAGACAAAGATAACGAGGAGAGGCCAAATAAATAATAACAAAGAAATCTCAGCTGAACCAGCGTCATATAACTAACAACCAAAGGCTGTGGTCCACCGCAATAATCATCGCCAAATCCGTGGTCGGGAAGGCGGAGCATCAGCTCGTAATCGCACCATTGACATCAGCCTCATCAATCGAAGCCAAATCGCAATTAATATCAGTGCGGCCGCTACAGTGGTTACCAGCAAGGTTGACTTGGGGTAAAATTTAGTTCTGATTGTAATTCATGGTGGATCTAGAGGCTCCAAGAGTCCAAAGCCCAGGCTAGATGTCTTGTATCTGGTGGTGGCGTGGAGCTTCTGGGTGAGTAGTGAGGCTGACTACTCCGCGCCGATTCAACCTCACCAAAAGCCCTTCGTCTCCCCCCTCCCCCCAACCCTCATCATCTTTCCCGACCTTTCTCCAGCCTTTCCTGAATCTCCTCACCTCGCCCTCAGCTCGCATCTCCTTCGTGGCCATTTCATACAGCTCCTGGCACCTTTTTTTAACCCCTTCTTCCCCGTCGTCTCACCGCGTCTCATCCCGTCTGTTTTCCCGCCCACCATGTCCAACTCCACCCAGTCCCAGGACAACAAGGCCGAGCCTTCGCAACAGCCCCAGCAACAAAAACCCACCGTATTGGAGGAGGATGATGAGTTTGAAGATTTCCCCGTTGATGGTCAGGCAACACCTTTCCATTCCTCCCCCTCTTTATCTATCAATATGTCTGCCTGGGTCCTAGCGCCACTCCAGACGGGGGTGTTGCGATGCGAGAGATATCCTAGTTACAAAGTGACTTGCGCTGACTGACAATCTTCCGTGAACAGACTGGTCTCAGGAAGAAACCGAGCAGGCTTCCACCAACGGAAGTAACGGTCATTTGTGGGAGGAGAGCTGGGATGACGATGATGCCGCTGAAGACTTCTCGAAACAGCTAAAGTGCGTACATGAGTCCTCTCCTTTGCCCCCCCTATATTTCTATCACAAGCAGCTACCGGGCTCTTTCACCGATATCTATACCGCAAAATAATGCTAACGTGCAATTTGAATTAACTCACAGAGAGGAACTCAAAAAGGTCGAGGCCGCATCCCATTGATCTAGACCCGTTCTCCCTCACCTCCTTTCGCAAATATTTAATATTATCCATTACCCCCAAACTCCAATTCAACACGCTGCAAACAAAACAAGTAATTTCGTGAAGGAAACGACAACAGCCACACCCAAGACGGGAAACTCAAATAAAGGAATTAATGGAAAACAACGCCGGAGACTCTATTCTATCCATTGTTCAAATATCGGAGTTTGTGTTTTCTAGGCATACTCTTGTCGAAACAACCCTTTCCGGACGGACGCAGGTCCAGTCAGTCTGCTCGCTCTCGGGTGGCCTTAGTCAATCGTCAAAAAGTCTATAACTGGGATCCTTTGGTGATAGTTATATTATGCCCTGCACAATATGAAAAGAATCTCAGATCCGATCCGATTGTGCTTCGCTATCTTGACTTCCATCCTACGAGCATCTTACATTTACAGTCATCAAGGAAATAAACCATTTTATCTAGCTATTCATTACCTACTCGACCTGGCCCCCCAAAACGGTATCAGATATAGCGTCGTGGGAATCGTATCATCGGCTATAGAGAAACAAAACTTGCGGTCACAGTTCAGGACCCGTAACCGTAGGGGATCTTTTTACATTACTCATAAATAAAAAGGTGAATATCTCGGTTTATTAATTTATTTAATGTCATCGTACATTACATTCATTGCAAAAGAAAACACCCCCCCCCCCCCCCCCCCCTAACACTGAAGGTAGGCATTATATATTCGCCTTGTCATTTCTCCGAAAGGTGTCTTTTCTTGCAACATTTATTTGCTTGACAGAGCAGAAACACCGGGAAGATCCTTACCCTCCAACAGTTCCAGAGAAGCACCACCACCAGTGGAGACGTGGCTGAGCTTATCCTCTACCTTGTACTTAGCGGCAACGGTAGCGGTGTCACCACCACCGATAATGACAATGGAGCCGGATTGAGCGGCAGCCACAGCGGCGTCAAGGGTGTCCTTGGTACCCTTGGCGAAGGGCTCCAACTCGAAAACACCGGGGGGTCCGTTCCACAGGATGGTCTTAGCCTCTGCAATGGTCTCCTTGTACAGGGCAATACTCTTCTCGCCAACATCCAGGCCCATGAAGCCATCAGGGATGCCATCGGCATCAGTGGCGTAGCCGGTCGTGGCATCGGCGGCGAACTTGTCGGCGGTGATGTAGTCGACGGGGAGCACGACCTTGACGTTGTGCTTCTTGGCCTTCTCGATGACCTCGCCGACGATCTTGCTGCCGGCCTCGTCGAACAAGCTGTTTCCGATCTTGACGCCCTCCAGGGTCTTCTTGAAGGTGAAGGCCATGGCACCGGTGATGATGAGGCTGTTGACCTTGGGGAGCAGGTTGTCGATAAGCTGGATCTTATCGGAGACCTTGGCACCTCCGAGAATAGCCAGGAAGGGGCGCTGAGGGTTCTCCAGTGCCTTGGCGAAGTACTCGAGCTCCTTCTTCACCAGGAAGCCGGAGGCCTTTTGAGGGAGTTCAACGCCAACCATCGAGCTGTGAGCACGGTGGGCGGTACCGAAGGCGTCATCTGTGGAGTGAGAGGGGGGCGGAATCAGCAAATCTTGAACCTTTTTTGGTAAAGTCTATACTAGGGACAGGATCAATTGAGTACTTACTGATGTAAATATCGCCCAGAGCAGTCAGTCCCTTGCGGAACTTCTCAACATCAGCCTTGTCGGCCTTGACCTTCTTACCATCGGCGTCCTTGTAGCTTCCCTCCTCCTCCGCGTGGAAGCGCAAGTTCTCAAGGAGGATAACCTGGCCACCGGTGGCACTATTGACGGTCTCCTCAACCGCGGGGCCAACAGAGTCCTCAGTAAAGATGACGCTCTTGCCAAGGAGGTTCTCCAAAACAGGAACAACAGGCTTCAAGCTGTACTTGGGGTTCTTCTTGCCATCAGGACGGCCGAGATGGGACATGAGGACGACGGCCTTGGCGCCGTTCTCGATGGCGTACTTGATTGTGGGCAGAGCACCAACGATACGTTGGGGGTTGGTCACCGTGGTGCCATTGAGGGGTACATTGAAGTCGACCTGGAGACCAACCAGCATTAGCACCGATAGCAATTACTCCACGGATTATTGTTTTCGGAGTGGTATGATTGACATACCCGGATCAGGACACGCTTGTCCTTGAGATCGACGTCAGTGATAGCAAGCTTGTTGGAGAGAGACATTATGAAAAAGGTATCCTGGTAGACCCGGAGAATAGTTTAGCAATGAGCACGCGGGAGCCTGAGAGGAAGGGGGGGCAAACAGAATTAATATATATGCCTACCGTTAGCTCAGCAGGGATTGGAGGTGCAAGATGAAAGACTGAATCAGGTCACGGTGAGCCCAGTATAACTTCGGATCCGTGGCGGGGTAGGTGTTGCCATTTGTTTTGTCGAGTGGTGGGGCGTCCGGTGAGAGAGTCGCTGACGCATCGGGCTGTTGCGGGACTGATGTCAACGCTTTCCATCGATGACGGAAGGGTCCGGGCCTCAGGGGAGAAGATTGTGCCTGCGTATTCTCGATAGCCTCGGATCATATCGAATAGATCTGCATCTTGCTCCGGACGCAATTATGAACAACCGGTTCGTACATATGTTGTAGTCTTTTTCTCGGAGTTTTGCGCCATCTCTGCTGGACGGGGTAAACACCCACGCTTCTGCGCCCGCCTACGCAAGACTTCATTCATATACTTCGGATGGCTGAGCTTCGGAAACTATCGTGTATTTGCTGATGCCGCTGTTGTTTTTCTTCTCGCTTTCTAATCACAGCTTGCTTATCCGAAATTATTGTTGTTGAACCAAACTTGAATCACAGTGCCCAAAGAGAACTCCTGTACAACACCTCCCAAAACCCGATGAGACCAAAACATTTACAACGCTTGGTAAGCATATAATGAATGACATAACACAGATGGAAGGGAGCGAAACGACATGAAGGAAAAGGAATGAAAAGAACCAGAACCCATACGGAAAAAGATGTTGTCAAGCCTGTTTCAGTTTACTCGTCAAGAGTTGGTAAGCGACAAGTACGCAGTCCAAGCGATACCAATCGAAGACACGAAAGGCTAGGAGAGAAAAGTCAGCAAATATAATCAGGGCCCTTGTTCTCCCTGTTGACATGAAAGAACTCACAATTTGAAACTGGATTGGGACGACACGGAAGTTCAGGATCTGCACTGCAGGCCAGAGAACGAAGTTCGCTTTCAATGTTGGCAAGTACACGTCTTGGAATTTACGGGTCAAAGCTCGTCGGCCTCCACCCTCAGCGATTGTCATAAAAGTGAAGAAGCACACCAATCCTGTATGTCTATTAGCTATGCCTTGGCAGCTATGGAACCGCGCTTCCATACCAATAGGAGCAAAAATAAGCTGGTCAACAGCTACCCGCTTCAGAGCCGGAATTGTCGCATGTTTCTTGGTAAGAGGGAACGTCCTGGAGAGAAAGCCAAACCAGTGGAATTGAACAGGAGCCATGAAAAAACCGTAAGACATGAACCGAGTGAGCCGCTCGAAATCGAAAGGCGGAGGTAGCTGCTTTGCAAGGCCCAGCTCCCCTAGCGCCGGAGGCTTTTGCTTCTGCAGGTCGTGTATCTCGATTGAGATGAAGTCATCATCGTTGTGCGGCCTGCGCTGCGATCGGGCCTGGTAGGCTGTGATTAATTGTGCAACGGTATCTGCGATTCCACCAAGAACCTATGTGCCATCCACGTTAACTCCGCTTCATCGCATATATCAACCAGAGTCCATAGTGGCCCGTCAGCTCTTACCGCGTTCGTAACCATAGTAGTAAGCACTGTAGTAAAACATCTTGTTAGTCGTCTGTGATCAACCTCCTGGGCTCAGGTCGCGGAACGCACCAGGTTTCTCTGCATAGTAGGAGCTGAACTTAGCCGCTAACCGTGTTGCCACCGCCATCTCGATCAAGAAAATAATAGTGTGAAGCAAGGGCTATTCAAAAAGATCTACATCAGTACTGGTGTTCAGTGATAGACCCGCGCAGAGCCGTTAAGAAAAGAAGGGGTGAGATGTTCCATCACGAAGCCAAAGCACACGACAGTTCTTCCCATCCCTCACGTACCAAGCGGCCATATATGTATCTCTTATTCAGCCCATCCAAGACTCTGCGACGAGTTCCGGAAAACATTATGGCAGTTGCTAAGAAATACAATTCCTAAGAATAAGATTTTTCTTTTTTTTCTCTTCGGGAACTGGGTGATGGTGAGTGTGGGAAAACGGTCGGCGGGAGGGACAGTATGACGCAAAGGAAAATCAGAAAACGGTAAAAAGAACAAGCAAAAGTGGATGAAACCCAGCACAGCCGGAGTTACGATGACACTAGATATCCAGGGCGTTATGAAAGCGTTCCCTGATCAAAAAAAAAACAAAGGAACATAGATGGAAGGGGCCGTCTCCAGAGATAATAATAATGAGGAGGTGTCAGCAATTCAAATGAGTTCTTCAGGCATCCGTGTTATCGCAGATCAAGGATAAGCGGGAAAGACTCGGTCTTAATTAAAAAACCCACTCATGATCGGCTGTTAGTCGCCGCCTTTCCTGAGGCTGTCACAGCCACACCCGCCCAAAAAAGACCAGTAATCCGGGGGACTTGTCCTTGCATCATGACTGCTAAAGTGTCACAAATAACAGGAAATGTTGGTTCCTATTCGCTAGTTCATAGATATTTACTCCGTTCGGTGCTTACTTGGCTGGCCTGAGAAGCCAGTAAAATGGTTCCAAAAATGTACAGTTTTGGTTGGAGCGGTGCTCAATTCTCCACATCACTCGTACTTATTTGCTGTCATATTCTAAAACATCCTCTGAGACGCCTTGCCTTCCCAAGGCCAAAATATCTGGAAGATCTCTGATATCCGTCGCTTCATTTGTGTTGACATCGACCAGACGCACGGATTCTAGGCTTAAAGAACCCACAGCCAGAGGAAGAAACTTTAATTCGGCCGCAAAGCAGGTTCCCGGTAAGAGTGGACTATATTATTGATTTAGTTAGGGCACAAATTTTCTTTTCAAATGATAAAGAAGATGAAGCAGAAACTGAAGAAACTTACCCAACACGAACATCTGTGCTCAAGCAAACCAGTTCTGCTTCTTGGCCGGCGACGCTTTTTTGCCTTGCATGGACAATGTTGTCGTCCGTTACGGCTTCAGCAACCTGGTCAACACTGCGATTCGATATCGACGACGACGATGGACGCGCGACATGGCCCCTCAGGTCGGATCTTTTCCGTCGAGGCATAGCCAGCATAGCAAATTTCCTAGGGGTTGACGAGCGATTGACAATAAAGACGTTCCAGGAAAAGGGCTTCCCAACCTCCACTGTACGGGGCCCAGAGAATGATACAGTAATGCCCAAGTCTGTCACAGAATACCCTCTCTCTCTCAGGGAGCTTCTGTTAGGCGGAGGGCCTCCGGCAGTCGTAGCACCCGGGATCGACATCATAGGAAGACTCGCAGGGCGATTACTGCGTTGCAACGTCTGGCTTGGGCCACCAAAAGTTGGGTTGAGGGCCACAGAGAATTCGACGCTCGTGGACCACTGCATCAGAATTCGTGGCTGACAATTTTCTGACACCTTGACTACTGCCTCCAAGGAGATGTCCAGCATACTCATCATCACAGTGGTTGAAGGATTCGAATCCAGCCCGTTAGCCGGTGTCAATTTATATACCAGGGTGATATCGTCCCGCGGAAAGCATGTGATGGGAGGAACAAGCCCTGGTACATCCGTCATGGGCTCGATCGACCCATCTGACAAGTTAAGCTCTACTTTGTCAAAGATCACCTCACAATTCAGGAACGGTGTTACTTCGAAATCAAGATTTGCAACAGTTGTTGGTCGCCCACAATAGGTATTTAGGCGGGAATAGCGTATCCTAGCACTGGCGGCCGGAACAATCCGCATCGGATGGCCTGATTCTTGGAGGACATTATATATGGGATCCTCGCTGTATTTCGCCGGTACCACTCGTAGGAGCCTAGACGCAGGGAGGAAAGGGTCCTTGTTGTTGAAAGCTGAATCTGTTGATAGAGGTTGAAGTACGTTCGCTGAAGCGGGGATCATTGGTGGTAAGTAAATATCTTCATGCGAGTCGGTTTGACGGGTTTCGACTGGGTTCAAACGGGCGGCGGCGATAAAGATGATAGAAGGGTGTTGGATGCGAATTCGAGGGCGCTCTGAAGCAGAATAATTAGTCGATTTTATCAAAGACGTAAGCCTCGAGAGCCATACTCAGAAACGTCTCAATGCTCCATATCACGTATACATGGTTCCCACCACCTGTCTCCCCTTCGAACTCATTTACCACCACGAGGGGATCTGCCTGGGAGTCCACTACCCCTGAGAAGATCAAGTCTCGCGTGGGCGTGGGGTTCTCAGCAACCGTCTCTGCAGGATCAATTGCGAATGCATCGAGTCTGATTTCGAGGTTTTGGAGATGGGATCTTAAACTATTCTGAGAACAATTGGAAAGTCTGAGGACAATGCGGACCGTGCAGAACTCATCTGTATCACACTACACATAAGTAAGAGATAAAGTTCCGCGAGGACTCCTGGGTCTTGCATACCGAAAAAAAGCAGAGATCGCTGGGGTATATATGAGAGAACGGAGGGTAGGTCGTCAGCACCTTCTTCAAGGGCGTTCGTCAGCGCCGCCTCCAGATCAATATCTGAAGCATGCGGGACAACTGTATCTAGAACAGCATGCCTTAGGAATTCCCCAGGGACATCAGGGCTCGGCATAGCGAGAGCGATGGTCGCATGCCCACCTTCGAGCTAGATCCAAAAGGTGACACGTCACAAGCGAAAGGAAGGCCAGAAAAAATCACACTTTAAGCTCGCAACAGCCGGTATTCACCACTTGTTCTTCGACGGACTCGGCGTTGGATGCGGCGCGGTGGATGGGGGAGCACGTGCAAACAGAGCAAACATCCTAGGCTGGAGCTTCTTCCCAACACAACTACTTTTTCCAGAGACATCAGAGCGCCCAATACCCAGCACCAACAACCTCTGCCTTCGGGAGTTCCTGAAACGACAATATGAATCCGATGGGTGCGCCGGGCGGCCCTGCCTCGCTATGGCAAGAGGCTCGCAATGCCGAGGGAAAGGTCTACTACTACAATGTTCAGACAAAGGCTACGCAGTGGCAGAAGCCCGTCGAATTGATGACCCCGGTTGAGGTGAGTTTCGCCCTCCCCCCCCCCTCTTTTCGCTAGCTCCTGGATTTCAAATTGTTGAAAATCAACTGGATCATCTAACATGTTGGCATATTGATGTGCTGTAGCGAGCCCTATCGAATCAGCCGTTCAAAGAGTACACCGCTGAAGGGGGACGGAAATACTGGTATAATACCGAAACCAAGCAAAGTACATGGGAGATGCCGGAGGTTTACAAGAATGCTTTGGCACAGGCTCAGGCACCGCAGCCACCCCCTGTAGCGTAAGTCGCCCTGGCTCAATTTTTTCAATGAATGTGGTATTGACTATGACGCGCGTTCACAGAGCGCCAACATTTGTCGCAGGCGGAGTCAGCTCGTACTCCTCATACCCACAGCAGCGAGACCGCGACGACTATGACCGAGGTTTTAGCGATCGGCGCGGGGGATTCGGGCCTATGGAGACAAATGGCATCGCTGCCGCTCCGGCGCTGGGAACAACGCAGGACCCAGAATATGCATCCCTCGAGGAAGCAGAAGGCGCATTCATGAAAATGCTCAAGCGTCACAATGTTCAGCCCGACTGGAGTTGGGAGCAGACTATGCGCGAGACAATCAAAGACCCTCAGTATCGTGCTCTGAAAGACCCTAGAGACCGCAAGGCAGCTTTCGAGAAATACGCGGTCGAGGTTCGCATGCAGGAAAAAGACCGGGCGAAAGAAAGATTCGCTAAGCTCAGAGCAGATTTCAATACTATGCTGAAGCGCCACCCCGAAATCAAGCACTATAGTCGATGGAAGACCATCCGACCGATTATTGAGGGTGAGACAATCTTCAGGTCTACCGACGACGAAAGCGAAAGGCGACAGCTTTTCGAGGAGTACATTCTTGAGCTTAAGAAGGATCATGTCGAACAGGAAGCTGTGACGCGCAAAGCTGCCATGGATGAACTCATTACCATCTTAAAGTCCTTGAATCTCGAGCCTTATACGCGCTGGTCTGAGGCCCAGGCCATCATCCAGTCAAATGAGAAGGTTCAAAATGACGATAAGTTCAAATCTCTAAGCAAATCTGACATTTTGACCGCTTTTGAAAACCATATCAAGTCTCTTGAGCGGGCGTTCAATGATGCGCGCCAACAGCAGAAGGCCGCAAAGGCACGGAAAGAGCGACATGCTCGGGAGCAGTTCATCGAATTACTCAAAGAGCTGAGATCTAAGGGCATGATAAAAGCCGGCACCAAGTGGATGAATATTTACCCATCGATTCGTGAAGACTCGCGATATCTGGGGATCCTGGGGAATTCAGGCTCATCTCCTTTAGACCTCTTCTGGGACGTGGTTGAGGAAGAAGAGCGCTCACTTCGAGGGCCACGTAACGATGTCCTAGATGTCTTGGATGTAAGTCCATCTCAATGTCGTATGTTATATAGCCCTCCAATTAACATTTTCTAGGATAAACGCTTCGAGGTCACCGCTAAGACCACCTTTGAGGAATTCAACCAGGTTGTACTTGCTGATCGCCGGACAGCAAATCTTGACCCGGAAATTCTCCAGATTATCTTCCAACGCGTGCAGGAGAAAGCTCTGCGAAGAAATGAGGAAGAGAAGCACGCAGCTGATCGTCATCAAAGACGTGCCATAGACGCCCTGCGCTCTCGTATGAAGCGCCTAGATCCGCCCCTCCGGTCTACTGATACCTGGGATCAGGTCCGAACCCGGCTGGAGAAATACGAAGAGTTCAAAGCCCTTGAGGCCGACGAGCTCCGGCAAACTGCCTTTGATAAAGTCATTCGCCGTCTAAAGGAGAAGGAGGAGGACATCGAGAAGGACCGCGAGTCCCGCGATAGGGATCGTGGAGGTCGCCGCGACCATCACGACCGAGACCGTGATCGTGATCATCGTAGCGGAGCCTCATATAGGGGCGAAAGAAGGGGCGGTTCCAGCCGAATGAGCCGCACCCCCGAGCCAGATGCATATGAGGCCGACCGCCGCAAGGCCCAGGCAGACCGTGAGCGGTCCTACCGCAAAGCTAGCGGGCTGTCACCTGTGCGCGAAAGACGTGAAGACCGCGATCGAGATAGGGAACGCCACCGCGACCGTGACCGTGAACGAAGCACCCGATCTCTTAGTCACTATGAACGCGAGCGCCGGGATCGAGAGGATGAGCGTGAACGACTGTACCGCACGCGCGGTGATCCCCGTGGCAATCGGGACGAACTTGACTATGGCGGTGATGCCCGGAGCACTGTCAGCAATGACCGCAGGCGTAGACGCGACAGCGACACGGAGAGCGTTGCCAGTCGCTCCACCAAACGCCACCGACGTGAGAGTCGCGACCGCAGCAAGGGTGCAAGGAAGAACCAAGAACGTCGAGAGCAAACTCCCATTGCTGAGGAGGCAAAGAAGGAGGAGAAGGCTGTCCACTCTGGCAGCGAGGAGGGCGAGATTGAGGAAGATTAGATTCCTCCCCTTTGTATGTACTTTAGGATTTCCGAACCCGGATGGCAAGGGTTTCGGCATTGAGCGGAGAGACAAACAAAACTGTTCTTCATGTATACTCTCTTTGTAATGGCCAGATCGACAATAATATTGCAGCTCCTAACTTTTCTTGATGCGTTGTATTATTATTAGTTAGGTATCTATCGAGAAAATTCCAATACTAAACCTATGGTTAGGGAATATATATTGAGGGTTCGTCGTGCCCAGGTCCACAACCAGCACCCTCACAAGTTTCTACCAGCTCTAGTACAATCCAGAATGGCGGGAAACTGAAAATGACGACATTGTATTCATTGTATTTCAAGTAGTTGAGAAAAGCAAGGTAATAAATCCATTTCAAACTAGCAAGGCCTAGACATCTCTCAACGGAGTTCATAGGCAGTGGTCCCCTATATTGACCATTTCTAGTCGCTTCCTCTCCGCTGAACACACAAAGCTAACATGCTGGTTGATAAGACCATCTATGCCATGGATAAAGACACTCAAGAACTTTTGAAGCAGGCTCAACTCCCAACATAATAATGCCAACGAAAAGATAAACCGGTACCCAAATACAAAACCCCAAGGGAATAGAGCACCCCCATGTCTTCATTTCGTAACATCGTGAAGACAACAAGAAAAAAAAAATACTTAAAAAATATAACAAGCAACACAAATTCTCAACCAAGAAGCATGTAAGCACAGGGGGGGGTGTTGGGGGGCCGATGATAAGTGGGTGACGGCATCTGGTGTTGCAGCAAACCATCAACTAGAACAGGAGGGATATATAACCACCGCCTCTAGTGGGAATTGTCACCCTCTTTTTCATCCTCCTCCGAAGCCCCGTCCGCATCACTGGCAAGGTCTACGCCACGATGGCGACGTCGCGTAGCTACAGTTGCGGAGTTCTTGGTAACGCCGAAAAACGCCCCCGACCGAAAGCTTCTCCAGTTCCGGCGACGCTGGTGCTGTCTTTGGTCGGAGTCACGGCCGTCACGTCTGTGAGGCACGCGATCATGTCTGTGAGGAACGCCCTTTTCAACTCTCTTCCTCCAGGAAGTACTAGAAAAATAAATATTAGCATCATTGCCGTCATATCAAAATCGGAGAATGTTTTTATTGAACTTACATAATTTCCACTTAGCTTCTGTTCCTGGTCCATTTGACTCTGATTCTTGTTAATACGAGGACGGTAGCTGTTGGGATCCCGACGGAAGGTAACATCCAAGTTCTTCAAGAAGGTGTTGCAACCAGTGACCAGGGACTCCGGAGTGTTGGCGTGGGCATCGATGGAGGGCTTTCCGTCGAAGACAATAACACGGTCAGCGAGATAGGTAGCCATGATGAAATCGTGCTCGACAATGAAAGCGGTCTTCTTGGTGTGCATAATGAATCGCTTGATAACCCTTGCAGCAATAATACGTTGCTCGGAGTCAAGGTAAGCACTAGGCTCGTCGATCAAGTAGATGTCGGCGGGCATTCCCAGGGCCAAGACAATGGCGACACGTTGCAATTCACCACCAGACAGGTTTTGAACTTCTTGATCAATGAAGTCATCAAGCTTGAGGGGCTTGTAGACATCGGTCTGAAACTGGGGCGAGAGGAAAGCAGCCTTAATTTTCTTGAAGAACAACTGACGTACGGTTCCTTGGAACTTAGGGGTGATCTTCTGGGGCTTCATGCTGATGTTCATGCGTGGAATAGACACGTTCCCGTCGGGCTTCTCAGCGCCGGCAAGCATCCTACAGAAGGTGGTCTTTCCGGTTCCGTTCTCTCCCATCATGACAATAATCTCGGAATCCGTAAAGCTTCCGGGATCGATGCTGAGGTGGAAGCTTCCAAGAGTCTTTTCCATCTTAGGGTAGTTGAACGCACGGGCCCTATCAACTAGGAAGTCATCGCCGGCTTCAGCCAGACGGAAAGTAAGAGACTCCTCACGGAAACGAAGGTTCTCCGTTGGGATGTGGCCGTCCAGGAAGATATTGATACCTTCGCGCACGGAAGACGGCAAGGTGACCACACCATAGACTGCAGGCCTTCCATAAAGCACGCAAATGAAATCAGAAAGATAATCGAGCACGGACAAATCGTGCTCAACAACAATAACGTAATCGTCAGGGCGTAGAAGGTCACGGATCGAGCGAGCGGCAGCAAGACGTTGTTTAACATCAAGATACGAGGACGGCTCGTCGAACATGTAGCTTTATATATGGATTAGCATGAATTCCAAGATGGATATACATCATTTGATATCGTTGCTTACACATCGGCTTTCTGGACACAAACGAGACCGATGGCGAATCGCTGGAGCTCTCCTCCGGAGAGATGGTCAATATCACGATTCTGGACCTGTCTGAGCTCTGTTGAAATGGTTAGCGAGTTATTTGTTAGGGCAGATAAAGACTTGACGTACCAAGATCATCCAGAATTTGTTCCATGTTGCCCATCTGCGCACGTGCTTTGATGAGGGCACCGACATTCTTCACTGGACCCTTCACTGCCCTCGGAATCTGATCGACATATTGAGGCTTCACGACGGCTTTCAAGTCATCTTCAAGAACCTTGGTGAAGTAGTCTACATAAAGGTCAGAGGCTGCGATTTGACATAGCATGGATAGGAAACATACTCTGCAACTCGGAGCCACGAAAGTACTTGAGGATTTCTTCCCAGTCCGGAGGGTTGTCATAACGTCCAAGATTGGGCTTCAGCTTCCCGCTAAGAATCTTCAAGGCCGTACTCTTTCCAATACCGTTTGTTCCAACAAGACCGAGGACCTGACCGGGACGCGGCATAGGAAGGCGATGAAGCTTGAAGCTGTTGGCCGAGTATCGGTGGGTGACTTGACTTTCCAAGTTGGTCGGCAAGTTGATGATATGGATCGCACCAAAGGGACACTTCTTAGGGCAGATACCGCAACCAATGCAAAGGCGTTCGGAGATGAAGGCGATTTTGGATTCGGGTGTGACCTCGATACAAAGCTTGCCCGTTCGGACAACGGGGCAAGACTTTTTACATTCTTGGCGACATTTCTATATCAGACGAAACATCAGAGTTAGAGCGTGCATCGGGTGCTTTATAGATGCGGTGATCTTCCTTACCTTTGGCTTGCACTGTAACGGACAACGCGTGCGTGAGAAAAATGGCATTCAACCACCATTAGCGGGGCACCTGGAACTTACTTTGTCACTGTTGACAATAGCCACACTGGAGAAGAAGGAAAGATTAGCAACAGAAGATTACCATTGAAGAGGGGATCACATTTATGGAAGCGATCGTACCGAGTGAGCTTGTCAGACATGGTGCCTGATCAGATGGAAAGTACACGCAACCAAATAGCGAGTATCAACGTATATTTGGGAGGCAAAAGAGTAAAAAAAGCAACTGGATCACAAGAATTTTCGAGAAACACGGAAAATACCGCGACAACCGTTCTGGCCGGAGGCAGATGAAGCCAGGTATCAGCGCAAATGCCACCAGGTTCGAGAGCGAGGCGAGAACGATGCGTGGATGCTACAAAGAAAGAGGGGCTCTCAAGAAAGAAAACTATGCGCGGCCCATTGTGGGCATCTAGGACTGCCTCAGGCATCAAGCCATGTGCATTATTTCCTGCAACGCTGATTGGTGCATTGGCTACCTTTCAAAATTTCTCCGGAGCAGCTGTTGATCCGACCCGTCATACACGTGATGCAGAGCTGCCGCTTGTCCCGATTGAGGCTCGCTTGTGAACACACTAGGCCTCACAGGGTTTGGCACTTAGTAGTAGCCTGGAGTTTCAGGCCGCCAATCGATCCCTTCGCTGTGACTCGCCCACCCCCCAGCCGACGTACAACACTCCGACTCTTCCTAACACTCCCTCATCATATTATTCTCAGCGGTCTCTCATCATTCCTTTGCTGCTCTCCACCGTCTCATCCCATCCACCCCTCCCTCTCCCCCACCTTTCCTTTTTTCCTTTTTCACGATTCATTTCCTCAATTTACCCTGAATCGGGGTCACCAAGCTATGGATTGTAAGTATTTTATTCTTTTTTCCCTGCCTTTTTAGACGTGTTCTGGTATTTCCGGCTGGGGTACATCTCTTCGATATCGACCCACCTAAATATCAAGGTTTCCTCCACTTTTCTCGAACTCAGGATCTCCTGGATCTTTTCAGATTATGAACTGCCTGTATCTCTGCTCCTGGTTCTGGTTCAGTACCCAGACTTGCCTCCACAGCTGTTCTCTTTCCCTCAACCATTTCCGTCGCGTCTCATCAAACCCATCATCAAAATCATGTCAATGCATCAGAATTTCATCTCATACCCTATTCTCCTAGCCTTATAGCTTCTAATTTTCAGAAACTGGATCGCGTATTGCTCCTTCATAGTCTCCTGTCTCTTTTACCCCCCTCCCAGCTTGTGTCGAGCTTCAATGCTGATGCCTTTCCTCGCCAATAGCGACTAGCATGGTGATCCCATCTACCTCCGAACCCAGGGCCACGATGGCCTTAGCTAACGGGTATTCCGTCTCTCCTACCTCCCACGATGCGAGCATGCAGGATGAGCTTGGAGTCAGTGACGATGGGAGCAACCTATCCAATCATTCCGGAAACCATCTCGTGTCCGAATCCTCTCCCGAACCAGATCTCGCCGATGATGACTATAATGCGGGTTCTCCAGATGCAGAGGGTGATGGGGATGATTCTGCAACGGAAAATAGTGTGAAAGCCAGTAGTCCGTCCAGTGTTGAAAATTCTTCATCCCCTGAAAGCACACGAGGCATAAAGCGTAAATCACCGTCGATCAATGAGTCGGACTATATTCGACAAAATCCTGACTTATACGGACTTCGTCGAAGTGGGCGAGCTCGTACCACCCGCCAATTACAATCCCTTTCCGACTCTGAATCCGATGCAGTGGAGCCTCGAAAGCGTCGACGTCCTGCCCCTTCACAGCAATCCTCAAAGCTCCCCTCACGCTCCGCGACTCAGTCCACATACTCGGAAGAATCAGACAGTGATGAGTACGGAGGCGGCCGTGTACGTTCCGGTAAAGGAAAACGACGACGCCTCCTTCAACCACCTTCAAACAATGTGCCTTCCCATGCCGAGGTCCGTTTCTCCACACGGAACGCCTCTAGGGTTTCGAACTACAATGAAGATGACGATGACTCAATGTTCGAGGATGACGAGGATGACCTGACGCAGAACTATTGGGCGACCGCGGCCGAAGATGATCGACCTGCTGTAGACATCGTGCTTAATCATCGTCCTAAAGAAGGCGTGGACTCAAGTGACCCCGTGGCCAACCGTCATCACTTTGAATTCTACATCAAATGGCAAGGGAAGTCCCACTATCATGCAACATGGGAGACCACTGAGAGCCTCGCAAATTGCCGTAGCACCCGCCGCCTTGATAACTACGTCCGAAAAATATTAGCGGAGGATATTCGCTTGAAGAATGACGAGGACGTGCCTCCCGAGGAACGAGAAAAATGGAACCTCGACCGGGAAAGAGATATAGATGCGATCGAGGATTACAAACAAGTTGAGCGAGTCATTGGGATGCGCGAAGGGGACGAAGGAACAGAGTACTTGGTGAAATGGAAACGGCTATTCTACGACTCGTGTACATGGGAGAGTGAAGACCTGGTTAGTAATATCGCTCAGCGCGAGATAGACCGTTTCCTAGATCGTTCCTCTCGGCCACCTCTATCAGATCGAACGGAATCAAATCCTGCCACCCGAAAGCCGTTCGAAACCATCAAGGGTACCCCGAGCTTCCTGCAGAACGGCCAACTCAAGGAGTTCCAAGTTAAAGGCGTGAATTTTATGGCATTCAACTGGGTGAGAAACCGCAACGTCGTTCTCGCGGACGAGATGGGCCTAGGAAAAACCGTCCAAACCGTCGCCTTCATCAATTGGCTGCGTCATGTCAGGCGTCAGCAGGGCCCATTTGTGGTAGTCGTTCCTCTGTCCACCATGCCGTCATGGGCCGACACTTTCGATAACTGGACCCCTGATCTCAACTACGTGGTTTACAACGGGAACGAAGCTGCCCGTACCGTTCTGAAAGAACATGAGCTCATGGTCGACGGCAATCCTAAAAGACCGAAGTTCAATGTACTCCTTACGACCTACGAATATGTTTTACTGGACTCCGCTTTTCTAAGCCAGTTTAAGTGGCAGTTTATGGCAGTTGATGAAGCTCATCGATTGAAAAATCGTGACTCTCAGCTCTATGTGAAGCTCCTTGAGTTTAGGTCACCCGCTCGCCTTCTCATTACTGGCACGCCTATTCAGAACAATTTGGCCGAGCTTTCTGCCCTTCTGGATTTCCTCAATCCTGGCTTGGTCGAAGTCGATGCCGACATGGATCTAAATGCCGAAGCGGCCTCTGAAAAGCTCGCTGAGCTAACAAATGCCATTCAGCCGTTCATGCTCCGCCGGACCAAGTCCAAGGTGGAGTCAGATCTTCCTCCCAAGACTGAGAAAATCATTCGGGTTGAACTTTCCGATGTCCAGCTCGAATATTACAAGAATATCCTAACGAAAAACTATGCTGCTTTGAACGATGGCGCTCGCGGTCAAAAACAATCCCTCTTGAACATTATGATGGAACTGAAAAAAGCAAGTAACCATCCATTCATGTTCCCTAACGCTGAAGCCAAGATATTAGAAGGAAGCACTCGTCGTGAAGATGTGTTAAGAGCCATGATTACCAGTAGCGGGAAAATGATGCTTCTTGACCAGCTTCTCGCAAAGCTGAAACGGGACGGTCATCGTGTTTTGATCTTCAGCCAAATGGTTAGAATGCTTGATATTTTGGGCGATTACATGGAGTTTCGTGGCTATTCTTATCAACGACTAGACGGAACAATTCCTGCAGCCTCCCGTCGTCTAGCCATTGAGCATTACAATGCCCCTGGAAGTAATGACTTCGCATTCATTCTCTCTACCCGAGCTGGTGGGTTGGGAATTAACCTCATGACTGCGGATACTGTCGTCTTGTTCGACTCGGACTGGAATCCCCAGGCTGATCTCCAGGCAATGGCGAGAGCACATCGTATCGGGCAGACCAAACCCGTCAGCGTTTATCGTCTCGTATCGAAAGACACAGTCGAAGAGGAAGTTATTGAACGTGCAAGAAACAAACTTCTTCTTGAATTCATCACCATCCAGAGAGGTGTTACAGACAAAGAAGCATCCGAAATGCAAAACAAATTCGCTCGGGGAGGTGTTACCCTTGGGGAGCCCAATTCAACTGAAGACATTTCCCGTATTCTTAAACGCCGTGGCCAGAAAATGTTCGAACAGACTGGAAACCAGGCGAAGCTGGAGCAGCTCGATATCGACTCAGTGCTTGCCAACGCTGAACTACACCAGACAGAGCAGGCTGAGGGGATACAAGCAGACGGTGGTGAAGAATTTCTCAAAGCGTTTGATTATGTTGATATCAAAGTTGATGACCTCAGCTGGGACGATATCATTCCCAAGGAACAGCTGGAAGTGATCAAAGCCGAGGAAAAGAAGAAATCAGATGAGAAGTACCTTGCGGAAGTTATTGAACAGAATCGGCCGCGTAAACGAAATGCTCCTGGAGAGGAGCCAGATTCTCGCGCCGAACGGAAGGCGAAGCGACAAGCCAGGGTCCAAGTTAGCATGGATGATGGCGACGACTCCGACTCCAACGTTCCCGCGGATCCAAAGCGGCCACTTGTCGAGAAAGAGTATCGCCATCTTCTTCGGGCATTCCTCCGGTACGGTGATATCGATGATCGCGAAGAGGACGTCATTCGGGAAGCCCGTCTTATTGACCGGGACAAAGAAACCGTCCGAGCTGCTCTCCGTGAAATAACCGATAAGGCCTCATCCCTTGTAAAGGAAGATGTTGAAAGACTTGAGGCACTCGAAAATGCCGGCAAGATGCTGACGAAGAAGGAGAGGAAGGCAGTTTTGTTCGATCTTCATGGCGTTAAGCGTCTCAACGCCTACACCATCGTCGAACGTCCAACGGAGATGCGTATGTTAAAGGAAGCGACGTTGGCCGTTTCAGACTTCAGAAACTTCAGGGTGCCGGAAGCCATTAAGGCACCCGATTACTCGTGCCCCTGGGGTGCCCGGGAAGATGGGATGCTTTGCGTTGGTATTTCACGTCATGGGTATGGTGCTTGGGCTCAGATCCGGGATGACCCTGATCTTACCCTTGGTGACAAGTTCTTCTTGGAAGAGCATCGAGTGGAGCGGAAGAATGAACGGATGAATGGCGAAGACAAGACAACAAAGTCCCCCGGCGCCGTCCACCTTGTCCGGCGAGCCGATTACCTACTTTCCATTCTCCGGGACAAGGCTACAAATGGTGCGAGTGTCGCTGCGAAGAGAGCCGTTGATAATCATCATCGCAATAGCCGAAAGAGTTCTTCACGCCCTCATGCTAGTACTAGTGTGTCAGCATCCCCGGCGCCATCGATTTCACGCAAGGGTCATCGCGAGCAAGACCGATCACGGCACCGGTCCCATACCCACGGCGCCCGCGACAGTGTCGAGCGTCATCACACCCCAAGTCACGATTCTCGACCCAGATCTATCCACGACCGCGACCGCCGACACCGAACATCTGACGCTTCGAGCGAAGACATTCGCCGCCGTAAAAATAATGAGAATGGCTTTTCTGCAGCAAAGGAGGACATGTCGAGGCTGTTCTTCAAACCAATTCGCGAGGATCTGAGAAAGGTCTCTTCTGTCACGAAAGAAAATTTCCCGAATAAAGCTGAACGGGCATCGGAGCTCCGACGCCTACTTGGTAAGATTGGAGACTTCATTGGACGCAACCTTAAGGGAGAGGGCTCTGTCTCTACCTCCCTTGAAACTCGTTTATGGTAAGTTTTCAGTCAAATTGTCAGCTCTTGAATTGCATCTGACTCGATTTGACAGGCATTATGTCGGGAACAATTACTGGCCAAATAAAGATGCAGGCGGAGCTAAACTCCAAGAAATGTACCAAAAACTGATTGATGTCAAGAAAGCCGCAGCAGCCAAGTCAGCTTCCAATGGAGACTGAGATTGGCTCCTCGTTTGGTGTATGGCAGCAAAAGCATTGTTGATTTTTGTTTACATTTTTTTTTCTTTTCTTCTCTATCATCTATACTTCTCACCCCATTTTTTACTATTGTTCTTCAATATGCATAATTGGGAAAGCATGGCGACGGCGTACGGTCTGGTCCACCTTGGAAGGAGATATATCCATGAGTGTGGGCTTAATCTTGTGTTTGCATGATATTTCTTATTTTCTCTCTCATCTTTTTGGCTCCTATACTATCTTTCCCTCTCTCCCTGTCTCCATGTTTTGAAAGTGACAGGTATAGCGCTTCTTCTGTTGTGATTTGTACTCCAACCTACCTCACCTATCTATAGCCATGGCTATTTACTGCATTATGTTCCATGTATCTCACCCGGGCTCTTGCTCTGTCTGGAATTTGATCCTCATTATGGAATCATTCATGTACTAAGGAAGAATATGTTGGGATGTTTCCTAGACCCTTGTTTCCATTTATTCATTCTATTTACTTATTGAAACTTCCCTTCGCATTCATCCTGTGGTCGGAGTGGATGGCTGGCTACATGGGTGGCGGTATCTGATATCGAGCCTTTGTTTTTTTCTTCTTGTTCGATGTGTTCATAACTGGGAAATGTTTAGGAAGAGCCAAAAAGAAAGAAGAAATGAAAAAGAAATGAACTTTTTTTTTTCAGCTTGAGTTCTCTTGCGTAGATTTGATTAAGTATAGAAGCAGTTATACATGGGATTGGTAGGAATAATAGTTAAAAGGGACATGATATGGATACAAACTAAGAGGAGTTGGCGATGCCACGCCAAAATCTTCAAAGATAATTTAATGCTTCTTGAAGGAAAAAAAAAGCTCAATAACCGTTTAGTTCCACGCCAGCAAAATACACAAATTTCGATAAAGAATATTAATTCCGATTTCAGACATGCGTTTTCATTCTAGGTCAGTCCGTACCTAGAGTAAATAGAAGATATTGGCAGGGTTCCAGGAGAGGTAGAGGGGAAGAGAGGGAGAGAGGGAGAGAGATAATAGGCAGGGAGATTTCAAGGAGCAAGGGAAGATATTAATCCGTTTGCTTCATGTCGCAATAGCCCCCGATTCCGGGTTATGTTTTACCTCACTCTCCGATTCTTCTTCTTCTTCTTCCTCCTCCTCCTCCTCCCCCTGGGGCTGCTGGTGCGTGGATGATTTCTCAGCCCCGTTTGCTGGAGCCGTGGGTGGTGCAACCGGAACGCTTTCGCTGCCTACAAGGGCACTGAGAAGACGAAGTTCGGCATCACACAAGTCATCAAAAACCCCTTCCTTCTCTCGCCAGGCGTATTTCCTCTTCGGCTTGATTCTGTCCCAGTCGTTGCGGAGGTCTACCCCTTCCTTTTCTGCCCAGTGGATCTGTCGGCGGAGGAGCCGGTACAAGTCGTGTGGGTTCATCCGGAGTTCGTGCTCATCAAATCCGGCTTCGGAGCTGAACTCGGGCAACTCGAACTCGTCCAAGTCTTCGGTTCCGGCTGTATCATCGTTGACGCTCTCGCTGTATCGCTCCGCGTCGTCCTTTGGCGGATGCGATAGCTTGAGTTTGATGCGCTGGATCTTGCCGGCTGGTGTTCCGATGGGGGTTCCTATGTCGTGGCGTTTTGGGACGGGGTCGGATGGGCGGAGGGCCTCGGTCTCATGTACTGTTCTCATGTGTTTTGCGAGGGCGTCGGAGCGGGTGAAACTGCGATCGCATTCTGTGGTTGAAAGCATTGCTGAGTTAGCCACGCACTCTTTATCTCGGTCTCTCCAGGATTAGGAGATGCTTCGCGGTCGCCAATCTTTTTATGCTCGTCTCTCGAGGGTATGTTTGTTGGAATCGGGGGAAAAAGACGACTGTAAGAACTTACCAGGAAGCGCGCAATAAAAAGGTTTCTCTCTCGTATGACTCCTCATGTGTGCGCGCAGCGCGTAACCGCTTGCATGCATCTGGCCTTTCCGAGGGCAATCGGACCATTCGCAGGAGTACTTCTTCTGTCGGCTACCGACATGGTCATTGTGAATATGTTGGACCAAGTCGTCCATATTTCCTAGATCCCTTGAATCGCACCCATCCCATCGACATATGGTGACTTGATCGTTGCATTGCCCGCTGTAGTCTTCGTCCTGGTTAGCTCCGATGAGAGCTAGCGTGCTGGGCGAGTTCGGAATCTCGCCAGACGTATCAGACGATATGGAAGCCGAAGGCGACGGCGGTGGGATAATTTCATCCTGAAAGGAAGTAGAAACGGGGGTGTTGCGATCCCAGGCGGCCATTCCGGTGCGACGACGCTTTGAAGGGGGCATGTTTAATGCAGAAGGGGAGAAGCCCTGCTTGGAATCTTCGCGATCTGACATTTCCTCGGATGCGATGGAGGAGAGGGGGGAACCAGGAGATTCTGCCATTGTGGAAAAGGAAAAAAGGGAGGTGAGAGATTTCTGTAGCTGGGAGGGGGGAATGGAGTGAATGAGCAAATTAATGAAACAAGGAGAAGATGCGATGAGCAGAATGGGCGTCAGGAAGGGTCTGGAGACTTGGTTGCGGTGATTCTGGCGTCTGGATTATTATTATTGGGGAGGATCGAGTATACAGGCTGCGGCGGCACGTGATGAGGCTATTTAAAAAAGCAAAGGGGAAACACCACTTCCTCCTCCTTTCTTCTTCTTCTTCTTCTTCTTCCTCCTGCTCCTCTCAACAATGGTTTGCTTCCTGAGCATCCATGATCACACCTTCCATCGCCTATTCAATTTCGGTGGTGATGGATTTTGACGTTTTAATGGAATCACCAGTTTCATCTCACCGGGCCCTCCAGTGAAAAATAACTTTAGTGTGAGTGAATTTCTCTTTTGTTTTAAAACCTACCAATTCGATGATGAACCAAACAAGAATTCTGCAAATCTGACAATCTCCGGACCTCTGTGAGATTGTATGTTGACTTCTTCTACACTTGATCTGATTTATTTGAATATCCATGGATATCACTTTCTTTTACGAACTTTGTTGAGCAAAGCTGATGATATTAGCTTCTCCAGGCATCTTACGGGGGCAAACCGGAACTCAGTTCCTCAGTATTAACAATAATAAATCAACTCATACTTCGCTATATACCCAGTACAGCCCTCAGTAAAAAGCTGTGGTCATTTAGCCCCCATCCCTTGGCCATTGTAAACCTTTAGTACCGAGCTCCAACGATCTTGTTCCGGTTCAAAATGGCACTAATTTCATCCATCTCAGAATCAGAAAGACGGGGCACACCTTTCAAATTCTGCGTAACTTTATCGACTGTCGTGCCACCAGGGATCGGGATTATCGTAGACATCCCATGCCGTCCGCTGAGTGAGAGAATCCAAGCTAAGGCAATCTGGACGGGAGCCACTCCCTTGCGAGCCGCTAGATCATTGACCTCGTTGACGAGCTTGATATTTTGAGCCATTGCTTCGTCCTGATACTTAGGCAGGTGTTTTCGGAAATCACCCTCGGGAATCTCAGAGACACTCGTAAAAGCACCCGCTAAAACTCCTCTTCCTAGAGGCGAGTACGCGATAATGGGGATGTTGAGCTCCGCGCAAGCCTGAGCGACTCCATTCTCGAGGATGCTAGTGTCCCAGAGGGACATCTCGACTTCGACTGCTGCGATAGGGTGCACGTTAGCTCTGTAAAACGTGTCAGCTCCCAGTCCACATGATATAGGCAAAAGAACGGCGGCAGGCACAAAGCAAAGTAAAGAATGATGGAACACAACATACGCTCGTCGAATCGTCTCCGCATCAACCTCACTCAATCCAATCCCCCCAATCTTGCCCTCCTTGACCAATTGCGCCAGAATAGTCACCGTCTGCTCCACCGTTGTTTTTGGGTCCTGTCGCGCGCACTCGAAGATATCAATTGTCTTCTTCCCATTCAACACCCGAAGACACTCATCCACACTGCGACGGATATTGACCTCGGACCCATCAGGCGCCAGCTGTCCGGGAAGACAGCCGCCCTTGACGCTCAGAACGACTTGGCTAGCTTTCTCGGGGTACTTGGTGAAATACTTATTGAGCAGGTGCATCGAGTGGTATTCTGGTGTGCCGTATAGCTCTCCAGCGTTCCAAAAATTGGCACCTAGCTCGAGGGTTGCGCTTAGTGTTTCGAAACATTGTTCTGACGAAGGGGGTTGAGGGACCCAGGTCATTCCTGGAGGAGAGTTGCGAGTTAGTTAGAATCCTAGTCTGTATTCTTTCTCGTGGGGGGAAATAAAGTAGTATCGGGAGATGGGCGTACGCATAGTGCCATAGCCGGTGTCACCCACTTCACGTCCAACAAGAGTAGGCATATTGTGAAATGGATTCTGATTTCGTCTCTTGTACAATGGGTTCTTTCCTCGCGCAGTTTTGTGCAATGTTATACACTATTGTTTTTTTTTTTTTTAAAAAAAAAAGAGCTAGATGTGCGGGGTGGAGGCTTTTATCTAGGGTCCACATCTGGCAGGGAGGGGCAGTAGAGCTTCGGCACAGGACTCTCTGTGAATAGTGCGTCACCATTTCTACCTAACTTACGGATGAGTCGGAGTTTAGACTCTAGTCTATACAGGGCCATGCATGAATGATCATGACCGAGGAATTCCAGGCACCATTTCTGCTCTCTTCAGAGGCTGGCTATCTACGATATCTCCGTCGTCGGACTTATGTGGAGATTATTCCGGAGTTCGAAACGTAGATGGAGGATTTGTAATTGTTGGAATGTATACCACACCGAGAACCACGAGTACACAGGTCACTTGACCTTTTTCAGAGGTCAACTGACCTACACCCCCTTTTCACGTGACCAAGGACCCACTTCAGGTCGCGCGACCTTTAAAATAATTTACTTCCCTCATGTAAGAAGATGTTTTTCTGTTTTATATTTATTTTTATTTACAATAAATTAAATATCAAAGCACTTACAAATCAGTTACAAAGCACTTTAAATCAACTTTATAATGGAGCAATCTAACATTGATACTTTATTTGATTATGATGATACAAATGAGGTATAATGAAAATCACTTTACAAGTACTTGCAGAGTACTTTCTAACTACTTACAGAATCCAGTTACTCAAATTCGCCTTACTAGTGGCAAAAAGAATTTTGTCCAAACTTTGAAACTTGAATATATTGATGAATTACCTGAGTATCCTGAAACCCATATGTATGGATATACATATGTTATATCTAGCCGTGGTCGATCACAGGCAGAGATGGAACAAGCTGTACATGAGGTAGAATTTTTATTTTATTGCTTTTTAAGTACTTGGTAACTGGTTCGGAAGTACTTACTAACTACTTTGAAGATCCAATATGCCCGAAAATTAAGACAGAGTCAAAGGCGACCAACATTCTGCCCTTTTTTAAACTGCCAAGTAAAGAAATGGACCTGGAAATGCTCTGGAATTTTTGCATGTGAATATTTAAAGCCAGAGCTTAGATATCAGCATCATACACATGTGGATGAGCAGGTATGGGATGAAATTCAAGTATCTCAGCGGGCTATTAATCTTGTGGAGAAAAGTATTGAAAAACGAAATGCATTTGCGTGAGAAACTGATTCCCAAGTACTTAATAACTGGTTCCAAAGTGCTTACTGATCAATTTTTAGATTTTATCGTGCCAAGGTCAAGTTTTTCCAACAGGGATTAGCCTGTGTCAGGCATGAAGCATCATGCAAGCCTAAGTTTAAACGGCAAATTTTTCCAGTATTTCTAACATTCTACAAGCACTATATAAGTACTTGCTAACTGCTTTGGAACTACTTAGGATGTACTTGGGAATTTTAATCCATATATTGGCTGTATAAATGCTAATAGTCAGAATATGGGTCAACATCATACTTCAGGTATTCAAGGTCATACAACACTTGATCTTGAATTTCTAGAGCAATTATTTAATGAAAATATACTACCTCCTTCAGAGGAGTGTAATGTATTTGAGCCGTTATCAACACGGAAAAAATATTGCTGTGAGTACTTCTTAAGTACCTGCCAACTGCTTGACAACCACTTATAAAGTACTTTAGACATGGATCATCCTCAAGGTTCTGGATATTTAAAACACACACCTTGTGATGTAGTCTTTACAGCATTAGTGCCAGTTGCTATAGAGGAATGTCCATATGTTTTATTTACCTCTTATGGTATTCATAAACATACACCACCACCACCTAGCAAGGCACCAGAGCATGTTTTAAAAGGAATTACAAGTATTATTCAACAAATGCGTGATCCTAGCATGACAACGGGTAAGTACTTGATTAGTACTTACAGAGCGGTTTTCAAGTACTTACAAAGTACTTCTACAGCTCAATTTCTTCGCAGCCCACAGCTAGAGGCATTCTGTCAGAAATATAATGTCTCTACCTTGGCTGATATTCATCAAAGTCTTGGAAATCGAGATAAAATATCAGCTATTATACAAAAGCAGCGTCTTCTCTCTTATCCAGAAGGGCAGGATGTGAATGGGGTAATATTTTTAAAGAATACTGATTCTTTTTTATCTGTAAGTACTTCTCAAGTACTGCTCAAGCACTCTCGAAGTACTTAGATATTATTTTCAGGATTATATTCAAGAGTACTATCATGACCCTGAGGGAAGCATGATAATATGTGCGTTTAAAGAGCAAATTCATCTTCTATCTACTCTTTCATCATTTGAGGTAGATATGGCATATAAGCGTGTGCGGTCTACAACCATGAATGAGGTGCTATTTGCAACATTTCTACAGAAACAAGCAAAAAGTAAGTGCTTGGGAAGTGCCTGTAAAGTGGTTGAAAAGTACTTACTAAAATTAAAAAGTTATTACCTTGCTCCGAGTTTTCACTGACCAGGATTCAACTGAGGGATATCATTTACTTTTTAAAAGAGTATTTACTCTAATTTATAAAGTAACACAAAAACCTATTTGTTTTAATCATCTCCATGGAACAGGTATTTATGGAATTATTGTTGATATGGATACAAAACAATATTCTGGTAAGTACTTTAGAGCTGTTTATCAAGTACTTGAGAACTGATTAAGTTTATAGGTCTTGGCCATTATTTAGAGGAACTTGATCCACAACATCATAACTATGAATGGCAACTACAACATATTATTGTTTTTTGCCGTGTACACTTTCAACGCAATATTCTAAAGGCTATTGGCACACGATCTAAAGGATCAGCTATATATAGTCGAATGATGAGTCTTCTAGATGCTAAAACCAAGGAACAGTATGATGAATTAGTGCGATTATTATGTCGTAAGTACTTCATAACTACTTCCTAAGTGCTTGCGAAGCACTTGCTGATTGCTTTTTAGATTATGAAGATGAAAAAGTACGTGAATGGGCTCGACAGAAGAAGCAACCTATAATAAAGGCTGGTTTAAATGCAAATTGCTCTGAAATTCCATTACATTTATATAAGACTTTACGTCTTCATACAAATGCGGTTGAGCAATCTCATCAAAAATCAAATGCTTCTGGAAAATGGTTATCTTTAGCTGAGGCTGTGAGAAAGTAAGTATTGGCCAAGTACTTCCCTACTACTTCCTAAGTACTTACACCTGATTACCTATAGCTCTGCCAAGTTAGATCGCACTGATATTAATCAGTATCAAAATTTTCAGAATTTACAACTTCACCACTCCTATCGCACTAGTAATATGGAGGCTGCCTACCTAAGACACATGGCAAGGGATGGTAAGTACTTGACAATCACTTGCCAAGTGCTTCTATAGTATTTTATTTCTAAATTATTTTCAGAAAGCCGTAAACGGCAACGGTCATCTTCTCAGAATACTGGAAGTGATAGTGAGAGCCACATTCAGTCAAGATCTAGACCACGCCAAGCACGGTCTGGATCTGAAAATAGGTCACAGGCATCTTCAATATCTGGCACAGAGTAAGTCTAACACAGCACTTGACAAGTGGTTTGCAAGCACTTACCAAGTAATTAGGTCCATTGCTCCATCACTTCATCGAGTTGCCTCTGCTAATATTCTATCAATTGAGCAGAGGCGTCAAGAGTTAGAACTTCGACAGATGGAGGCAGATATCAAACAGAAGGAAGAGGATGTTCGTGCGAGGCAACTGGAAAATGAGCGTCTAGAGTTAGAATTAATGGAGAGACGACAGCGATATCAAGATACTTTAAGCACTTCCTAAGCACTTAGGAAGTAGTCTGGAAGTGCTTAGGGGATACTTGATATTTTTTCTTTCATTTTATTTTTAGTTAACCCTAGCCCTAGTTTCGCCTGTAATGTCAAATACCTAGCAAGCACTTGATTATATACTTCACTATCCCCGTTCAAAATATATATATATCATGTCCACCTTTTCAAGTATTTACAAAGCACTTGGCAAGTATTTAAAAATCATTTTATCTTGATTAGTTATTAAAAACTATTATTATTCCTGCTTTAAAATCTCACCTGCAGGTAAACTAAATACATCACGGCTAACTACTTTCAAAGCAGTTGCCAAGTAGTTCTTGGCTACTTAGATGTCATTAAAAACCATTTCCCAAGCACTTAAAAAACACTCAAGCCTCCTCATTATTAGTAGTCGCATGGGTTGGATGTTTGTCACCGCAGTCAAACTTCAAAAAATGGCTGCACATATTGATATCTTTGCAGCAACTAAGCCTATCTGGGCAGACATTACAGGGCACTTTCAGACCCATCTCCGAAATTTGCTTGCGCATATTTGTCACATGGACCTAAGTACTTGGTAAGTGGTTGTGAAGTGGTTAGGAAGCAGTCTGGAAGTACTTACCGTTCCATCCTTTTTGGTGGGGAGAGGGGGGAGACCGGAGGTTGTGGTGGCCGAGATAGTCGAGCGGGCAGAAATGGAGCGGGCCGGGGAGGACACAGGCAGGGTAGGAGGGTCAGGGGTGCTCGCCACAGGCGCCTGTCCACCAAAAAGATCCTTGTACCACTCTAAACAGTTGAGAAGTGGTTAGCAAGTGGTTGTTGAGTGCTTGAGAAGCAGTTACGAACTGATTGCTGCATCCAAAACAGCCATTCCCACACGACCTCCCTTGTCCTTCTCGAAATCATATCCTGCAGCTTCATGGGCCTTCACATGGCTTCGGAGGTTATTTGTGGCGGAAAAGGGCTTCTAAAGCAGTTGCAAACCAGTTAGCAAGTAGTTTCTAAGTAATTCCAAGCTACTTACA